>RXPK01000040.1:1019758-1443519 GCA_004143645.1 Protaetia brevitarsis
CGAACATTGAAGACTTCTTAGTGACTATATAGTTAGAACAAAAATTTAATATAATTTAAGAGAAAATCCATACGTGATCATGACGAGGAATCGCATAAAAAATAATCTTTTTCAACGATTCAGTAAAAATTCCATGTAACCATAACAGTTAGGCAGAGTCACACCGAGTGATACCACCGCAATACGACAAGCGATACAATCAGCAACACGACACGTACCCTGTAAATTTAGGCAGAATGCGCACCGGAGGAATATGACACGCAATATAACAAGTTACACAACCAATAACACAATTAAATTAAATTTACACGGTACGAGTCGTGTTACTGGTTGTGTCGCTTGTCGTATTCGTGTTGTATCCGTGTCGTATCACTCTGGTGTGCCTTAGATTAAGTATACACGGGAATGTTAATTAATTCTTTAGTTGTAGCAATGAGTGCTGACTTTATTATGATACTGAAACATTTATCACAATATAATCATAAAACATATAATATATAATAAACGGATGTTTCAATAAATAAATAGAGTGGTCAGACACGGCCGTACTCGCCTGCGCTATGCAGAAGTTTAACTATAGTATATCTTCATGCAGTAAATCACTACCTGCGATTCGTGGCCTAGTATCTGTATCATGTAGTCAGTCTTTTATGCATTAATAAATGTAATACAATGTCGAGCGTGAAAATCCAGAAAAGACCATTGTTATAATTAGAAATAATCGTGAATCCAGAATTACATTATAGGTACGAAAAAGTTTCTACAGTTGCATACAGTATGGTGCTGACCAATCGACTAAACAATGATGGTGGCGGTATATCACCTATAAAGATTATTTTAATTATGGTGTCGTTACATCCTAGAGTTGAAAGTCTCTTTTAAAGAAAAAAACATGTTTTATCATCGCGAGAAGGCGGTTTAGGAAAAAATCTTGAAACACGTATACTATAAACTTTTCAGCATCTATACCATTTCTAGCACTTAATAAGGTAAAGTAGCTTATGTAAAAGAGGCTTATGTAAAGTTGACCACTCTATAATACGTCATTGTTTGACTCCAACAAACGCGTTGTTTTTTGACCTATGGAACGCACTTATCAAAAACAATAAAAAACGACGTCTTGGTATTATTATATTCTCCATCTTTCAGGTGTTTAGTTCATCAGCATTATATTGTGTGCCTCGCAACAGTACGTTGAAGTCTTGAACGAGAAAAAGGCCATTGGTTTTTCAAAAGGCGAAAAATAGTAATATTTTAATGAATTACATATCTGGTACGTTATTGGGTGCCAAGTATAATGCTTATATACTTTCCTCCAGCTTTTCTTCAAAAAATTGTGTTTTTGCAAAGAAAATTGAAGTAAAACATTCTTTTGACTATGTTATCGAATACTATTTACGTTCTGATGATATATTAGATGTGGCGAGCCGGATGTAATTAATTTTTAAAAACTCTGGTAGTTTCAAAAGCACATAAATCGTAAAATGTAATAAGGCATTAAGAAATCTTTGATATCGAGAAATTTTAATAACACTAAAATTCAGTTACCTAGAACTAGCCTTATAATAACCTTAAGAAAATATTAGAACAGAAAGTAATGACGTAAAACGCTACAATTGAAAACTATTAAAGAATTTTTAGTAATAGGAGAACGACGCATTTTACATTAGTTGCTTGGTTCCAACCAATTTTTAGAACAAAAAAGAAACAAACAAATAGCAAAAAAATATGAACTGGGATTCAAAAAAGACATTTATGATCATGCTAAGTCCCTTCAGTAAGTGGAAAACCAACTTTACCACATCATTGTGCTAAGCTGTCATTTCAACCATTGTAATTGGGGAAGATATTCTACAATAAGGACATGGGGATATACTTCGACGACATCTGATGTAATCAAAGTATTAAGAGCTGCAGATATGTTTCACAAATAATTTATTTATTAATCTAAAGTTCTCTCCAGAATGTTCAATGTTTTACAGCTTCCATAGAAAGTGTCTTTTATATCTTTAATCAAGAATCACACCAAAACTCCGTTTTATGTAAACATTTAAGAGAACAGAACAACAGATGGTATCTCACAAAATCTTTATACTATTTATAAAGGAAATATCCAAAATTAAAGGAGTCAATGTACAGCGCTGTCGATGTCTTGTGGGCTGACGCCGTTACCTTCTTGCCGGCATACGCCATCTGGCACTCTTAGCGGCGTAACGCTGTCTGGCGTTTTTGCGGCGTACGTGTCTGGAGTTCTTATCGGCTTAACGCCGTCTGGGACACTTTGACGCCGGCAGGCGCCTTGGCAGTTGTGCCGTTGACGCTGGGCGCTTCTTTTGCTTTCTAGCCGGCCTATGTCCATACTTATGTTGGGTGGTATGTCTGCAGGATGTAGTATGTTATTGAAAGTTTCTGTACCCATGTTTGAGCTTCAGACTTATAATTCAGATGTTTTTTGTGTAATTAGTTATATTATTATTTTTTCTTTAACGATTATGGTTTTCTATCGACAGGACACCTTTATATATAATTCGGAAAACAATTTTTATAACGTACTATTGCGTAAGCTACTGTAGATTTTTTTAGAATTTTGTTACCATAGAAGTTTATTTAAGGTAGATTTGATAGATATGCTTTAATAGGTTGTTTTTTTTTTAATTACACTAGTATTGAAATGATGAGATAATAGGTGAAGATGGATATTAGTTGTAATTATTGTTCGTTTCCAAAATAAATTATATTTTTAAAAAACTTAACTGTTATTCCAATTACATTGGAGAAAGCTCTTGGAATATCGACTGAATTTAATTATTAAATTTAATTAAAATGCTTTTTTGTAAACGTTTCGAATTTCTTTTTTTTTATTAAAGTTTTCTTGAGTAATTCAATATAAAATTTAAGTCTAGAATCGATAATGTGCAAGTTATTTTAAAATCAATTCAATAACTAGTGTTTTACCTGATACACTTTTTTTTGTAGACGTTAGATGCTGTCAATTTATATAAATTGTTGTAAGATCTTAGTCTACTCTACACAAAAAGAAAAATCATAATAAAAATTTGTTTTTTGCAGGTTAAAGTGACATATTAAATAAATTTTATAATATTTTTAAACACCATAGGTAACTAGATACATTAGAACTTTTAAATAAAAAACACCAAGTGGTGCAAAAGACCATTATTTGGCGTATTCTGCAAAAACGGGAAGATTTAAATCTTAAGGTATAAATATTTTATGGCAGTTAATTAAAAAGTACATTTGGCGGTTAAGTGGTAAGTTAAAAAATATAGCGTTCTGTTTAAATTAATCACGTTAATAGCCACTTAAAGCTCTATTTGATTAGCTTTTGTTTTTTATACCCCTGTTGAGATGGAAGTTATTCTAGATACGGTCTATTGTTACACTTCACTGTAGATTTCGATAATACTTCTTAAGTATTTGAAACATTAAATTAGGTTAGATTTTCACATACTTCAAATTATTAAAAAAATCGTTTAGGTATTATAAACCTTATTAAAACAGATACTTATTTTGATGGGAATGTTCAAAAATACATAAATGGATATAACATTTACCAATAATTTGTTTTCTTTCAATATAAAATTAAATAATTCCTGCTTATCAAAATTTGGACTAACGATTACTTTTAGACACAATATAAAATGTGTGCTCTAATCCGATTGCCGTTTTCTTTATTCTATAAAATTGATATAATATATAACGTATAATGTTTAATTGGAAATAAATCAAACGATAATGTGTATAGTGCGACATCATCTATCACACCTCTCAAAACATATATCAAACCACAACCCAAACGAGCGCGGCGTGGTTAAAAAGAGACGAAAACAATGGAAAAATAGCCCACGCAATGGGTAGATCTTTATGAGCCGGGACGTGTAATATTCAAGTTGTCAATTTCATGCATCATTAAATCTTTCAGAAAATCTGCATGGCGATGCAGATAGTACGTACGAGATACACCACCACTATTTCGTTGAGATGGTCTGAATTAACCTTGGCAAGAGAAAAATACTCTCTCGATGTGCTGGCCCGTATTTTTTGCGGTTTCGCTCTTTCTTTCGCCTCCTGCTCCTGTCTCCCGTATTTCTGCTACTTCTCTTCCATTTCGCTCGCGGCAGACTGACAGCAAAATGCGCTGTCTGAACCGTCAAGCAGTAGCCAACAGAAGAATTGCAACGAGAATAGTTGTCTTGTTCCAAGCTCTATAGCATTCTCGTCCGTTCGATGGGACTTTTCTAGCCAATTCCTCCGAGTATTGGACTGTGTGCGAACGTAAAGATTATGGCTTTCAATCGCATATATTTATTATGTGGTTTACGTACATTTCAAGTCGCTAAAATTGCTAAAAATTGAAAGTAAATAAATTACCGGGACTACAAAAAACAATGGTTTATTTGAATGACGGAATTGCAAAGGTGCACAATTCTAATTAATTGCATGTATTTGTTAGATGCTGATTACTCTGTTTTTTGAAATAATTACACTCTACCAAAACGCTAAAATTGAAATTTTCTAGCTTCATTAAGTCTTAAATGTGAAATATATTAGTGACGTTGGTGACAAGTTTACATCGAAAAAAGAATAACTTTCAACTTGTTCAACAAGTTTTAGGCTGAGCCTAATTCTTCAGGCTGTGCTTACAGCCCAAGTCCTAGGTTGAACTTTAAACCTAATTTTAGGCCCAACTTTTAGCCTAATTCTTAGGCTGAGCTTTCTGGCTATTTTTAGACTGAACTTTCAGCCTATGTTTTGGGCCGAGCTTTCAGCCTAACTTTAGGCTGAGCTTCCAGCCAATGTTTCGGCCCAAGGTTGAACTTTCAGTCTGATTTTAGGCTGAGCTTTAAACCTATTTCTTGGACTGGGCTTTCAGCCTCTTTCTTAGGCTGAGCTGTCAGCCTGTTTCTTGGGCTGAGCTTTCAGCTTATTTCTTGGGCTGAGCTTTCAGCCTATTTCTTAGGCTGAGCGTTCAGCCGGTTTCTTAAGCTGAGCTTTCAGCCTATTGCTTAAGCTGAGATTTCAGTCTATTGCTTAAGCTGAGATTTCAGCCTCTTTCTTCGGCTTAGCTTTCAGCTACTTTTTTAGGCTTAACTTTCAGCTTCTTTTTTAGGCTGAGCTTTCAGTCTATCTCTACGGCTAAGCTTTCAGTGTATTTCTTCGGCTGAGCTTTCAGCCTATTTCTTAGGCTGAACTGTCAACCTCATTTTAGGCTGAACTTTCAGTCTCATTTTAGGCTGAACTTTCAGTCTCATTTTAGGCTGAACTTTCGGTCCAAGGTTGAGCTTTCAGTCTAATTTTAAGCTGAGCTTTCGGCCTAGTTTTAGTCTGAGCTGCCAGTCTAATTTTAGACTGAGCTTTTAGTCTATGTTTTAGGCTGAGCTTTCGGCGTATTTCTTAAGCTGAGCTTTCAGCCGATTTCTTAGGCTGAGCTTTCAGCCTATTTCATAGGCTGGAACTTTCACCTATTTCTTAGACTGAGGTTTCAATCTATTCTAATATTTTTAGACTGAGCTTTCAGTCTAAGGTTGAGCCTAGTTTTAGGCTGGGCTTTCGGCCTAATTCTAGGTTGAGTTTTCAGCCTACTGCTGAGCTTGCAGCCAATTTTTTAGGCTGAGTTTTCAGCCTATTTTCAAAGTATCTCTTGGGGGATATCAGTTAGTTGTTTCTGATATACTGAAGTAATTTGTAACCTTAAAGGAAAATATATGCAGGAACTGACCCGCAAAATTGTGAAAATAATGATGCATATATTTGTAGATGAGTAAAAAATGTCTATACGATCGTTAAAGTTGTTCTTACCTTTCTTTTTTAATGTAAATCATTTCTAAAATATTTTTAGTATATTTTTTTTTCTTTGGCAACTGTTTTAGTAATATGAAACTTAAATTGGTAAGGATAATTGTTTTTCATGTTTTTTAAAGCCATTAAATTTGCAGCGGATTTGATTTGCTCTCATAAGATGCACTTACAATCATCACAAGGAATTTTATATACTGAGGGTGTGATTAGTAACGTAGAATAGACTCCTTCAAGATGAACAATCTGTATTCATAACATTATTTGATCTGATGTTTTAGTGATAGAGAATATTATCTGAAAATTTAAACGGTATATAACATCAATATAAAAAAAAACGAAAAGAAATCTCGCGCAACTTGGTACAAACTCATTTGAAATAGTAGATAGTTTCTTAGTTCTTACGTTTAATTCGTTTTCGATGCCACAATAATCGGGATTGAAGGTGGACTTCATTTTAATAGATTGGCAAATGAAATCACTTTGTCAATGTGAGAGTGCAGTACCTTTAATTCTCCTTCGAAATTGTTGTTTTGGCCTTCAGTTATTCTTAAAACTGGTCACAAATACAGTCAATGTATACATCTATCTAAATTTCTTTAACTATCATCACCAACCGTGCCAAGAGCCGTTGATATCACAAACTTGAATCCTATTTTACGATTCACACAAAGAAAATCTAATAATTAGAGTAGTTCTGGCTAGTCGAATGCATTCCTCAAAGTGACCAATTAGATTTGGCCGTAAATTATCCTCGCTTCTATATTTACGGATGGACTAAATATACTAACGCACGGGTGGAATGTATTTGTGGACTTTAAGGTGATATAATTGCTAAATTTCGATCCGATTTCCGCCATTCCGTCGAAAATATTTACGTTTTGTATTTGGCCGTAAGTTTTTCATAGTAAGTCAATTTCCCGTACAGTAACAATAAACACTTCTGCTTTTGATGTTTCCTCCTCCTTCTCTTTTTCCCATTCGATTATACAAACAATGTAATATTTCAACTTGTCAATGGATGTAATACAAGTAAGTCTGTCCGAGAGCCAATACCGGTAATTCTGCAGGGATCTCGTAACATTTATTGGCCCCTTGTGGCATTTAAAATGAATATTTACTATTGCCGAATACGCGCCCACTTAAATTTCGTACAATTTACAATAATATCCCTAAATTATTTATTCTTTCTTCAAAGGAGCGCGGAGAAATTATGGGATGATCGCGACGTTCTCAATATTTCTTTTTTTGTTATTATAGTAAACACACGTCAATAATAAAAGGGAATGCAATAATATATGATCTCGGATAACTGACTAAATGAATAATTGTAGAAACTAAACAGGAAATATATAAAGTATTTCGGATGGACCGTACTAATTTTTTCTTACACAAACACTGTTGCCCCGACACATTTTGTAACGAGATATATCTTTCCTTCACAAATTACTTTTTATAATATTTACTACTGACGCGGGCGAAAGGTAAATATATTTTAATTATGGATTCGATCAAAGGAAGAGCGTTTAAATTTGGAAAGGTGAGGCAAGAGTAGCCTAACCAGCAAGATGCGTCAATATTTCCGTAAATAAAGAAATTCTTAACAGTGGCGTTGGAACGTATGTTGATGAAACTAAGTACCAGAGAACATTATGCGTGAGAGAAAACAATCTAAGAAAGAATCAAATATTTGAATGATGTCCAGAATATTGTTGTTAACGACCAAGAACTGAGTCGGAGCACATCAAAATGTTCGAAATATTATAGAGAAGAGTTTCATGAATTTGCAAGCGATATTAGCGACCGCGGATATGACATATTTGAGTTAATTGAAATTTGACTGAATTTTTAAACGCATAGTATTTTCTAACAGTATTATTCGGTGTGAGATTCTAAGTGTTACATTATTATTTTAAGCAGATAGCCGAACACACTAAAAAAGTTTTGGTACAATTCCTGTACGACTTTGGGGCAATTTGGTGCCCCTAAAACTGTACAGGTATTTTATGTTTAGAAGTAATATTTCTAACTATAAGCAATTTCTTGAAGGTTCTTTCATTATCTTGGAATACTAACAAATAAAATTTATAAAATAGTGATAATTTCCATAGAAGTTTTACTTGTTTAAAAGTAAAATTACAAAGTTCAGTATTTCTGATTTTTTTTCCTAACAAAAAGGAAAATATCGTCCAAATGGAAATGCCCTAGTAGAGTGTATTTAATTAAAATTTAATGCATAAAAGACAAACAAAATATGAAAATTTCTAATGCTTACCCAAAACCACTACACGTCAGTTACCCATTGCCTCTCCACATTGGCGGTTACTTCGCAAAAATCAAGGACCACGGTATGCAATCAGGCAACTGTTGTGATAACAGTTCCTAATAAATGTTTATCTGGCATGTAATAGATAAATATTCGATAACTATGTCTGCCTTGTAGAAAACTTATATCGAGTATGGAAAGTTGGTGTAGTGAAATAGGAGCACCGCCATCTTTACGGTAATTTCTGTACTTGTAAAATATGTTTTAGGTATTTGCTACTATAGGCCAGAAAACTTTGCCATTATATGTTTAGAACATCATGACGTGATGATTTATACATTTATAATACAATTTTGCCTCAAATCTACTATTACTTTATCTGTAACTGTACCGACTTTGTATAAAATAAATAGTTTCTTTAAGAAAATCGTAAGTATTTGATATCATATCTCAGGCATGCATATAACAGCAAAAAATATATATATAATACGTTTTTCCTGTTAAGGAAATTTTTCCTTTCATATTTACGTAAAACATTTTGTATATTTACACCTAACCAATGCGGAAAATTATCAAAAAAAGGGATTTTTACCAAAAAAATTACCTACATTTTTGTAGTGTGTCACAATCATAAAACACTTTGGATCAAAAAGTTTATTTTGTAATAAAAAAATCTCACTTTCATATTACTTAATGTCAATTGTCAATTTGTTTGTGCGCCCGCTGCAACAAGCAACCAACTCACCAAACTTCATTGATGGTGGCATCGATGGAATACCAATAATTTGAAGTACACCGACAAAATTCACCGTTGAATAAAGAAACTAATTTGATGGCATCAACGGCATCTTTGATGGAAACCGGTGAATAAAGCAACTGTCCCTTTTATTTCATGTATAGGAGGATAGATATAATGATTGGTTTATGAAAACCAAAATATAATGCACAATTATGGCGAACAAATTTATAGATTATACTGGTTGAGTGCTTTATCTTGAGACAACGGAATATCTCTAAAATACTGCTTCAAATCAAAACAAGATCTTAATAGGATTTGTTATAATGTAGGGGACTCACTGAATGGTGTCGAACTCGATCCCCCGCGAAGAACTTTACTTCATCATACTCATTTCAGAAAATGTGTTCGAAAATGTGCCCTTCCACTTTGATACATTTATTTATTCGCAATTGGAATGATTGCATACAACTGAGAAGTGTTTCCGGCGTGATCCTTGAACAAGCGTTGGTGATTCGCTCAATCAATGTTTTCCCTCGTGGTTGGCACTTCTGTATAAACTTCAGACCTTAAGTAGCCCCACAAAAAGAAGTCAGGGGAAGTAATATTTGGGGATCTTGCAAGGCAAGACACTGGACCACCTCTTCCGATCCATCGACGATTGTAGGCTCGATCTAATACTTCTCGTGCTATTCTTGAATAATGTGCTGGAGAACCGTCATGTTGGAACCACATTGTTTATCGTATGTCTAAGGGAAGGTCTTCAAGTAACACTGGAAGTTCGTTCTGCAAGATGTTTCGATATTTTTCACCATTTAGGTTTCCATCGATGAAATATGGACCAACAGGCTTATTGCCAATTATTCCACACCAAACATTTACGTTCCAAGGATGTTGATGTTCAACTTGGCGCAGCCAATGGGGATTTTCGAAACTCCAGTAATGCATATTGTGCCGATTTACCGTACTGTGATTTGTGAATGTCGCCTCTTCAGAAAATAATACTCGAGCAAAGTAATTGGGATTATCTTGTATCCGTTGAAGCGCCCATTGACAAAATCGCACTCGATTTTGAAAATCATCGCCATGAAGTTCTTGATGAATGGAAACTCTAAATGGATGATATTTCCTACGCTTCAATATTTGGCAGATAGTGGACTGAGAAATTCCTGATCCGCGAGCTAGTTTTCGAGTACTAATGTGCGGATCATTAGCTACTGCAGTTAATACCGCGATTTCATTATTTTCTCCAGCAATTGTTTTTCGGCGATTACGTTTTCTTGGCTGTATAATCTCTTCTCTAGAGAACTGTTGAACGACTCGGTAAAAAGAAGCGCGCGATCGCACCTTGTTGGGAAAATGTTTTGAATAAAGATTAACAGCATCATCGATATTCCTACCACTTTCTCCATAGATGTAAATCATTTCAGTTCTCCCTTGTAATGTTATTGCCTCCATTACTGTTCAAATATTTAACACTAACTAATTTGTATTGGATTAATGATTAATAATCTAAATAGGGATCGCACAATGTATAAGTATTCACAGCTTGTCAAGTACTTAATAAAGTACGGTTTTGTATCATTGAATAGCATTCCAATTGCGAATAAATAAATGTATCAAAGCGAAGGAGCATAGTTTCGAACACATGGCTTTTTGAAATGTTAGTTTATGTTAAAATAAAAAAACAGAAAATCATGTTTGCTTGCTTCTCTTTTTTGTGTATTTTTTCTAAACGTTCACAATCATGTTTTTTTGCAATTACAGCGCAATCTGTTACGAATCGAAAAAAAAAGTTTCAAACAAAAACTACATACTTGACGGTGTAGAATCCTAATCTGCAATACAAAATGGGGATTCCCATTTAACATTTCAAAGTTGCCCCCCACATACTCGAGGGAAGGGGGGAGGGGATCGAGTTGGGCACCGTTCAGTGAGGTCCCTACATTATAACAAATCTTATTAAGATCTTTTTTTTTGGTTTGATGCAGTGTTTTAGAGATGTTGTCTCAAAGTAAATACCTGTACATGCAAAATAACGTATTGATGGAAAAAGATTGGTATTATAATATTCGAAGCATTTTGCTATATTTTTAGAAGAATACGCAAAGTGGGATTAAATACTACACTCTAAAGCACAAAATATGTATCACTAAACAATAAAGCATTTACTGACATTTACTTTAATATTATGTCTGATTACACAATACAACACAACAATCGAAAGTATACAAAACGTTGCTTCTACAGTTTATGTGTTCATGCCATACACCCGATACACCACACCATAAAAACAAAATGGCTTGGATGAGTCAAAATAAGAACACGCTACTCAAACGCAATGATGTAAAATTATATTTCTTTGAAGCTTGTATAAAAAACGATAATTAGAACATGAATAAAACTGTAAAATAGGCTAATACTGCAAACATTATGTAATTTGTAATCGACTATTTTTAAAGTTAAAACAATATATGCTTTATGATATCGGGGTACAAAGATTAGAAATATTTATATTAATAAATATTAGCTAATTTAAGGATGGTCCTAGCAAAGAGTTATTATTATTAATATTTATATATTATTTTTATAACATATTTCATTTTGCTAACAACAAATGGAGTCATTGGTGGTAACGTTGTATCGGCGTCATTTAAACGCTAATTAAAGACAAACTTATTTAGTAATTAAAATGACGTTCTTTTTTGTTCGATACTTGGTGTATCAACGGCGTCATCCATTTTTCTCTAAATACCGACGTCTATTTCATGTGAGTCTGCCATCTGGGAATAAGGTTAGGCAAGTTTTCAGCGAATTGGCATGAAGACAGCTTTAAGGTTTACCCAGAGTGACTCAAAGGCGGCACAAAATGTATTGGGAAGGCAAGGTGAAACAACATTTATAAGTTATACATTTACTTTCTTCTTTTCAATTTCAACTACATTATTTTAAGGTGGAATATGTGAAAATAAACATTAAACAGAAGGATATGTATCTGTTTTGTCATTACTTTACCTTCTTTATTATCCGTTTTAAGACAATAGCGTACTGAAACTTTTATATCATAACTTAAAATATGTTTCAATTTTTTTACAATATACAGGTGTTTCATTAAAAAATGTACAAATTTCAGATTTCTTGGAAATATCACATACAATTGTTTTTTAGTATCTGCATATTACGTATTGCTGTGACTGATTGTAAAAAATGAACTTGCAAAATGAATATTAAAAATGAAAAATTAAATTAGCAAGCTCAACCGACAAAAATTAAAAGGGCGCAAAAGAGCAATTAACCTCAGAGTTACCCTCGCGAATTAAAACTTGAAACTAACCACGACAAGTAAACTGTGGCTGAAAGAAATCTGACTTTCTTACCCCAAAAATTGAAAAGGTTTAATTTAAAATAAAAGAACAGAACTTTTAACCCAAAAACGTTAATTAACAATCAGAATTTTATTCAAAAAAAAAGTTAATTACAAATTTGCAGAAAAAAAAACCGTGAACAAAGGGTTCTGGCCTAAATCAAAAACTGCACGTGATTCTAAATTACAATAGGTCAATGCTATTTCCTATATCAAAGCAAAAGATATGGTTTGCCCAGGAAGATAATCGTAATTACACCAATACAATTCACGTGTTTTAAATTAACACAAACTAAATTAAACGTGGACAATTTCTAGTAATTAACAAAAAGAAAAATTTAAAAGCAAGCACAAAGCTTCTATTCACCCAACCCGAGGTGATAAATAATTCAAAACTAATCAGCAAACTGGAAAAACGGAAAAATTAATTCTATAAAATTATAATGAGAGAATTAAAACTAAAATCTATCTTCCTGCACGAAATAATAAATGATCTTACATCTATAGTGTGCACACACCAATATAATAACAATTATTATTTAGCGAATACTTTGATGGGCGATATAAATCTAATCACAGAAATCAATTCTCTAAATCATATGAATAAACAAAATTGCAGCAAGGAATTTAAAAATACATGTACTCACGCCAGCGTCTACCAAGGAACTGCCTGTTAAATCCTACCGCTGCGTACAACGCAAACGCATAAATCAGTACGCCAACGGACAAAATCTCAAAACAGAATAAACATAAACTATACGTGAGCAAATAAAAGACATATTAAAGAGTGAAATTAATTAAAAAAAAAACTGAACACAAAACTAAAATATTAAAAACTAATTCATTAACTAAACCTTATATAAAAATAAAATCTACATCTGTGAAAATTCTCTCCAAACATTGACAAAGCCTGAACGGAGTAAACATGACAACATCTGAATTTGCGAAAAACGGGGTGCCAGACCACAGCAGTACGTACGTTTAAAACACTAATACTTCGCTAATTTAACCTACTTTCTACTTCTACCTCTTCTACTTCCTTACTTCTACCTTCATCCTATACGAGGTCATTTCACACCAATAGTAGGTGGTCAACATTTTTGGCGTAAAATTTCCTTGTTTTTTACAGTATACATGCACATTACTTTCACTGCTGACACCACCCTAGTTTTTCTTTGAATTAGCATTTTCTGTCACAGGTGGTTGGTAATCATAAAATTCAATATTTGTATGGACGTGAACTATTATATATTCTTTGGAATGTTTCTAACTTCATTGTTGTTATACTTACTCGCCCAGGAACGCATCCAATTATTTTCAAGATTCCCTTTGCACGTTTGCCCTTGTGTCACCACAATACCCTGACGCAATCGATAAGTACGGCTCTGGCGTAGCGAACTGACTGGTTAAAATACCAACGATCTGCTGGTACGCTTATTTCAATTGAGAAAGAAGACGAAGTATTTCAAGTCGTCGGGTCCCTAAAGGTGAGCAGAGCTAATGGAGGCGCATTCAACATTGTCTCCGTTTCGTATCACAAATCAGTCGTTTCGCGTTCGTCCTGTCTTCCCTACCCCCCGCTCTCCACCGCCTGGCGTCTTTCCATTCTCCTCTACGTCTTCTCTTCCACTGCTTCTGTAGCTTTCGCTGCTCGCCTATTAGGATGCCGATATGCTGATAAATTATCGGCGGCCCATGGTTCTTCTTTCTCTGACTATCGGCCATGCAATGAACCGCGATCGTACTGCGCTGCGTCCGTCTGCTTCCGTTGATATGTAAATGGTCGAACGTATGGCGTACCTGATGTACCTGTCGCAATACGTCTCGCAAATTTGTCAGACAGCCGACCCGAGATGAATGCATATTGACAACGAACACTCATTAGTGAGTGATACTAGTTCCTATATCTTCTGGCAGATGTCTTTCACCCGATTGACGAGGACGATTTACTTGGGATACGAAGCCGTCGACTTACGTCGAATTGTTTCCCAGGCTAAGCTGGGGAGATTTCTTCATTTCGCCAAATTGGGATTGATATATTACTAGATACGTAGAGAGAAATCCATGTAGTAAATACTTACACGTCGCAGTACTAACGATTTTGTAGGATATACTACTGCAAACTATTCGACTCCAAGGTACGCGTTTATCATCTAATAGTAATCGTTGTAGGAAAAGTTCACAACATTTGCAAGATCAATATATTGAAATAGTTACAATTTTGTTAAAATTGAATACACTTAGACGTAGCAAATATTGATAGTCTATTGTAAGAAGACCTTGCACACTATAATTGTTTCACACTGTTAGTAAATGTTTTCACTAGTATTTACTGTGAGAGTATTGAACAACAATGTGATAATAAGAACATATAACAGAAAGATTGATGCAGTGATGGAAAATTAATGGGAAAAAAACAAAAAAAAGAAGCTAAAAAGAACATAAGAAAAGTCAAGAGAGAATGGTTGGACAAAGAAATAAAGAAGATAGAAGAAGAAAGCTGGAATCGAAATACAAAATCATTTTACAAAAGATCAGCGAACAAAACAAGACGTTAAAAGGGAAACCAATAGGCTTAAGACAGACACGGAAAGATAGTAGAAAAGGATGAACAGTTTAAGAGGTATGGAAACAACTTTAGAGAATTATTATACGACCACGACGATAATCCAGAAATTGAAAAAGATGATAAAATAAATCGCGCAATGCAATGTAATGAGGACGAGACACCAACAAGAGAAGAAATAAATGATATTATCAACAAAATCCGAAATGGTAAAGCCCTTGGAAAAGACAACATTAGTATAGAATTTCTCAAGTACGGAGGAGAAGCATAGCAAGAAAGAACGTATCAACTGATTATACAAATATGGCTTGAAGAGAAGATGCCGCGGAATTGGAACATTGGACAAATTATTACAATACATAAGAAGGGTGACCAACAAATTACCAATAATTATAGAGGATGACATTACTAAGTGCAGCTTATAAAATATTGTCAACACTAATACAGAGACGACTAGCAATCAAAAGGAACTAATAGGACAATATCAATGTGGTTTTACAAAAGGTCGATCAACAACAGACGCAATACATACGCTCAAACAAACAGTAGAAAAAACACACGAATACGTTATTTGTCGACTTTCAACAAGCTTTTGACTCCCTCAAAAGAAACTCAAAAGAAACTTATGGAAGTTTTAGAGAAAATGGGAATCAAACATAAATTAAGGAGATTAATACAAATGACAATGTCAAATATAAGAGTAAGTGTAAACACGCAGAAGGGACAGAACAGGATTTTGAAATAAATAAAGGGTAGACAAGGAGATTATTATGACAACATTATTTAACTTGCATTCGAATATGTACTAAGAAAATAAGATAAAGTACCATAAGAACGAAGGGAGCACAAATAATAGCGCATGCAGATGATATCGTAATTGTATTAAAAAATCGACAGTTGACCAAAACAATACTGGATGAAATGGTGAGAGAAGGGAACGAAATGGGACTAAAGATAAACCAAGAGAAAACGAAATTAATGAGACTAGACACAAAACGAGAAAGTAAAATAATTCAGTAAAATAGGAACTACACATTTGAAAGGTGAACAGATTTAAGTATTTAAGAATGACAATAACAAATGACGGGAGCTGGAACGCAGAAATAAGAGAAAGAATAACCAATATGAACAAGGCCTATTAAGCAAATAGAAAACTCTTAAAAAGTAAAATATTGGGAAAGAGAACAAAAATGAGAATTTTTAAGACTATAATAGTACTATACGCTGCAGAGATAATAACGATGACCAAGAAACAAGAAGAGGAGCTTAAGGTACAAGAAAGAAAAATACTAAGAACAATATTAGGTCCAATAAAAATGAACAACGGTGAATATAGAAGAAGAACCAATTATGAATTAACAAACGAGCTAATGGAAGGTGACGTGGTTAAAAAAATAAGAGGCAGAGAATATAAAGTGGTTAGGACACGTGTGGAAGGCCGGGAATGGTGCAGTAATCCGCAGTATCTTGGACTGACAATCAGGAGGAAGAAGAGGAAGAGGCAGGCCTAGATAGATCTACATGGCTGCATAGAGAATAAAGAAGACCTTAAAAAGCCGGTATCCATCGATGGCAGGAGAGGACACAGGACAGGGACGAGATATAGGAGAGGATGGGGATTGATCTACCCGTATTTTGATGATCTGGAAAGCTCTAGGAGCGGCGATACTCCGTTGGGGTGCTTAGCCATTATATATAATGTTACTACGTAGTTCTGAATGTCAATCTCTACTAAATATATACTGCTATTATTTTCCTGCTTACCTTAATCTATTTATGACCAATTTTGATTATTCTCTAGTTGATTAAATGAAATGCTAGTAACTGAATTAAAGATGTGAAATTTCTTGTGGATTTTGTTGAAGCTACTGGTGTCCGAATTAATATTTTCTTGCTAAAAAAATTAGCAATAATAATAGTACAACATATAAAATATAAATATACAATAACCGAAAGTTGTTTTTCTAATAAGATTAAAAATATTTATGAAACAAAATACGAATTGGTGTTTGGGCTACTTCCATCGTGTGTTGGATTGTTTAAATCCAACGTTTCGGCATGTTTCTATTGGCATCATCAGAGTCGCCTTGATAAAGACTGTGATTTGCCAATTCCATTCTTTGCGATTGAAATGTATTTACTCTCTAATGTTCTGTACAGAGTACAGATTACTGTACAATACGGTCGTATACTGGCTTCTCTGAGATGGGTATAATATAATTTATAGATATATTATACAGTAAATATATTTCCATCGAAAAAGCGGTATATCAGTTCTTATCAGGGCTACTTTGATGACGGCAATGAAACGTCGGATTTAACCAATCCAACAGATGATAGAGACAGTCCAAACACCAAATCATATTGTAGTGATCCACCGTCAAAAATTTCACGTCATACATCACACGAAATTTGCATCACAAACTTGAATAAAATGTTGACGTTATAATGCAATAGAGAGTAGCTTATTCAATTAAATGAAAAGAACATAACTATGCATACCAAACTACAATAGAATTGAAGATGGGATCCGCATCAGAATCATCACTACTAAAGATGAGTATATCATCAATCAATTGTTGGAGCAGAACTGCTATTCTCGCTGAAGTCTATAAAACAATATACCATAGATAATAAAACCGACCAGAAAACAACCAACGCTTTCCTCTAAACCAAGCGTGAAAGATACCAATTATGTATCTAGCGGCTAATTATTTTTATAAGTGTGTATGCTTAACATGTACTTGTTCAGAATAAGACAAAACTAACATCAAATAACTAAATATTTTGTTTTTTTGAATCAGTTTTCTAACTTACACTTCTTTGAGCCATCAAATGCTGTAACGCTAGCTAATTTTACTAGCAGCTTTCCTCTCGAAAAATTACTATAACCAAAAGTACATGAAAGATTACTTGTATTATCAAATTTTATAGTGAATTGGAATATACCTACATATTTGTATTATAAAGAGTTCTACTGTATATAGAAAATACACTTGGTAGAGACAATATAAGCACGAAAACTTTGCATCTTGAAAATGTAACGGTCACACGCACTAGCCTCCAATGTGTATAATCGACAAACACGAATTTGAGGAAAATATTCCGTAATTCAATTGGGCGAAAATGTAATATGACAACACTGCCGGAGGCGTATGCGACAATTACGTGACAACATTTTTATACAAAAGAGGCCGATTAGGCATTTGGTGCCTCGGAGTCCATTGCCATTTGAGAATATATCAAAAATTTTGTATATAAGGAGAATTGGATTTTCTTACCCCTCTAAAGATGCTTATACTACTCTTGCAATTTTGAAGGCATATACACTGAATTCACGCGAATATACCTATTCCCTGGGGCGGAGGCCTGGTCGCCTTATACGTTTATGGAGGCAAGTAAGATAGCTGTGCACGTATATTATATTTTTTCCCGGGTGTAATCGACGTCAGACCTTGCGCGGGTTTTGGTGACGACATGTACCATTCTCTATTGCAACGGACTCTATATGTTCGCTACAACCACACGCGCTACCCTTCACACTCTCACTCTCACAACATACTGCTGTGGTTTGGCACCCCGGGGGTTATAAATTCTGTGTTATGTTATTATTAGAGATCAATCTTTGTCGATGCGTCGGGCAAATTCAGAAGTTAATATTTTATTTTTAAGTAAGAGTTTGTTAATAGATTTGTTTGATGAATTTAAGTTTTTTATTGTTCAGCTGTTTATATTAATTTCAGCCATTTGTACATATTGCCTTCGTCAGTATTGTATATTTTGTAATATTCAAGAGATTTTCTTTGTATTTTATGCGCCGCTTAGCCACGCATCTATTTTGTTATATGTATGCGATGTAGGGGCCTCTTAAAAGGTAGTTCGTTGAAAGTTACCGTAAGTAGATGTGTTTATTTTCTTTGATGCGATTTTTGGTAAATTCATTTTTATTTTAATATGTAGTTCGTTTTATTTGAAATTATCAGCTTTCAAGGAACTCTTTCATTAAATAATTGCTGTTGTGTTTAATTGTGTACACATGTTGAATGTAAGATCAGTTATTGTAATTTGCTTTAGAAGAAATTGTTTTTTTAGTTTAAAGAGTTTAATTTTTCGTTTCGTAGTTTTAATTTCGTTTGAGTAATTAATCACCTCGGGTAGGTGGAAAAGAAGCATTGTGCTTGTGTTTAATTTCATTTTTGTAAATTTAGTTGTTTCCACGTTTAATATTAATTTTAGTTGTTTTAACCTGAGACCACGTGGATTATTTGAGAAGCAGAATTTCTTCCAGAACAAATACTACCATTTTGTTGTTAGAGGATTTTGAATTGTCCTTTGTAAATGTAAATTCAGGCAGGTTTTATTTTTGGCCAGGACTTCAGTCGAATGTTTTGTTTCCCTGCAATTGTTAATTAAATTTTTTGTTTTTTGATATAATAAATTTTGATTACTTTCACCTACATTTTATTTTTATGATTAGTTCAATCCTGAAAATAACCTGAGGTTATTAAGTCTTTGGCGCCTTTTAAATTTTTATCCACTGAGCTAGTTGATTTAATTTTTTTTAATTTCACTTTTCATATATGCTGGTACCATCAGTCACAGCAATACGTACACACACAAATATTGTTTTTCTATTTTACATCGACAGGTATATTTCAAACACTTATTCCATCACACGTTTCCATTTGGTTCTTTTGCTCCCCTGTATTTTAGATTAATTTGATGTGCATTTTTGCAGTCTTTACTTAATTTAATTATAACAATTTTATGCTCAGATAATTCAATGTCATGTTTTTCCATGATATCGAACTCTTTTTCATCTATATGTGTAAACGAACGTGTCTGTAAGTATCCTTGTTTTATATTTCTACATTCTATTTTGTGTTTGCATTATACACAATTAATTATTATTATTTAGATTTCCCCCACCGACTATTTTATATAAATTTAATCCTTAATTATTTCAATCAAAACTCTATAATAAAAATATATAGATAAAAATATATCTTAATTATATAATTATAATCATAATTATATAATTATGATTATAATTATGCAGTTAATTTATTTTTAGTTTACTTTCTTTCTGTGGTCTTTGCCTAAAAATGTAAAAGTTTAAAGGACACATCATTAAATATATATACATTCTGATTGATGCTTTCCAATCAAAATATATTATTCATTTTTCTCCTATTATAATATACTTTATAAATTGATTATGTTAGACATAAATGACAACATTTTCACTTTTGATTTGTTCCAATCAAATAATCGAAAATAATAAAATAAAATGATATCCTGTTACACTTTCTTTACTGGGTGATACCTAACAAAATTAAAATAACTCTTTATACTATTGACTCTTTCATAAATTGTTTTTGAACAACAAAAACGCAAACTACCACCACCAGAATTGATCCACAATAAAGCCAAAAATTATTATGCTTTTAAGAGACCTGTCTAAAAACTTAGAGAGTTTCTCTTCAAATCCGAAAACGGTCAAGTCGTTGCGAATCCTAATTATGTTTACTTAAAACCACGCCTGATTTACTTTCTACTCGGTTCACACTACCCCCAAAAATGGGGCTCCCGTCACAAAAGGAAGCACCTCTCCTATTAAACAGCGAACGTCGGAATGAAAAGGAAGGAACAATGAACGAACATCTATGCGACACAAAACGGTTTTTGACGCATCCTGAAAATGAGACAAGTATCATATTAAGAGACACCAACCACTACACCTGGAGATCTTAAGCAGATGTTTATTTCAATCACCTTAAAATTCTACCGATGGATTACAGTTCGAATACGAAATCTAAGGTCTTGTCTCCTACTTTACTCTTGTTCTTTTTAAGTAGGTATACAAGAAAGAGATGGAGGTATTACAATGTTAAATAACTACCTAAACATTGTACTTATTCGCATTATTGGGCAGATTATGCGGACGAGTTCGAGGAGCCTAAGGTTGTTTGTAACACTGTCGACATGTAATAAAAGAAGGATCCGTGTTGTATCTTTTCAAGTTGTATCCTTTTTCTCACCTGTTTAATGTATACTTCGCTGGTAGAAACTATTTTGAAGTATAATGTTAATAGAGTAGTGTTTATACATTACGTTCTTGCAAAAAGAAATATTATTGACAGCGTGTAAAAATATATAAGCTTGTATTACCTACATATAATTGCTATCGTAAATATAATAAAATTATAGTTAGGGACCGTTATTTGCTATTAATATAGAAGTATTATTTTAAATAATATAGTAGTGTTTGCTTTTCTACAGTTAATGGGTGCTACAAAGAAATAATTATATTTATTAGTCATTATCTTCAATCAATATCTATGCAATCATAAACTTTATTGTGAATAAATTTAGATTCTATCACTTTATAGCAAATACGCAAATACATTTGTGTAGTAAGATTTTCGTATAGATGGCCGCTTTCTCTCCTATTTCTCTAAGTACAGAACATATTCTGCACAAATAGCGTGACAAACACGATTATAACATATTAGTCTGGCGTATTTATTAATTAAACAACGAATATAAGCCGGGATGGGATGGGGATGGGAAGGATGATCCCTTTCATCATACACTATAGTGGCGGGGTGATCGCTGCCATCAACCATCAATAGATGGCGGCTTGGCGTTCCTCTTAACCACATGCCCTCCATTTATTAGTTGGTTCAGACGATGTGTTAGTACTAAATTTAGTCTTAAAATCAACACAAATACGGACCAGTATGAACGGAATTATGTATATATAATCCTACTTAGAATTTAAAAAGGTGATCCCACAAATATTGAAAATTATTTTAAATAATATGGTAAGAATTTGCTTTTCTACAGTTAATGGGTGCTACAAAGAAAGAATTATATTTGTTAGTCATTATCTTCAATCAAAATCTATGCAATTACGTAAGAAAATCAATTCTTTTTTTTTTAATTTAAAATACTAAAGTAAATTACTCAAACAAACAAGAAAGACTATGTAGTGAAAATAGATTGAATTAAATATTATGAAAGGAGAAGGTTTATATTAATAGTATTTTGTTTAGTGTTTTCATCCTATAGCAGCAAATATGTGAATATATAGCCGGGAACTTCTTTCAGCAATGTTTCTATTAGTTTGTACTGCTAAAGATTGTCTTTAACGCGTGCTAGAAAAGTAACAACAGGATATATTTCCATGTATTGCACACAGTAAAATATTACACTACAGAAAGTACAATAAAAATTTTAAGCGTTATCATTAAAAATTCAACAAAAAACAATTTCAAATGAGGTCATGTCACGAGGCAAAAGTTGCATTATAAGAGTGATTTTAATGTAAAAAAATGTAGTTTGATTTTTTATTTTAAGTCGAGTAACACTTAAAAAGGTTTCATGCTGAACGATTGTTACCATTGTTCAAAGTAAATGTAAACGATAAGTTGTTAGTGAATTTATTGCTAAATAGGCTGATGTCTCTACCTTTCCCATCTGTCAAGCTGTTCCATTACTTGCCACTGCACTGCGGGTTTGTCTTAAATTCTTCCGAATAAATCCTAATAAGGACAGAAAATAGCCCATCAAACCAACAATAAATACATTGACATGTTCTTAACTAATGGGGAAGTTCACCTGACTTTTGCTGTTGCAAGTCGATTGTACGCTGAGAGGTTTCCTAACAGACCAACACCTGTTCCACAAAAATTCACCGCTGTAGTAATCCGCGCACGAGTAACTGGTGGAGTCAAGATGGTGGATCTGGCCGACACCAACAAATTTTGGATGACGAAAAAAGTAGTCTTAAAATCCTGCTGAAGAAGGTCCTCGCCTATCAGCTTCCAAATATGGCTCGGCCAAGTAAATGTATCAAATCAAATTGTTACTTGTACAAAAAGTACAGGCTTTACAACCTTTCGCTTACAATTTTGCCGATGGTTTCTTAAAAAAACATGCAGATTTCAAACTTTACTTCCATTATGTTGGCGACTGATGAAGTAACGTTTACAAGTAATCGTATACTCATATCTGGGCAGTCGAAAATTTACATGCTGTTCGTCGTAACCATTTCCAACACTGATTTTCGATAAAACTTTGGGTCGGACTGCTCAATGGACAACTTATTCGCGCCTTTGTGTTACCAAATCAATTGAAAGAATATGATTATCTCTGGTTTTTGCAAAATCATTCGATATAACTACTGGAAGAATTTTTTTTGAATGTACAACGACAAATGTGGTTTTTTACGATGGCGCACTATCGCATTTTAATCATTTAATTCGCCAACATTTAGATAAGATGTTTGAAAATAAGTGGATTGGTCGAGGTGGTCCTGTTCCATGGTCTCCGCGATTACCAGACCTTAAAGCCCTTGATTTCTACTTATGGGGCGTTATGAAGACCATAGTATATGCCAACGAAAAAAATGATTTAAATGATTTTGGTATTCGCTTTGAGGCAGCTGCGGTGACAATTCGACGGCAAGACCAAGGCCTAGTAAATAGCGTTGGGAACCAATTTTCTTTTTGGTTTTTCTATTCGACAGAAAGTTTCAAATTACTAGGGATTTACAGGTTTTTCGTTTGTGAGATTAGTGTTTTTAAAGGAAAGAGTTTGAAAATGTAGAGTGACCCCAAAATGAGAAGTATATATGTCGTCATCATAATGTCGACGTAGAATAGAGGAACTAAAGTCATTAGTGGTGGGGTGATTTTTTTCGATAGAAATTACTCAATACTTCTGTCAAGTGACAGAAACACCCCTAAAGCTAGTATAATAGACTCTTCCGGCGATTTCGGCGCTCAAAACGGATATGATGGCATATGTACTTCTCATTTTGGGTTCACTATAGGTGCTTTCCATTTATCGTCTGGATCACTTCACTTAGTTTTGTGCGTTAACCTGCGAATGNCAAGGAGCCGCAAGGTCCACAGTACACAGACTCTTACATAGTCAAGTACCGATAAGTAAATTCGCACGGGGCTGACTATAAAAACTGCTAGATGAACTCAGGGGGACCTCTTTAGGAATGCATGTGATGCCATGGTTCAAACCCCTCCTGATAGGAAATATCAGTTTAATACCAGATAGAAGGACTGGGAGGCAGGTGCCCGGTAAGAGCGGACTCAAACTGGTTTTGCTGACGGCTCTAAAACGGATTACGGCTTGAGCGGGAATATACACTAGAAGCCTAAAAAGGATCTTCGGTAAGCTTCAACAAAGATACGACTGTTTCCAAGGCTGAGGTTGCTGCAATTCATCACTGTGTCCGAGAGATAGAAAGATGTACCGAACCGGGTAAAAGCGTCGCTATCTTCTCTGACAGTCAGTCACACTTAAAGCGATTGCTCTCAAAGCGTGGACTCTTAGCTGATTTGGATTGTGTAAGCGCCTAAATGAGGTGGGCACCCAAAGAAGTAACCCTAGCCTGGTCTAGCCACTCGGCGTGAGAGGAAATGAGGCGGCAGACGAGCTGGCCAGTGCGAGGTTCATCAAGGCCATTTGTTGGAAGCCGACCCCTTTTCGGCACTACCAAATCGCAAATTAAAAAATCCATCAATGAATGGATATACAATCAGTCCAGAGAGTGGTGGCAAAAATCACCGGACAATGGCAGGCAAAAGAGTCCTAAAGGAGCAGAGCCTGAACTCACGAGAGATCTACTGAATTAAAAACAGGAAGATTGTCAAAATGATTGTAGGTCTGCTGACTGGTCACTGTAGACTGAATCGGCATATGTACAACATAGGCCTGGCAGACGATGCAACCTGCAGATACTGCCAAGACGAGGAAAACAACCAGTTCATGTGCTGTGCCAATGTGAAGGCCTGGCGAGGCAAGGTTTCTAGTAATGGGGGAGGAGAACCCCACAGCTAGTAGCTACTTAAAGAAGCCGCTCTCAAAGATGATAGAGGCTAATAAGAGGGCAAAATTAGAGAGCGTCTCTAGGAAAAAAGGGTCACAATAGATCTGAAAAGGTCGCGGTGAAACAGGTCGATAGGCCACCCCAATCCTAATCTAATCTAATCTAATCTTATCAAAAAGTAGTTACCACCTCATGTTATAAAGCAAAGAAATATGTTTTGCATAGAGGTAAATCAAAAAAATTCTTATTAATTGAAGACGCTCTCAGTCTGTTTATTATCACCAATACGTAGTTTCCAACGCTATCTAATATTCACGTCTTCCCTGTTCCAGAAATGAAATGCGCCATGATCATATCCATTTCATTAATAACTACCCGAAAGCAATTAGTTCTTAACTCCTAACCTCTCATAAACAGACCCATCGAATTTAGATCCTGTTTGTAGCCTACGATGTAGTTGGCGTTATGAAATGACGCATTTACGACGGCACGTAACCTCATAAAAGTCCAATCGTGCTTTATTTTAAAAATTATTTGTTCCTTTATCACGACGTAAAACTTCAGAGCATAAAACAATGTGTTATTATATCTTTGTTCTTTTTTTTTCCTCCACAATCATCAGCCTTAAAAACCTGTTGTTAACATCATACTCGTTATTATATCGGCATTAAATTGATCCTTGCGCAGATAGTTTATGACTGGTATTTTATGGTGTGCATGTGGACTTTTAAGAGATTCCTGAATATAAGATAATTGAGTCAGTACAGACAACAACAGAAAGATCTAGACTTAGACTGTTACCGATTGATTTGACTGACACTTGACACATTTGTAAAACTTCACTTTTCGTTTTAGCAAAACTTTATATGTAGAGATTAAAATCCATAAATCAAAGATTTATACCGTTGTTATGAAGAAACCAAAATAAACTGTTAGCAGAGCTACGTCTTTAAAAACACCATTTAAAAAGATGTTGCTTTATTGAATTAATCGTCAATCAAAATGTCCGCTCAATTGGTATGCACATATTCGAGCTCTTTTTATAATTAATTTTTTTTTAATTTATAAATAATATAAATAACAAAGGACCCAGATTTGAACCTTGTGCAACTCCACATCGGGCAAGACCTCGTGACCTTATCCCCTCATATTCGATATATTGTTGCCTTCCAATTAAGTAGCTTCTCAGTAGAAAGAGCAAATTGGTATGTAATCCAAACTGTTGCAACTTGTGTAGTAATAAATGATGCTGTACACGATCAAAAGCTTTACTAAAGTCCGTATAAATCACGTCAACCTGTTTCGCTCATCAAGGGCTTCAGCTGCTAGGTAGGTGACCTTAGTTAAATTAGTTGTAGTGGATCTGCCTATCATAAATCCATGTTGGTTATTACAAATAAATGGCTTTACATCACTGTATATTTTAGCATACAGTATCATCTCGAAAATCTTGGCAAATTGGAGAACAAGGAGATAATTTCTTATATCAGTTCGTAAACCAGACTTAAACACCGGTGTTACTCTTGTTCGTTTCCACTCATCTGGGAATGTACACTGGTAAATGATGGAGTTATAAATGATTACTAAGGGTTTTAGCAAACACTCTTCACAATCCTCCAAAATAATCCAATAAATGTTCATCGCAAATATTTTTAAATATCTTTGGGTTGACCATAATTATATATAGAGAGAAGGGGTTTAACGTAATGGCTCTCACTGACACCGATGATCCATCATTACTAACTCAAGAAACACAAGATGGTATAATAAACATATTTTTCTACTTGGCACATGCAATGAGTACCTTGTGCAACTGTTTTGCCGAAAGCAGTTCTAGTGTCCTAGTTCTGACATCTGGGGCTGTTGCATAAAAGTACAATTACAATTTACAGGTGATATTTTTTTACAATCTATCAAAATTTGACTTACAGGCGTTGCAAAAATATTATATAAGTCAAATTTTGACAGATTGTAAAAAAATATCACCTGTAAATTTTGTAACTGTATTTATGCAACAGCCCCAAGGTGCCTCATTTGTCTGTCTGTTCTTACATCAATCATAAAAAGCATGTGTGAGAGAGGGAAGTACTATTTCAACTCAAAATGGCCGCCATTTGTCATTTGCTGTCATCGGCTGCGTTAAACGTGTGTAAATACATTTTTTACGAAATGTAATCAAATTTAGACAAAATAAAGACATTATTATTAAATAACAATACAGCAAGAAATAAACAAAATAACAATAAGTTGGATTAAGAACGGGGTAGAATTCCCCATTCCAGAGATAACACAAACGACCGTGAAAATCAATGTTAGCCTGATAACTGCAGTGACGCCCTCTCTGTAAATGACCAGCGCTGTCAGAAGCGCAAGCAAAATTATGCACACTCACCTGTCAAAATTGACAAGTATGGCTTTTTGTCTTATCTCTTCGCTGGTGCGATTCGTGGTTTGACATTTCACATTTGACATTTTTATATAGTCTTTTGCATGGAATTGCGCGTGACACGAGAATTGTGTCACAAACATGGAAACGTTAAAATTCCCTGAATGGATAAGAAATCCCATGAATATGAATAAATTAATGCGAAATAGAAAAAATAGTACAAAACACACGTGTTACAATGACTGTTGCAATACTCATAGATTGAATCACTTCAAACTTTTACTCGTGTCACAACGAACTTCATTGTAACACTAATGTTTTAATATACTATTTTTTTGGTAGAAATAGGTAAAGAAAATAACCAATTATTATTTTGAAAATGGTAAATTTTATTTACTGCATTTACTGATTATGTATTCTGCACTACCAGTTTCTATAAATTTAAAAATGTTAATATAAAAACATTATACCATGTGATTCAAAATGATTGTCGTAAGAAAAAAACTGTTTTCCGGAAAAAAATTATCTATACTTATTACCAAATTTAATGAGCGAAGTTAGTACATACAAATTTTGCATTAAATGAATTTTCTTGACATTTAGCGACATTGGCGTGCGTGTGTAGTATCTTTCGATTATTTATCGTATTATTTTTTTCAAATTCGTTTATATTTACATTTAATATCACCAACAATAGTATTTCTGAATACTGTAAGAAAATAGGGAGATTTATCTCTGTAATAGCTCAGAAAAGGTAAAAATCAATATTAACATTAAGTGAAATAGTTTATTACATTTATGATTTTATAGGCTTATCATACACTTCAGCGCAATGAGCTGTTAAAAGGAAAGTTACATTTTATCCTATAAAGTTTCTACGGTACAGGAATTATTACATTAGATCACGATAGGCGATTGGAATATTGTCATTGGTTTTAATAACAATTTAAGAGACGATGACTTGCTAAACAAATCATTTTTCGGATGAAGCCTGGTTTTATCTAACAGACTATATCAATTTACAAAACTATTGTATCTGGTCTGCAGAAAATCCACACGAATTTCTAGAAACGCAATTGCATCCCGTAAAAGTTGGAGTTTGGTTAGCTATGTCCAGGCAATAAATAATAGGGCCAATTTTCTTCGAGGAAACTGTAAACGCCCAACGTTACCAACAGATGTTGGAATTGTTTATTGCAGAGTTACAAGAAAATGAGCTGAAGCAGGTTATTTTCAGCAAGATAATGCTCCAAGATCGCCTGATCTAACCCCATTAGATTACTTCATGTTCGGCTGTCTAAAAAATAGGATATATAGAAACCGCATGCATACCATAGAAGAACTGAAGAATATGCAGTTTTGTCACTTAATAATTATACTAATGTGTGTTATAATTTAAAGTAATAAATAAATTTAGTTAAACACCAGTTAGTACTGAATTGTAAAATCATAATTTAGTAAAGTTAAATTAATTACATTTCATTTTTACAAGGAGAAACACCAATCCATAGTCGTTTATATAATACGAGTTCAAATATAGGTTACGTTATCCTTATTTATGACAGATCCGTTTACTTTCTTATGTTCCAACACTGACTTAGTTCAAACCTTCATTAAAAACACGCGGCATATACCTACACCCTGTTACTATCTATAGGAGCGGAATTGACAATCATTTTGAATCTCTCTGTATATAGATACTTAAAGTCGGCAGTACGGCTGAGAAGGAAGAGTGCATCACTGCCAACCTTGCGAGTCAAGCAGCAATATGCGGTACCAGTTGTTGATTAGGTAACCATTCGGAAAACACTTCTCAGTGAGTCGGTGTGTTCCGGCACCCTAAACCAAGGGCCTTCAAGTTATCATTTATATAGTGTTCAAACGCCTTTAGGTTTTGTGTTTAGCGTTGTAAGTAGGATTAATTTTTAATTTTACTTAGGAAATTTTTAAAATTGATTAAAGAATGAGTAAGATGATAAGAGATGATTGATTACGCATGTGTTACGTTCCTTGGGAACATACCGATCGACAGGTCGATCGCGTGCAAACTGTATATAGCACTACTACAACATGCGGAGTAAAGACTTGTAATGAAACAGAAACATATTATAGAGAGGTTAGAGAACCGAAAGCAGTTACTCATTATGAAAAGGCTAGGTAATGGTGATTCTCAATATGAGCCAGTCTTTATTCGTGCCATTTCGATAATTACATACCTATATCGTTTTGCTGCATTAAAGTGTCATTAGAGGCAGTAAAATGTGGTAATAGGATTTCATATTGTCTGCCCTTTTAACTTATCCTGCAATTATCGAATTAATGAACGATGTTCTATTTGTAACCGAGGCACGGGTAACGTTGTAACCGCAGATACCGAACGACCCGCCGATAAGGCGAACATCGACCATTCAGACAACAAAAACTTGAAGTAAAAACGGGCCGCCACCACCCGCCGTACAATCAGTCGCTTTCCCCTTCATAAATATTTAAATTGTAGTCATTAAAATACGTAATTATATTTTCTAACGTCAGATAATGAAATGAAATTCAATTTAAATGAGATTCGAAAAATCAATAAATGTGAACAGATAACATCACTCACACACTTACAACTTAATTAAAGCCGGTGAATGAGGAGCGCGAGTGAGGGAGAGAATAGACTGGTAGCGAGCACGGGGTGATATCCGGGGTCCGGGAGGGGGAAAAAGATTATACTCCGGCGCGTACATAAAGTTTTCAGTTTTATTAAAGCCAATTAAACTATAACGTTTTCAATTTCGGCACGGTCATAAAGCGAGAAGATGTGACTGATGTATGATATTAACTACAATCAAGGTGGTAGGTAATTGTATGGGCTGCATAAGAATTGCCTTGATTTAAGTTTTAATTTCAGTTAATTCTCTCCACGTCCTCGATGTAATATGTCGTCGATGTCGAAAGAATGCGTTTACCCATTAATCAGTTTTGAAGAAGGCGCAACTCTACGAAGGGAATGAACAACCGCAACTAATTTGACAGGAATCGCGTTCATACCGATAATAAAACGATTTTAGATTAATACCTCAAGGGAGTAGTCAGCGTAGTAAAGCTAAAAATTAATGCGAGAACTCTAAGAGAATAAAATGAAATTTAATTGCTATGAATGTAATCACATATCATTAGATGCACGTTTAAATGCAGTATCTCTTCTTTTTAGATACATATCCGCTGTTTCAAACGCATTATTCTTTTATAATAGCAGCCAGTTCAGCGTACCTACTCTAGCTAGCTACCTCTTCAAAATAAAACCATTGATGAAATTGCATTTAACTACCATTATGAAAATATTTAAATAAAACTTTTAGGCTCTTTTATGCGATACAGTTTCTTTGTCATTTAAAATTCCGAAAAATTATAATTAATACATTTTTAGCAGAGTTTCCCAAATAAAATCTATACAGGAAAAGCATTTCTTCAAACTTCTCCGAACCTTCCAGTAATCTCATCACTTTCATGTTTAGTCTAATATATCTATCCCGTTTCAATCTAATCAATTTACCTTTGTCCTTTTAAAAGGACACCAGTAGATGAAAGATGTAGATTCCAGATCCACTATGTTTTTTTTTGTTGTGAGGGTCGTCTAACCTGAAGTCTCCAAAAACACTGCAGCTTCTTGACTTTTTGTATTTGGTCTTCCATTTCTTTTATCCATCAATTTATATCAGCCACTTAAGTATCCCAGTACCCTGCAATAATCTCTACATGTCCCTGGCTGGTTGATCGAAGTACTCCTCTAGGTCCATTTTTAACTTGTCAAAAATTACCTGCCTTTTTGCGTTCAGAGCCTCGTATTCACACACATTGTGGTAAGCGTTTTCTATATCCATTACACAGTCTGCAGTTGGTAATCTCCCAGTATTGATCTTTATTTCTGTAGATGCCTTTCAATGCGCCTGTAAGGAGATCTGTTACGGTGCGAAGGTGATTCCTACTAAGTGCGGTAGTTCTTCAGTCTTCTTCTTTGGTGGCCCCTTAATAAAGGTCTTTCCATGAATTCCTGGTTATTTTATCTGAGTGTTCCTTGTGTTTTCCTTCTACCCAACTTCTTATCATGCTCCCGTGTTTGTGCTTTTAGATGCTCCTAGAGCAGGTTCAAGGCTTATATTAATGAAGCTAATGATCCCTTCCTTGCCAACTCGTCGGCTACCTAATATAGTACTGGCGCAATAGGTAAAACCGGAATATTAACTGGAACAAAGCCACGATTGTAGATGGCAATATCTTCTTGCCCGTCATTGACAATAGAAACTCTTCTGGATCTTCAAACCAATCGTATCAACCACCACGCGCTTATATCTGTATGGCAGTGACCACAACCGCCACTATAATGTGTGCTCGATTACCAATCGATGCGCTCTTTGTTACTTCCTCCCCAACCGAAAGAAGGGATCTCTAAACAGAAAACAGAGTGTTGGTGCAGGAAGAATCAAAAACTAGTACAGCCTTGGGTAATACGTCAGACTTTTCAAGCGAGAATCTACCCCACTAAGATGTATGATAAATAAATTAAAAAAAGCATTAGATACAGGTCAACCAACACTCCCAGTAAGAGTCAGGCGGTGTTTAAAGCTCTAGAGACACATAAAAATGCAATTCGAAACTAATTTGAAACTGGAAACGCATATGTAGTATATTGCACTATTCTATTCTAATCTCTAATCTGAGCACTTGAGTACTTTCGCAAGAAGCGTGCTATGGAACTATTTCAATAACCAAAACCTATCATTGGCATATCACCTAAGGTACCTAAACATCAAATAAATTTTTGAGCAAATCAAAAGGCACACCAATACTAGAGTAATAGTTCTGGTTTGGTATGTACATGCGAAGAATATGTTCACGTAATCATAACTCAAACGTAAAACAGTTGACAATAAACTAAAATATGAATTGGGGTTTGGGCTATTTCCATAGTCTGTAGGATTGTTTGAGCTAGACTACCTATATGAGGACAGTAAAAGTATTGTCGAAACCAAATTCGAACGTTCCTATAGACGATAGAAATAACCCAAACACTAACTTATTTGGGTAAGGACAAAGGAATTATTGGAACTGACAAGGTAAAGGACAATACGTCGTCGCTTGATGCTCCTTGCTAAGATTTCTTCGACACCATGCAGGATCGCCCAAAACCTCGGCTTGAAAAACCGTAGCTAACCTACTAAGTGCTAACTATAAGTTGAGCTTAAGGTCCGGAGAGAAACTTTTTGCACCCATTCCTGTTTTTGTCTTTGATCCGTCTGTATAGATGGCAATCGAAGGCTATGATTTGACGCAGACATGAACGCGGTAGTGTCTGCCAAAAGCAAACACGAGAAGCACACAGTCCTTCACGGCACCAAGAAGAGGGTCTTAGTAACGCCCTCGTCAATGATGCTCACATAACCCCGGCCTCCTTCCTCCCGGAGCAGAAGACCTCGGCATCGCAACCTTATAGCCGCTCTAAACGCCGTCTCTTCCACGAACAGATCCAGGGGAGGGACGTCATAAGTTGGTATGTGCCCAATTATGGCAGTGTATAGCCACAAGGTAATTTTCGAAGGGAGCCCCCAAGTCCTGCCCAGCACGCGACGACACTGCCAAAAGGCCTTACATTATTTTTCGACTTTTATTTGCTTTTGTTACTTTTGTTTGCTCCAGCTCAGTTTTCTGTCAAAGTATGTAATCCCCAGGCACTTAACTTCATCCGAGAAACCGAGAGCAGTGCCAGACAGTTGTGATGCGCGAAATTTTCCCACCTTTCTGTTGTTCCCTACACCAGTTTTCAATCAAATCGCAGAGCACACCCTCAAATCTTTCATCAATGAGGATCGTAATATCGTCCGTACATGCAATTGTGTAGAAACCAGATGTGTTCAGCGCATGAACGAGGTCATCTACCACAAGGTTCCGCAAAAGTGATAACAATACGCCTCTTTGGGGACAGCCCCGATCTACGCGCCCCCTCACTCTGGTACCTCCCACACTTACATCTATTGCCCTCTGCTCCAACATACAGTGGAGCAATCTTACAAGGGTCGGCTCAACACCGTGTCTAGCTAGGGCACTGACAATTCTGTTGACAGAAGCTTTAACAAAAGGTCATTCTATACCTAGGAATACACCCAGAGTAGACATTTTATTGTCCAACGGTCTCTCTATCAACCACACCACTGAGTGGAGGGCAGACTTGGTAGATTGTCCCTGGATGTACGCGTGTTGATTTGTGTGAAGTGAATACAATGGGAAAGCCACCTCTCTTATATAAGGGTCGCATAGTCGTTCCAAAGTCTTCAGCAGAAAACTGGTCCAACTTGTCGGCCGATATGATTTAGCCAAAGCAAAGTTGAAACGCCCTGGCTTTGGTATAAAAACCACTCTTAGTTTCTTTCATTCCTCAGGTACTTACCTCCATGCAATGCACTCTCTGAACAGTGTCACCAATGAGTTGAGCAGGGAATCCACACCCCACTGTAGTAGGGCAGGAAATACACCGTGCAATGGCCTACTCTAATCAGGAAAATATTTGAAAGCACGATATAATTGAACAATTGGTAAACAGAATCAATGTTATAAAAATATAAGGCGAACCTTGTTAGATCTTTAAAAATGTTTAATTTCTAATTCGTAACTAAGATATTTAGGACAGACATTGTTGCTGAAATAATCGATTCAGATATACAATCTCCATAATACAAGGTTTCGGATTATACACGAGAGAATATGTGATTATCTAAACATCAAACCCTTGCTCTCCATTTAAATATAAACGCAACTAATAATAACACGGCATTCATTACACACCAACGGTATTTCTCCGTAATAAACAAAACGTAATGGGATAGAAGAAACGGCAAAAATAAATTTCGAATTACATTCCATTCATATTATAATGAGGGTATTTCTAATTTAATGACTGCCCGCCTGGGCACGTACACGCACACATAGACACCTACGCTGTGTACGTTGACGGGAGAACATCACTGCCGCTTTAATTGCAGAATTTACACTCGAGACGTGTGTGTGCGGACGCCTCGGTAAAAATAAAATTAATTTCATGTTAGCGTTTACGCGGAGACTACGCGAGCCCGTCAGAATCAATTAATCGCCCTCAAATTACGGCATGAACGGAAAAACGGTGCCGTTGATAGGTCTGGCCGCGTTTAATACGATTCCAGTTCGTAATGATTCCTACTTACCCCTTCCTCCTTCGGTCCGGACATGTGCGAGTTTAATAATCTTTTTCGCTGGTTAACTGACTGCGTTATTATAATATAAAGTGGGTTGTAAAGATGCCAAATGTTTCTTTATAGTCGACTAAAAACGGTCAACACAAATTAGGCTTTTTTTTAAAAAACTTCACGCTCTGCAGGTGGGTAATGGAAACGATTTTGCAATATACCTAAAAAGTGTAAGACCTTAACCTTCCGATATGAAATTTAATTAATTGCATATTAATCTTTAATCGTATCAATTGAAAATTTATTTCCTTCCTATATAAGTGGTTATCAATTAAAACGATAAAACTTAATCAGCCATTAACTTGAACTATTTAATTTCATGAGCATGCACAAGTTCAATTTATGGCTTTTCTTAACATAGATTGCGTCAACTTCAACACTACGGCGCCTTACATTTGTATTAATATCTCGAAAACTAGTTTCACCTCTTGGAAAGGACACATAAGCTATATTAAATTACGTATATACATACAAAATACGTATATTTATTTATAAACCGCTATATATCCATAGCGCATTGTCTCCGTTTTCAACACCACTATTACTGTAATAATTATGTAGCGTAAACTAGATTATAACGTCAATTTATGTATCTAGTATACAAACCTCCTACGCAAGCTTTTATAATAACATTAACTTCATAATAAAGCACATACATTATGTAAATTTTATGTTGATATCTATTCCCAAGCTCACCAAAAGGAATGATTATGTGTAAACCTAAATTTTTCCTGCGAATTGAAAGAGTAGATTAATACGAGAGATACGTTGCAAATTGACACTTTTATCTGTAGAACACGATGTTTTATTTGAATAAAATCATACAAAGCTGCCAAAAATCATTAAAATAATTCATTTGTTCACCATGAGGCGCTAATAACTTCTTCAGTAAGTATACTGCTGCATTGGTGAGCAGCTTTCTTAAAGAAACACAGCTTCGGTAGAAAAACTTTTCGAATTTTTCAACGCTACTGTACACGAATAGACAAAGAGAAAGGGATTTTGGTTATCATAATGTAGTATTAATGAAACCAAAATTATTGAAAATGAAATGGTAGTTTGATTGGATTGTAATGAACACCAGTTTTAACACTGCGTAGATCACGAGTTTAGATGCACGCCCGCTGGGGGCTACACGCCAAACTCTCACTCAGTCAGCGACCACGGCGTAAGTCGCTAATTCAGTCACTGCCGCATGCCTTTCATTAAGGCATGCTATCTGTTCGTTCTTGCAATAAATTGTAAACCATTGAACTAACGAAAAAGGTATCATTTAATACTTTATTGATTTACATTGTGAATGATTTTATAAAAATTGTACGTAAAAATGACAGTATATATTCGTTCATATTCATATTATTAACAAAATTATTTATTGAACTTATGAAACTATAGTTACTATAACAAATATTGTCAATTGACTAAGTTACCATCATTTGTTATACTAAGGAAAAATAATTTACTTCCCTAATTAATCTTATTATTACTTAATTAAAGATTTATAATAATATTTTATCATAAAAATGACACATTTCTGCTCTGTCGATGAAAATTCACTCAATGAATGTTGATTATTGATATCACGTCCTGTATTTTTCTCAGTGTATGCGGTAGCGAAGCGAGAACACCATTCTACTGGTTTTTTTTTTCCAAATCACGTCATAGAAAATATCAGCGGTAAAACTTTACTAATGCACCCCATTAGGGGCCATGGATCTTAAAACGTTCTTTCAGTGTTGTCATCATGAACTAGAAAGATAAGCACCGTGCATTCGTCGTTAAAATATTTTCAAAAATAAAGATTCTGTGATTGTATTGCAAAAAAAAATGCGTATAAACTTATAATTTTGGCAGATAAGCTTTTGTTCCTGATCATAACGTAAAATGACATTGCTAAGGGATTCAAATTCCAGAACCGCAAATTCGGCGTTAAAAAGAAAACTAACAAAGTAAAGAAAAGTATCCAAGCTACAAAAAAATCAATGTTAAGATATTAGGTGTGAATCAGTAAAATTGAAACAAAATAATTTATAAGAGTAAACCTCAGAATGCTTGTGAACGTATGAATTATTTACCTACCGGTTTAAGCGCATAGTTTCTAGCAAGTGTTTAACCACATTAGGAAATGCAGAATTATGTAAACGAGTAGTGGTTGAAAAGTAGTGTGTTCGTAATGCTTCTTAATAAATAACTTTTCCACCTAATGTTAAAATTATCAACATTTGAAAATGGTTATTTATGGTTTATTAATTTACTTACGGAAAATACTTCATTATCTCTATTCCTAGCTATTTCGTAAATATTTTTCTTTAGTCAAAATCCAATGATTTTCAAATAGTCTTCAATATGTAATACAAACTTTTGCCTGAAACCCTCCTAAGTAAAAGCAGTGATTTTCAAAATATTAGATATATTTGAATGGCTTTATTTCTTTAGTATAATTAAGGATGTTGTCAAAAACTAAGTAAATAATAACAAAGCAATCACTTATTGAGGATTTAAATGATACTGATTTTGCTTATTATTCAGAAAATTCTACAGTTAACTTATTCTCTTGTTGGATTAACTTCGCTTGAGTTTTTAATGTCGTCTGGGATTGCTCAATATTTTGAAATTCTGTTCGTGTTGAATTACTAGTCTTAAACATTACTAAAGGCCGGATTTATACGCATTTGCATATTTTTTTGCTGAACGGCTTCGAATTAATTTAAAGTTTTCTTAGGGTTTCAGATAATTTTAAATAAAATAACATCATTCTTATCGCGCATATTATTGCATATAATTTGCACATGTAAGTACATTTCGGCATTTTTATAATTCCAATAATTTCACCGACGGTATACGGCTGTTGAGTCCCTGGAATCGCACATCCGACTTGGCCGCTTCCAAGAAATGCCGTCTTTGAAATTGGAACAGTTGTTGACATGGTCTAAGTTGCCGATTAGACTAATAAAAATGTAATTTATGCATTGGCAGACAATAACGACACTGTAAATATAATATTTTTCTGACAAACATCACTGTCTTTCGTAGGGTAAACAACTACATTTCTACTTTCTACTACTAGTGGTACAATTTTCTATTGTTAGTGCAGTGAAATCTGTTATGCTAAATATGCCTAAAATAAAGATGTGCAAAAAGTCAACAAATCCGTGAATGGATATCAAAATCTTACTACTGACGGGAAAGCAAATTTTTGCCAAATCTCTTCCAAACGCGTAAGTTAATTAAATAATTAAATATCTGCTGTAAGATTAGATTAAATATCCAATTATTATTTTGATAATTTTTTTAAGGCATCAAGCGAAAGTAAATATCTTGTCGACCAGCACCTAAACACAAATTTGCGTAGAGAAAATGCAAAGAAGCAGAAAATGCCTTCATGATAATTATGTTTAGGTGAAAGTCAACAAGTGCAAAATGATTTTGTTTTTGAGATATGTGATGCATTTTTGGCAGCAAATATACCGTGGACGAAAATAGATAATCGCAAGTTTAATCCATTTTTGGAAAAATATTGCAAACGGAAAATCGCAAATGAAACTACGTTACGTAAAAATTATTTAAACAAATGCTATGATTTAGCAAGCTTCATTAGGTTGACGCGGTATACCATTGTTATAATTTTCCTTTTCCAGCAGATACAAAGGATCCGGAACGATATTGGTACAAGTGATATTTGGATATCAGTTGACGAAACAACTGATGTACGGGGAAGTGCCGTAGCAGTTTGATTGTTGGAGGTCTTAAGGCAGGTCAATTTTGCAAACCATATCTTCTCATATCAAAAGCTTTAGAGAGAACTAACTCTAACACCATAGTGAGATTTTTTAATGATTCGTTGCATAAGTTAACGTATTTAACTTCTATTTTTTTTTCATTTTGAATAAGCATACACAACTGCCTAACATAAGTACATAAATTAAGGTAAGTTAATATTTCAATGTAATATGTGTTCTAAATCATCAATTCAGTTAAATGAATCTGTTACGTGGTTGTGATATAGTGAGGAAGCTTTAAAAATATTGGGTTATTTTTATTTAAGGGTACTATGGCTTACAGTTAGTAAATACTATGAACAGAAAGTTAAAATTCTTTACACGGATGGAGTTTCCTACATGTTAAAGGCATCGGTGAAGAGAATTTTGTCAAGAACATGTCAGTCTTCGTTCTGTTTCGTCTGTACAAACTGCGAAAATCGTAGACGTGCAGGAGCATTCTGAGGTAATAAATTCTGCACAGGAATGAAATGATAAGGATAGAGTTTCTCTTTTCGTAAGATTCTATTGATAGACGTTTGACTGATTCCTGTCGCTGCACTTAAACAGCGGGCACTTACGCCTTGATTTTCCTCCTCTTGTTCTGCCGAAATTGTTTTTGGAAAACAGTCAGTTTCTCCCAGGCGATTATAAAGACTTCTAAAAACTTTATGATTGGGTTGTCTTCGCTTTGGATATAATTGTAAATATCTCCGAGCTGCAGCAAGTCCATTAAAATCTGTTTGAGCAAAAATACAAATCACATCTCTCATCACTATTTGAAAAGTCATTATGCCGTGGTATTCTTTATTACCACTTATTCTTGTACAAATAAGGCAGAAGAAGATAAGGCTACTTACTTAACACTTTTTGACACAAACTTCATAAGCATAAATAATGATAGCTGTCAGATGGATAAGCCGACTTTGTATTTTAAGAATTAAGAATTACGGTAGTAGCAAGAAATGCACTGAAACCTTCGAATGCAAATATCTGGAAAACGGATCAAGATATCAAAATTAAAGAAGTATATATTTTTCTTGTAAAAAGGGTTGCTCTTTCAAAATTTTCTAATCGGTTTAAGTGATTCTGCATACACAGAAAAGATAAGCTTCGATTTACCTGTTCAGCAGGGTGTAACTAACGCCCTTTATGAGCAACGGTAAAAATGATGAAAAATTCCTATTCATCATGCTAAAAGACCCAGTAATACCAATTTTCACATTGATTGAATTATTGGGAAATTTAGAAATAAAATTATTAACTTGAACATCCTGTATGTCTTAAACGAACAACATTTGTATAAGGCATTTTGTGCTCAATCCTCATGTTTTATGGTCTACCATTCCCAGTTTCCGGATTTCCCATTCTTAACGACTCACACTGTATATGTGCATACATTGCAAATATACAGCCTAACTCACCATACAAATTGATTTTACTTTTAAATGTTGGTTTCAAAATGAATTTACTCCACTTTTATTATTAAAACAATTTGATTCTCAATTACAGTTAATAAAATTTTTTCTCTAGGTTTTATTATCTGTGTACGCATATAAAATAAGATTTGCATTGTATACTGACAAAGAATTTACATAAAAAAAATCACAAAACAGTTATGCTTACAAGCAGATTATCCTTTACCTAATATTGCACACTTTTAACGAGGAACATATATATATTTACACACCAATATTTAATATAACTAATTTCAAATATAAATAATCACATCGAAATTATGGTGATTGGATGAATACCTTCTCAGACGATCTTCTGCACGAAATTTATTCCGAGCATGTCGAACTGATTTCTGTACAAATATAAACGATAAAAGAAACGACCAATACTGAACAAATGGAGGGAGTGGATCTAAGTGGCTAGCAAACACATCCGAAGCAGATGAATAAGATTTGTTTGAAAACTCTGTGGGTTATATGTAAACATCGAAGTTGTTCAAATAATCTATGCAACAATGACAATTTGTGAGCGCACGTTAATATCCATTCGAAGAGGAAATTAACGGCATGTCCACAATATTTACCTTTTATATTTGAATATTTTGAATTGTCACCGTTGACGAATTACGAAACGATGAAGTACGTGGAAGATAGAAGGTCCTTCCTCGGGCGATATTGACGTAATTTTGCAAACGTATATTTTCTACCGCTCATTTTATCTTCCTCCTTCATGATGCTTGTGCATTGTATATATGTAGTGGTGAATAAGTATTCCAGCTCAGCATTCGTGCGAAAGGCACTTTAGATAAAGCTATCGGTATAAATAATTTAATCAGCGAGGACGCAGTTATCGTTCACGGCTTCGAATGAATTTTTCTACTGCATTTCTGGGCGAGTCAAAACAGCGTTTAGCAACGCAAATGTTATGCAAATATAGCGGCACTCATAATGATATGCGCGCCGTAAAGAATTTTAGATAAGGATTTAGAAAAATGTAAGAACAATTAATTACTCGGTAAAAACAAACACTTAAATTTATGTTATGCAGAAAGTAAAATGAATCAAGACCCTGAATCCAGAGCGACACGCAATTTTAAATAAATATTATAATGATTAATCAGGAAGTTTAAATGTACTAATGGAATAGTTATATAACACCGTTATACCAGCTACCTTTATATGCTTAAAAAACACATTTCCACGCAATTATCACAGAATTACAAGGCCGTTCTAAATAAATAAACATACATAATACGTCCAGTTTTGCCTTATTATAAATATTAGATCTTAACAGGTAAAAGGTTTCTTTACACTATCTTATTAGTGCAAAAACACGACTGCACCAAATAGGTATGATATTTAATAATAATAATAATAATAATAATAATAATAATATCAGTTTATTGAACGATACTATTAACATAAGATACATAGATTTGAAACTTCATAAACAAGGTTATACATACAGATTGTTCAACCTCAGGAGAGATACCAGGAGAGATACATGTAATACTAGCTCGAATAGTTTAGATTGCGGTGTAAGATTTTCTCCATTAACTTGGCCATCCCTAGACAATCAGAGGGCAATTTGACAATTTATTAGTATCAGTAACAAGTCGTCCCTCATTAGAATGTTCTAACAGGTTCCCCAAAAGTATGTCAATCCTAAATTTAACGTAGATATAGAACAAAGCATCCTTTATACTTCCTCTTTCCTCAAATCATCAAGTTGTTCTAGATAATGTTAATTACTGGTTAAATAAATAGTGTTAGAGATTTATTTGAGAAGATATTACTAAACTTTCTACAAATGAATTCCTCTCGAATCACCCAGAGCAAAAATTATTAGTAATTCGGTGCCTTCGCTTCAAGTTAAGTTTCACTTATACTTTATTAGTGACCCTCAATCAATACCAAATCACAAACATTTTATAACTTCAAAATCCTTGAATGTAATACTTGGAGAAGAGATAGAATAAAAATATAGTTTTATTTATTTTTGGGCTAAACACCTTTCTAAATAATAAAGTTAAGCTCTTTTTTCCCATTAAAAAATAAAAAATGTGGCAGTATCATCAGAAAGTATATAAAACATGTGAAATTTATGCCAAAAAATGGATTATAATTAAATATGTAGTTATCACTAACTAATATCAAATCCAATGTATTACCACCAGTGCGTTCTTCAACGACACTTTCCCCTTTATATATCGTATGACAAATGGTCGAGCGTCCCCACCGTAAACATTGAATAATCCTTTATAATGGCATAAACGTTTAATATTGGTTTATACTTCGAATAATAAACAATAAAATATTCGTGATATAAAACGTTAAAATGCTGTTAATTATTCGTATATGATAAACTGTATTTCAAATGAATATTGTTAGGTTTATATAATAAACCTAAGAATATTCAACGTTTATTTAACTATTCTGTGCATTATAAACGGTTATTTAACTATCACGGCGCGGATATTCAACCGTTTATTATGTTATTGGCACAAATCAAAATTAAACGCCCTTTCAAAGGTTATGATGTTATTTGAGTTCTACGGATGTACAAGATTAGTGCTACAAAATATTACCACATCATTAAATTTCCTACAAAGAAAAATGTGAGTAGTTCAAGAATCTGCTAAATTATTAATACCACCATTCAATCCATCATCTTAAAACATACCTTTCATTTAGAGCCGTAGATTATTCAAAGAATAGCACCAAAAATCTTGTTCTTTTATATTTTTATAGCAACCCATCCTTGTGATATATTAACTAAACTCCACGAGCTCCGGGACTAGTCTCAAAAATATTTCAAATATGCAACAAATACCCATTAAACCAATACCGAGCGGCAATAAATTTCTGAAGACGTTATAACACCTATTATACAGAACACCTACATCACATTTGACAGAGACTCAGAGGGGGAACCGGACCCCATATGGTGGAGACCATTAGAAAATAATCACAGTACCTACGCTCTGCGCACCATTCCACGGAATATGAAGGTGAGGAGGAGCGAACTAAAGATAAATATAAAGCCTAACTAATGTAGACACTCGTAATTAATAACGCAATTAACGGCATTGCCCTTCATGTCTTCATTTGACCGGATTGATGGATTGATGGTTTTGTTCAAATCTATCGTCTTATCGGAGCAAGTCAATTTAATTGTTAATTGTCTGGAATGATAGGGAAAGAAGGTGAGTGACGTGTTAATAGCTTGACTGCTCGTATAATGGATTATAGTACTTTAGGCATATTATTACAAATTAGAAAAATAAAATTACTTGAACTGCTTCGGATATGTGTAATCATCTCGTTGCTTAGATAGCAATAATATAAAGAAGCATATTGTAGAAAAAAGATCTATAAGTTAAACTTCCATCCTTTATAATTACCTGGAAAATGTTTCTTTGGAAATCCGTGGGCGTACATACAGTGTGCACGGCAGAGTCGTATTGTCGGATATTTGCAATAGCTGTCCAACTTTCAGTAGGAAGGGGTACGTTAAATTAGCGCACCTATGCATATGTGTTGCCATTGTGCTAACATTCTGCGTATATATTTCAATTTTCACCTATCGATGCAAAAGGAAATATAATAATTTCCGATATATAGATATGTAAGATAAAGATGCAGCAATGGAATCTTTTGTATTAAAGAAAATACAAATACAATGTATCCTAAACGTGCGTCAGTAGAAAATAAACAAAAACGATTGTATAAATAAACAACACCTTCCACTGTTAAAATCTGTTAAAAGTTAAGTTCTTTGTTCGCGCTTTTAGAAGAATTCTAGAGCACAGAGTGTTCCAGTATCGTGCGACCATGAATGCTCGCAAATTATTCACAAAAGAAAACTGGCTCTGGAAGATTTTAGAAAGAACTTAGCCGTTGGAAAAGAGTATTTTATATCAAAAAATCATGCGACATTCTGAAGGTTTTCTCAAATACAGGGTGATAATTGGGAGCCGAACAATTTTGAAATAAATGATACATAAGAAACTTGCAAGATAATATGATTTTATTAACACCAAAATGAAGCTTACGCAATATTATTTATCAAAGTGGTGTCCATCGCGGTTGCAGTTTTCGGCTCTCTTCATGAAATCGTCCATAGTAACAGATCTGGAAACCTTGTACGCCACGCATCTCCAAAGCATGGTGTGCTGTGCCAAAATGGTTTCTTCTGGGAACATGTTGCGGACAAGATTCATTGATGCGTTGGCAGTATGTGCTGTGGTAGTATCTTGCTGAAAGTACACATTCCTTGGAGTTATCCGTTTTCTGCGTAGCTCTGGCACCAACAAATTTGGATCATCTGAACGTGGCAGTTAAAATCTATGGTGACGTTACGGCCAGCCTCTTCAAAGAAATAGGGACTAATAATGCAAATAGGGCCAATGAGCTCATGGATCTTATTGCTGACGTAATAAGTGAAAATTAATTTATCTCAAACTGAAATGATTGGTACATTTTTTTTTTTTAGATTTTAAAAATACATAGGATGTGTGGATTTGAATATACTACAAACCAAGTTAATCGTCGTGGCACTACCAGATACCTTTCGGGATATTAAAGCCAATCTTAAGGTAAGTAACAATGAAAAATTTGAGTCTCGTTTTTTAACACACGATTTGCTACTAAGTTCTAGTTTAAGCCCGTTACTATAATCGTGGTCTGCATGACACTCAGGTTTTTATTAACGTCATTCATTATATGACTCTAATAACATGATAATATACAAGTAACGAAAATATGAAAAACCTTACTGCGATATTGTCCACTACAGTTTGTAATTTAAAAAGGTGGTTATCGTACAATGGTCTAGAAGTAGGAATCAATAAAACAAATTATGTTTTTCTTAAGGTCAAAGGACGGATCCAATATAATACTAGGGACAAGTATTAAAATAGTAACTTAGGACGTCATATACATAACACATTAATATGGACTACACATACAAGTAATATTACTGTCAAATGTGAAAAAATTCTTAATCTAATGAGAGAAATGATGAAAATATCACATGGCATAGATTTTGGCAGTCTAATCAGGATAGTGTTACACTTCCTTTTGAGCAACTTAGCGGACGCGTTCACGAGTGTAAAGCATGGGTGCTGACGAAAAAGTATGAAATAAAAATAAAGTTATGGAAAAGAAAAATGTTAAGGAGTATATTTGGAGCAACGAAGACGGAAAATGGCAGTTGGAGAAAAAAAAATCGTGAAATAAGAAAACTATAGGAACACAGCAACATAGGATGGTTAGGACATGTAAGCAGGATGCCAGAACATAGACACGCCAGAAGAAAGTACTGAAAGAAGGAGAAGGGGTAATAAAAGAAATTGCTTCCTGATCAAGCTTAGGTAAATTACAGAATCTAACAAAAGAAGTTTGATTTTAAATTTAAAATTTGGAAACGCCCGGTAACGAAGGGTAACGCGTGCTTTTTTTTCTGGAGCTGAATCGGTCTCTACGAACTAATTAATTCAAAAAGACAAAGTTAAGAGTTTTTATAAACTCTTCCGCATTGTCTTTCCCCGTTACTCTGCGCTCTCGCTACTCGAATCTACTTCTCTCTACTAGAGGGCGCAAGAATAGCGGTTTGCATTGTTTTTTCTGATCTTGAAACGCCCTTACTGACCGTATCGTGGGATTCACTGGTCAGCAATTGTTGCTTACAATGGACAAAGCGACAGATAACATTAATATAAATATCGTAATAACATGAATATATCTTTAAAAAAATAGACTATCATTTCCTGTGAGTAGACGCTGTTACAGCAAATGCCACAGTACTCATCAACAACGTAATATAAAATGAATTTAAATACTTTATATTATACCAAATGGAATTTCGAATTCTTACAGTGTGTATGCAGTTACTTAGATTTCGCTGGCCAAAAAATCGGTTCTAACGTTCGCGTACGTTCACTTTGTATATAAGGTATATATGGAATATCCACATATACTTCACAGTTCATACAGAGAGTCCCATTAAATTCTCGGTATGCACTAAGCAAACCCATCAACAAATCCGCCAACGAAACAAACCACAATCCATTAACAAATCTAATGCGCGGGTTATACTATCTCATCGGTTACGGCCGTAATCATATACTTAAAACCTCCAACGATAACATTATTATTATTACGAAAGCACCACCATTTCCACTTTAAAAGGGAATATGAAATTTATCACCATTTATAATTAAGTATGCAGTCCAAAAGATAGAAAGAACAGACCAACTAACACATTAAAATCTCATCATCATTAAGCCGAATAGTGTACCGTAGATTCACATATAGAACTGTGAATACATAAACATTTACATGCATATGTGTGTAGGTAGACAAATAGCAAACCGTCCTGTGCAAATGCATAAACGGGGGAATTTTTTTTTACGATTTACTAATACGCTGAATGGTCGGCAGCCGCAAACAAAGTGGCTACCGGAAGTAGATAAAATTAAAAATAGTAATTATTTCTCTGTGTGCGGTAAATGAAAAGATGAAACAATACGATCATGTTGGATGGTAATGGCCTCTGCACACAGATGAAAGGAAAATATTGCTGTAAGTAACGCGATTGTTAGATTTTAGACATATAGAATAAATGTAATCCCTGCACTCAAAGCCATCTTGTTTGAAAACAGATAAACCTTGAAACAAAATCAAAGTAATGACAATCAGGTTTATTCTTCAATATAAAAGTTTCTTGAAATGTTTGGATACACAGGATCGTCATGTTCTTTTAAAGGCAATCATTGGATTTTGATGTCATATGCTTTTTCCATTCATACATACAAAAGAACAAAATCTACGCTATAACGCACATCAACCATGACGTTGGATCACTAAAGGAGCCATCACGAAGGAAACTTCGACCTCGCCGCTGAAGATGTTCACCGCAGTTGTGAACGAAACATACGGAAGTAATTCACAAGACCACGGCTCAACATCCCGTAAAAACCTTTTTACAGTTTTCTTTTGTTACATCTTCAATATAGGTGACGACATTTGCTTCTTCTGTATAATTATTCTTATTTGAATGGATCCATGTGAATCTTTCGTCTCACTGATCCACAACTCATCAAGCTTTTGGAACGCTGTTATCCTTACTATCTCCAAATATATCTTTGAAACGGTTTCAAAACCAGCTCTTGGGGTGGTTTCATACAAGCATCGAAACTATTTGGGCACTAATTTTTATAACGATTTAAGGATATTTACGAAATATTCATCGGTAAAAAAACCATTAATCCTCAATGAAATAGAAGTCGGAAAAGTTTGGTTGCCTACCCAGTCATCCCCTCCATTCGCATTTAATAACATAGCATACAGCTATCAGATTCTCAGCTATCAAGCTTTGTTGCCTAAAAAATACTCTTATAGTACAACATTTTCAATTTCCTCGCATCCTGTTCCGGAAAAAAGAACCCACAGTGTGGAAATAGAAAAGTCAAATTAAGAATTTTAATCATTGTAGCGTTTCTGGGGATATCAATTCTTTCTGTCGTATCCCTGCTGATGTAAATGGATAATTTCCAAAATATACAGCAATGTAATAAATTATCACGGCCTTACCAGAGTTCTCTAAAAGCCACTTAGTATAATGGAACCAGTTAGAGTGGGCTACGTGCGTTTGGCTAGCCATCTTTCCCAACCAATAATTCAGAAGCCATTTAGAAAAAGCTGTATTGTAGTACTTTTTGAGTGGCACGAATATATCTCTGGAGGTTTGCAACTTGTGGCTAATGTGGGATGGAAACGTTAACATCACTATACCATTCCCCTTTACTGAATCAATTGCTCTGATCGATAGATGAATTTCGCGGCTGTCAAGAATTAGAAGAATTTTATTATTGGTATATTTCATATTGTTCACAATAAATAAATTGTTTAATATAGTCTTCGAATTTTTGTGAGTTAGTCCAGTCTCTAGGAGTAGCAAGCCTTAAAGTATGTAGAGAAATGCAAATAATCATATTTAGTTTTTAAAGTTAACTCTGAGTAACACCATGCATTATTGTTACATTATCATCCGTTTGGGCGATGTAATGTTTTCTATCGCATACTCGCACGGGAACATCAACCGTGGATAGATCACTTTTGCTTATATCCCGACAATACATCTTTGCATTTCACAAAAGAAAGCAGTCAGATTAATTTTATTAAACGCAACAACGCACTCTAAACTGGTACCTTCAGGTTTTCGCACACTCCAATTGCGATGGTGCTTGACAAAATAATCATAATCACATGTTTCTAGTTTGCTTATTAGTATTCCATTGCTGTGCAATTTCTTTTATAAGAATTATAGTACATACGTAACTTAATTTTAGAAATTCTTGTTTTGAAGTACTATAATGAAGTTTACAATCTTTAATGCTTACTGTTAATCTTTGGGGAGGGGGGAGGGGCCGGTTATAATTAAAATGATTGGAAGAATTCTTATAACCTTTTACATAACGTGCCAAGAAGCTTTTCGATAAATCACAATCCACTGCTGCCACTCTTTTTATAATTGCTTTACTGCGTGGCATCTGAAAATAAACAAAATTTCAATATGAAAATAAGATGGGACAAACAAGAAATATTTGTACTTTGGTGGTAGGAGGACAAGAGAACAAGAAACTGTTTACTCTTTTAACAATGAGCTATTAAAGTGGCAGAAGGACTATTGACCTTTCACTAGATTAGATTAGGCTTGGGGTGGGCTATAGACCTATTTTATTGCGATCTTCTCAGATCTATTATGAGCCCCTTTTTCCTAGAAGACGCTTTCTAATTTTGCCTTTTAATTAGACCTATCATCGTTGAGAACGGCTTCTTTGTGTAGCTGCTAGCTAAATACCTTGTCCTTGCCAGGCCGTCAGATTGGCACTGCACATGAACTGGTGTTTCTTCCTCTTCTTGTCAGAATCTACAAGTAGCATCATCTACCAGTCCAATATTGTACATATGCCTGTTTAGTTCGCAGTGACCAGTCAGCAGACCTACTGTCATTTTTACTGTCTTCCTTTCTATATTCTTCAGTAAATGCAGGCTTATTTTCCTTTAGAAACTCTTTTACCTGTCTCTATCTCGGTGAGTTTTGCCACCACTCTCTGGACTGATTATGTATATATTCATTGATGGCTTTTTGCAGTTGACGAACCTCCCCTGGCAAGCTCGTCCGCCGTTTCATTTTCCTTCACACCCAAGTGGCTAGGAACCCAGGCAATATTAATTCCCTTTAGGTGCCCAGAGAGTTCACCACTGCAGATAATGCGCATCAGTAATCTCCCCACTTTTTAAGCAGTGAGTAGTTATATTTATAGTTTTTTATCAGTAGTAGGTAGGCTGCTGTGATGGCTCTAAGTATTATGCCTTCTAAATCAATAACCTGTATATTATTAGACTTTATTATTCAACATTATATCAAAAACATTTAAAGAGTATAAGGGCTCTTCCTCAAGGTGAATAGACGTAATTTCAAAATTTAAATGAAATATCAACTACTATCCAGCATATTTTGGATTCTTAAATTCCAATTTAAATACAAAAACAACTTTTAAATCCCCCGCTATCATAAGATGAATTCACCAACCATGCCTACCAATCTATACATATTTAAATTAAAATTTCAATTTAAACTGTCATTTACAAATATGAAGAATAACTTCAAAGTTTTTGAAATGCCAAATACTTATTTACATAGAAATTGAACAACATGAACTATACAAAATACCTCCAACATCCGCTTGCATACATCCCAAAATATTTTAGAATGGAGTCTCCTCGCAGTGACAAACCAAAAATGTTGCAGAAAAGGATCCACATTAAAAGTTCAACGCCGGTATCAGGAAATTCAGGAAAAAATCTGCTACAAAGCATCCAAAGTATATGATTATACTCAAAACAGCAGCGACATGTACGATTCCACAAAGTAAAAGATACAGGTAGGTATGTTAATACAGCAATTTTTTTCTAATGCTGGAAAATCTTGACGTTTCTTCTCTTTTGATTTCGGGTATGTTACAGAAATATAGTTTAATTGATTTGGCTTGACGAAAATTAAAACTTTTTGAGAAAATTTTATCAAAAATTGGGATCATCAAACAAATCGGTTTTTCAGGGCATAGGCATAACATGCTAAGTCTGGCATAGTATGCTAGCTGTAGATTCCGCCAAGACAAAAAAGTACCTCAAGCATATTATATGGCATTGCATGCTTGACTAGAGCAAAGGTTTTCTACTGCTGATGAAAGACTCCAGAGCAGATAGCAACAATAAAATAACTGCGTTTCAAAACTGATAGCTCTAATTAAAAAAGGAAAATTATCAGAAAAATTGGTCAAATAACATCTGAAAGGTTTAGCGATAAGAAAACGTCTATACGGCCACCAGAAATCTTATTTTTCAGTTTTCAAACAAACATCCTAGAGAATATATAACAGTTGAGAAATTTTGAACGGTTTGAGCTAATAACCTTGTTTAATCCTATACCTTAGTGTTGAGTATCTCTACCTAAAACGTAAAAATTCTAATATCTATCCTGCCTTCAGTAAAATTAACTCAATTATAATTATGTGTGAACAATCTATTGCTACACAGGTCTAGTGTCTACTGTAGCACTTGCCACAAAGTGCTGAAACGTACAACATCCAAACAAAAACGAAATTTATCGCAACTATGCGTGCCGCAGACGCCTTATCTTTTTTTTATCTATGGGTAATATAAGCTATGAAGAGGACGGAACGTTGGTAATTATCAAGAAAAAGCACGGCCCTGATAATATCTACCTATAATTAGTGAAGTTTACTCTATCTTCGAATGATTGCAGGTCTTTAATAAAATTATATCCATAACCACACATTCTACATTAGCGAGGGGCCTGAGCACCGCCGTCTAGCTGACATTATCGGCGAAGTCTACAATATTCATTACCGAGCCTGAGGAGATACACTTGCAGCGAACTTGTTGAAGATTCCAAATAAAGGCCCTGAAATGACAGCAACGCGCGCATTTTTCTCAAAGTCGTTACAATTAATTTGGCAACGTCCAATTGGAAGAGTTCCGCGCTTCAAAAACAATTTCAATAATCTATGTGCGCACGCCAATAAGTCGTTAAACCAATTACGTACCATCAGGGTAGATGTCAATAAAAAGTTTATTGCTGAAACAGAAAACGGCTATTGAAAGCGTTGTGAAAAAGGGTTAATAATGTTTAAACAGTTCGTAAATTTTTTAAGCGAAGAATTTTGAATTAGTACAGAGGAAGTAAAGAAGAGAGTGGTAGTTTTACGAAACACCATTAAATCAAAATAGTTTCTACAAATACTGAAATATGGAACCAAAGACAAAAAGAGATAGAATTACGCAATCTAGTCATACTTCAATACTAATTGCTGGATTACTATGATCAGTACTTACAACACACTCCAAAATACATTGAGGCTGACTATAATCTATCCCTAATCTGCATGCCTAGAAACTCATTAATTCTCGAAAGAGGAAGCAGGTTACCTTGCGAAAGAGAATGCGTTGTAAGAATTCAGGAGCAGGACTTTCCATTGGCATAGACCTACGGTAATCCAACACGCCCAAATCAAATTCTGAGCAAATCAGAAATTGTTCTAATTGCTGGACACACACTTCTGGTTTAACGCATGCGAAGGAGTGCATCTCATCTAATCATGTCAAATCAAGAAATGCTTGAACTTGGCGTAAAAGTGTCAAAGCTGTCCTGTATCTTTACAGGTCACTGTAAATTCAGAAAGCATTACACAGAAATCGGCCTCTCTAATGCAACTGAATGTTGAGACTGTGTTTTGTAAAACGAGGAGACAGTTGAGCATATTTTCTACCATAGCTCAGTCGCCACGAGGAATCTGATACAACCTGCGAGAATATTGGACTCTTCTCTAGAAGAGCTAAAAAAGATCTGATTCAACAAGATACTGAGCAACGTAACTTTTGAATATTCTACTTGTTGATAACCTTCTGCTATGATTGACATAATAGCAACATAAAAACCCGATCAATTCTTACCTCACGAATTTATCAGTTCGGGACAAAAGTAATCGGATATCTTGGGTGTCTATTACTGCGGCCATAGTCTTTGCTATATCTTTGTACAGGGGAGAGGAAAGTGGAGTTCTAGGTGTCATTCAATATCATGGTATGAAATTCGCATTTGCAGAGAATGTGAAATATCTATTCCTCCTATTTAAAAAGATTTGATCAGCATTTGGTGAGATTATTCACAAAGGAAGCTATCCTTATAGACTTGCTGAAGAATATGTGTGAAGCTATTACCAAAATAGCCCATTGGTTTTTTTTAATAATGATAGTACATCCAACCATTATCCATGGAGCGGTGTCATTGTGGCAGAAGGCGCAGCCAGCCAAACCAGAACAAAACTTACATCCGTACAAAGAATCGCAGGCATTGTTATCTGCGGAGTAATGTCTTATTCCGGTCATTGGCATTAGAAAGTCATTTCGGTGGTGAAGTAAGCTTCTGAACACTACCGACAGCCTACTAGGAATTACCTCAGTATGAATATGTACTTGATCGATGCATCCTCCTACCTACTTCCTAAAACACGGAAAACGCAATGCAAAGAAAACGCTCACGCAACAGACATATGCTATTTACAAAACAGAACAGTGTGTGGATGCAGGAATATTTTGTCGCAGTTCAAGTATCAAGGAAATACTACAACAAGAAAATTTCAGATTGAAATCTTTACCAATGAGATTTGGTACTAGCAATTTTTTAAATGAAAACATTAGACAATGACAGTGAACTGGTGCATGTATGGAACTCAAATTTATTTAGAGCTTAAAACACTCTAAATATATTCGGCTATGACTATTAATAGTTTATATTTAACCTAGTTACCTAAGCATTCACTGTTTCAGAGAGAATAAGGAAGCAGACGCTCTTGCTGGAAAGAGTGCTGAAAATCAGTTTCATGAATTAGAATCTTGACATATCATTTACGGTAACTAAAGAGCAATCATTTTTTTTAGGTAGGACCAGGAAACTGTAAGCTAATTTTCCTCTCAGTAACCTGCCTCATGCAAGCCACATATTGTAATCTTTCCCTAAAGGGCCTGAAAAAGATCTCCGTCAACAAGAATCTAGGTTACTTTAACGGGACTGAACTTGTTTGGGTGACTATATGATAATACCGCTCTACAATAGGCGCCGTAGTGGCTGCAGCTGGACGAGATAATTAATGAAGTATGCGGATGTTGTTTCTCTTACCAACGCCAATACCAATACTAAATTGAATTAGGATGATTTGCTCTAAATTTCTAAACATATCCTCTTTCTTTGACTTAATATCTCATTGTTCAGTAAATATTCCTCCCCAGATTAGATTTTGCCATGGTTTTCCTTACTCTGTGGCTATTGATTTTATATAAGTATATTTATATCAATCAGTGTCCTTGGCGAATGCTGGGAGATAACGAAAGTCGTTCCATGGGGCATTTAATAATAACTGATAGGCTGACCGTATTTACAGTAGCAATTATGTGACTTATCACATTTCACATATTTTCATCTTTTCACAAAAGTAGTATTCATAAAGTCGCGAGGCTACTGTATTATATTTTTGTTATTAAGAATCGTAGGGAAATTATCTAGTTAGAGTAGAAACATTTTAATTGTTATGGAACCCATACAGTACTTAGAATTAGGTAGCCTCGTGTAGTACCGTTTTTTTAGGGTGGAGCACGGGGTTGGGATGATTTGTAATAATTTAGTTTTTCAGAATATAGAGTAATAACCTAATAAGCTTGTGATTTTGTGCATCTGATTACCGTCTATACAAGACTTACTACTCGAGTGTCCGCAAACACTTTTAATAATGAAATATCGTTTTTTAAACTGATAGAGTTCTCAATTAGATTTTAAATTTTCTGACATGGTATTTCATCGATGGAAATGATATTTTTGTGTACCTGCTTACCCACAGTGGCGGTTCGTGACTTTTCGTGCAATGAAGGCAACTGTAACCCAGGTAACTCTCTCAGTCAATAAATTATATTTTTTTGGTTACTATTGTAGCATTGTAAGTATAGAATAAAAATTGAAGAAACAGAGATTAAAATAAAATTAATTTATTGTCTACAAAGAACCCACGTAGAGGTGAGAGTGAAATTTACTTGGTAGGAAAATAGATGAGGTGATAGGTAAAAGATAGTAAATAAAATAACCTTGATAAACTAAATAATAAACAATAATAACATCTAAAAACAATAACAAACTCTTAGCAACTAACATAAATTAATCGCTTTGCTCTTTCTGTCCTTTTGGTTGCAACGCAAACGCAAAGATTTTATGACGCAACAAAAAATTTATTTAAAAAGTAAGACACATCTAATATATTTTTTTTTAAAGGCGGATAACTGCTTATCCTTTCCATAAAGTAGAGGAATTCGCCAATTCTTTATACTATCAAAGTAATCAATTCTCGCTCGTGAAATACGTCATTTTGCGCTAATGAATCAAGAGACCTTTTTTAATTGATACTAAAGATATAATACTTAATCGATTTTGATTCATAGTGTTGCGACTGTACTTTTTAATTCCTTTTAGTGTTGTTGTTGTTAAGGCTATAGCAACCACAGTGCTTACAAGTTTGACATACATTCATATGTATTGTTCTCATTGACAAAATTTAACATCTCGGTTGGCGTTTTACATTCTCCGAACATTTGAGGATCATGATACTACCCAGGTAATTAATTTTTTATTTGAATTTCATCAAAACAAGAGGCAATTACTCAAGAATTTTTTACCTGTCAGTCGATGATATATCCTCGCAACTTCTTTTTTCGTTCATTTTATTATTTTCTGTGTATAACCTAACAAAACTCACCTAAAAGATGTCTCAAGTTACTAGTACTGGGAGTCGCATGGGTAGTTTGCGTGCCTAATGCTTTACGACAGATAACACACGATAACATGACGATCTCATACGATTTCATCGAGGAGGCCAAGCTTCCTACCATACGTTTTCACCATATAAAGTGTACATGCACTTACGGGGACGCACTACAACATTAATAAATCTGGTAATGCTAATTTAGATCCTTTTGAAAATTATCACAATTCTGAAAATAATGAGTTTCATTTGTTGTTTTCAAATAAAAGAAGTATATTATTACAGCTATTGTAGCAGTTTTTTTTTGTCAACTAAATGTAGATAGATGTAATAAATAACATTTAACAAAGCTTTTAATTATAATATAAAAGTTAATATAATACTAATAAAACAGTACAAACACAAAATATCTATGTATTTGGGCTTTGGATTTTGACGTTCATTATACATAACAATGTTCATGTTACAACGATAAAATACGCATTCATATCCATTACACAATCAATGCTCATTCCATTCTACAGGGATGCCTTTCATTAACACAAGAATTAGAAGGATTGTTATTGTAGAGTAGTTTCACAAGATGAATTGGACAATAATGGCATCGTAGACGTGTGTTATATTGTTACTACCAAGAAATCAATTTATTTATTATAATACATGGCATGGTAATAATAAATTCATTAATAGAATAATGGCGATATATCCATCGAATCACTAAGCTCGATAAGGCATACTGTGGTGAGTGAGCTGACACGTGGTCACAATACATAGAGATAGATTTACACGAACGAAAAGCATGGGAGATGTTGCTTTTTTAATAAATACCTAGACTATTTATAGTCGGTCGGTAACAGCTTTAGTTTTAACTTCTCATTTTATGACTAGCAACGTGGTACGTGGTGTATGCTATAGGATTACATACACAATATACACTATTATATACACACACTAACTAGTATGGATTCTTATTTGATGCAGTAATGAGAGACGTTAAATAATTCACAATAATTAAGTCTATTAAGTAGAAAATTATTCCATTATGAATTTAACGCCTTTCTTTAACGAACAATTAATGAATCAGCATTTTTTTAAAAGATTTAATAAACGCACTAACTAGAAAATATAATGGCTCATAAAATATTCAATAATTAAAAACTACTATAATGGGGTTTCTACGGCCATCCTTCTTAGGTTTCTGCATTCGATAGGCGGCTTTCTCGCTCTAGAGATTATAATCGCAAAATGAAATGTTTGCTGTAAATGAAGACATTGGCGAGGCGTTCTGTTTCCAAAAAAAACCAATCTGTAAGGCTTATTTTCTCATGGATATTCGTTAAGGTTTATAATATCCTTAAGTATTGTATGTTACGTATTATCCAAATTGAATTGTCAATTATAAGAGTGAGCTGTTGCAGTACACAGGCCGACCAATTTATCGTGAAATAATACAAAAGCGCAATTAATTTAGTAAGGCGCTGGTAGTGTTACACCGTATTAATTATCTTAAAAAATCTTAATTATCTTCATCAAATACTGTTTTGGGTAAAGGTTGAGTCACCATTTTTGAACTACCTCTTGGGCACTGTATGGAAAATTAGCCTCAGAATTTTTAAATAAAAACATGAATGTACGATTTTATAGTAAATATCTTAAGATTCTACTTACACTACTACATAGCAATAAAAACCAAATAGCCTCCTTTGATGGTATCAATGGTACCTTTACTAAATACATTTATTTTTTTTTTAAACTAACTTACTTCGAAAAAAGAAGAAGAGAAGGTTTTATCACTTTTCAAATTCATAAAAATTTAACGGAGTACGGTTTAGATCAGAGAATCTTCGACAATAATACGCGCCGTTAATTGCGCGAAAATTCGTTTTGAAAATTTAAGCACGATAGTAGACGTGTGTAAATTAAATTTTTCTTCAACTAAACAAGCGACTAGCTAACATTCTACTACCAATGCCCTTCTTCCAGTACATCTCTTTGTAACTTCCTAAATAAAGAGTAGACACTTAGCTAATATTATTCGAGATGAAGTCTATATGATTGAGATACGTGCTAGAGAGATTTCGGGATAAAACTACACACCCAATCTCCATCACCAAAAATTCAGTTTTACAGTCAGCTGGTGCTAAAACCATTAGAATCGCGCATAAATGTAACTTGAAACTGATCGGAAGCTGTAAATGTACTCTAACATACATTGGGAATGGTAGTAATATAATCCTAATGATATTCTTGTCAATCACTCTTCTCGGAAATGAAAAGCAGACTCTTTGCGAAAAGAGTGCTGTGGAAATTTTCAAATTCCAGAACCTGCTATTGGCATAGCACCTACGGTAGTAAACAGCCAATCAAATTCTGGGAAAATCAGAAATTGCTCCCAACACTAAAACAACTGTTGTTATTTTGCGCATGCGAATAGGTGTATCTCACTTAATCTACAGTACTTCTACAGTATTTTTACGTAATCATGTCAGAACTAAGGAACTGCTTCAACTTAGCCGTAGAAGTGCCAAAGTAATTGGTTTTTTGAGAAAGCCTTGTGACATAGGGTCTTCAAAAGCATTATAACCTCTAAACTTCTTCAATTTAATTCTCCATTTCTTTAATCTATTAAATTATAGCAACCATTTCAATATTTCGGTGTCCTGTAATAATTTACACAGGCCTCTAACTGATTGATCCAAATCATCCTCTTGGTTCGTTTCTTGACATTTTTTTCGCGCCAACAGCCTCCAATTCATACAGAACGTGAAGCATGCTCTTTGTAATTGCTTTGCACAGTCTACAGCGGGTATCTTCAGCATTGATCTGTTTTCTGTAGCTGCCATTTCAGTGCACAATATCCTATTACGAAATTTGCTATTGTGTGAAGATTATTTCCACTAGGCTTTAACAGTTCTTCATTATTATTCTCTGAGACTCCTTTAATAAAGGCCTGGCCATAAATTTACTTGATAGTTTTATTTCAGTATTGTTTGTGTTTCTCTTTGACCGAACTTCTGATTTGACCCGCGTGTTGTGTTTTTGGACACTCTTGGGATATATTTACTTACGAAAAAGTAAATCATTACTAATGATCCTAAACCCCGTGCCCCATCTAAAGGTACTACACGAGACCAGCTATTGCAATTACACAAAGAAAAAGGATTCTTTAAATCAAGCAATATTTCTTTTGCACTATTTAAAAGAACCATTTTATTCAGTTAATACATATTTATTTCGATTGAAAATATTATTATTTCATATGAAAAGAATACGTGTTGACTAGAAGAAATATCTATTAACTAAAAGAAATGATTCTTTTAAATAGGGTCAAAGAAATGTTGGTTTGATTTAAAGAAAGCTTTTTATCTGTGTAATACTTGGATTCTGTAACAATTGACATATTCCTTTAACTAAATAATTTCGCTGTGATTGTTAATAATAACAATTACAAAAATATAATACAACAGACTCTCGATTATGTGCACCCTGCTTTATGTGAACCGTTGAAATATGTGAACAACTGAAAACACTAAAAATCACGAACTTTTTTAGTGCATAAATAAGATTTTCATTAAATTACAATGTTCGCTGTATAATATAAATATTTAAATATAAAATATCTATAAACAATTATATTGTATGTGTTTCTTACCCGTGGAGTACTCCATGAATTGGAATTATATATTGAAAAAAGATTGAAAAGGAGTGAAAACATTATTTAATTTGACGTTTCGCTATAGTGCATCACAGCTTTAAACTGGCAGTTTACAATGGCTTAGAAAATGACACATAAATATAAAGAGGAATTTATACACACAACTTTAACATTAATATTAATTTTTTGTTATGGTTATTTTTAAGCAATTAAAACGAATTTCATGTTGAAGAATGTGACGTTTCAGTTTTGCAATTGGTAATTTTGAAAAAGCGATGGTGCACCATAGCGAAACGTCAAATTAAATCATTTTTTCACAACTTAAGTATTATTTTTAATAATTAATCCGCTACTACCACGAATATAACATTCCAGTTCTTAAACAATTATATATACTAACAAATTAATATATTTCTGCTTTTAACTGTAACAATTAGGAGTAATTTTTCCAAGAAAAAAATTTCTCCTCACGCAGGATTCGAACCTACATCCTCCCGCTTGCCGGACGGGTGCTTTACCAATTTAGCTATTAGAGGACGAGGTTCCCAAAAAAAGGAAACCTTACTCCTAATTATTACAATTAAAAGCAGAAATACATTAATTTGTTATTTTCTCATCTATTATACTGTTTGAATTAACAATATTTCTGTTATATGAACAATCTGAGTATGTAAACAACGCCATTTTATTTAGTTCACATAATCGCGAATCTACTGTAAATCGGTCAGCTGTCAGCTATCATATTTGCGTCCACGGAAGAATAAATATTGTTCATTCCATTCAAATTTATTACAATATATAAAAGGCTACATGTTTCGGCCGAAACTGGTCATCTTCAGGCTCTTATAACCTCAACGAAAAAAACAAATTAAAATATTGACTAACTAAAAAATAACTGCAGAGAAATGCCATTAAATATAAAATTTCATGTTTTCAATTTCAACAGAGGAATGGATATTTAATAGTTATGAGTGGAATGAACAATATTTGTTTTCATTTGGCTGACTTTAGTTATCTCCCGACAAGGAGAAGGAAAAAAACCATGGAAACCCCTTACTCTAGGAGTAGAACCTGGGAAAAAGAACTTGTTACTGAACGCCCTTAAGACGTTCTGGGCCTAGATCTTTTGGTTTGTATAGTGACTTTATTCTATCAGGTAATTCATTTCTTGAATACATTCCTAAACCAGTCTTAACTACATCTGGAGATTCATTCCTAGTGCCCTTAATAACACCTGGTTGCCTGCTGCAATACAGATACGCTTGCTTTTAAAAAACCCTCCCAATATTGCAGAAGCTTAAGTTTGAAAAACGGTTACATATTTAACTGGTAGAATGTTGGTCATTATATTTATCACTTCATTATAAATTTCCTTCCTCGGTTTTAGATCCATCTGCCCAGTAGATCAATTCACTGAGCCAGTTTCTATAGTTGGATTGATTCTAGCATATCCGATATCCGATGTGTGATTTCGATCTAGAAATCTCTGTCAAACAGATATGTCTGAAGCGACACCATGTGGTCCAATTTTATACTAATACTTACACAGATTAAATATTCTCGTTTGCTACTGCTAATAAGAAAATGACTCACCGTTTCTTTTGCTTCTTTTACTCCAGCAACGTAAATTCACCTGAAACAAAAATAAACAATAAATACATTGGTAATTTATGCGCACGTATTCATTGCACATAATCTTTCTATTATGGCGTACTTCAAAACAAAACACGAGATTTCTATATTTATCATCAAACGGAACGGGAAGTTTTATTTGACAGATACTAGCGCGTAATAAACATCCAATAAAAGATCATAACTTAAGCCGACAATGAGGGCAAAAAATCGAACGCGGGCATGTTGTATATATTTAAACATTTCCCGGTCATAAATTGTAATAAAACCGCATTAAACGGCTAATAAATTCATCGGTGTGAGTGCGCAGGCGAAGATTTGCTTTGACGTGAATGTTGTTAATTAAAAAGTCATGTTATCGGTAGGATCGTTAAAACGTCAAAATTCGACGTTCTCGTTTCCCTTTGTGCGAGAGCCGAACGGCAGACGGACGACGTCGTGCCAACAAGGCCGGAGTCACGTGGACAGTAGGCGGCCAGCGCGGCGGCTTGAAGACACCGCACGACACAAGTCCCAAGAAATCCGCCGCACTGTAAAAACGCTCTTACAGTTGTGTTTGCCATCGTAAAAACAAACATCTTAAACTTCTAACTAAATATTGACACTAGCTCATTATGGCAGGCCGCCTGTTAATACAACAATCGCTTCAACTCAACTCGATGTATCAAATAACAGTTAACTATTGATTTATTGACGTTATATTGTATATGTTCGTTTCTTCGGGCAAAAGACAAACGATTTAGGAACTGCGGCAAAGAGGACAGTTGACAATTAGTTTTTTTTTTTTTTGGTACAGATGGTAGGCCAATTTAACCTTCTGCAATTCCAGATAATGTTTAGCATTTTGTCACTAAAAATCCCTAAGATTTTTGTTACCCCAAAGGAGTTTATAAACTTTTTACGATAATGTCGTTATAATAGTAGGCTTGCTACATTTATTTGGTACGGAATGTACATTACGTGTATCAATGTAATGCGATAAGATTATTGTATTTATTAATACTGAAACTGGCATTACACTCAGAGTACTGTATAAAAAAGCTGGAGACAGAAAGCTTTTGTTTAAATACAATTTCTGATGCACTGCTGCACTTACAATTAGTGCATACACTAATAAGACACTAACCTCAAATGCCATTTTAAAAAAGATCATTCACAAGGCAAAGCTGGGTGTGAATATGTGACGAAGAATATGTAGGAAATCCTGGGGGGCACCCCAAAGCTAGTCAATTCGCTCTATATAATGCTAGTACGTCCAGCTATAAGCTATAGAGAGATAGCGTTGTAGCAAATGGTGGAATAAGCCAGAACCACAACAAAACTTACGTCCACACAAAGGTTTGCAACTATGGCAATCACGGGAGCAATGCCTCCCTCGCCAGCATTGGAAGCTCTTGTGGCTCTACCATTCTTACACATTGAAGCCAGAAGGTGAAGCATTTCACCTTTGGCACATTGTGAATCAATCGCTACATCTGCTACCTGTGTGGCTAACATGCTGCTGGAATCGATTACTTCCAACAGTATCCTGGGAATGTCATCGGACATGATGTATACCGGACTAGCGATCGATGTACACTTCACTACCACCTTTCTAAACAGAGAACAATGAAGGTGCAACGAAGAATACAGATTGAAGTAAACACCCGCTGGTTTACGGACGACTCAAAAACTGAGCACAGTGTGGGCACTGGAATATCTCGCCGCAGTCAGTTCAACAGTCAGAAGATATTGTAACCTTGAACAACACACAACAATCTTCTAGGCTGAGGTCTATGCCATTCCAATGTACCCTAGAGAAGTTTTGGATGAAAATCTACACACAAAAATCTATTAAAATTTTCAGAGACGGTCCGGCGGTGTTAAAAACACTGCAGGCGCATAAATGCAACTCAAAACTGATTTGTAGCTGAAAACCAGAATATACATGCATTGGAGGCGATTAATAATGTATCCCTATAACCTTGATACCTCGGAAATGAAGAAGCACTCTTGTATAAAATTTGCTCTGGAGCAATTCTAGGGACCAGAACCTACTATTAGCATAGCACCTACGGTGTTAAACAGCAAATGAAATTCTGACCAAACTGAATTATAGCACTAACTAGTTGTTCAAATCAATCATTTTATTATACATATATGGACTATGGGTCTAGGCCATCATCAAGGAGCTGAAAAAGAAAAAAACACTTTGTAGCTTGAAAAAGATGATTGGTAATCGTTTAAATATTGCATGTTATTTGAAAACAAATAAATTTGTTGACTGAAATTTTCTAAAATTCTGGCTATTATTGACCAACCTAGCGAGTACTAAATTTTTCAGGAGCGTTCAATTAATTGAACTAGAGCGGAATTTTAGTTGATAAATACAATAATAATATAAATAATAATACTATCACATATTTGCAAGTGCTGAAAGGAATCATTCACGTAGGTTAGCCGTGTGTGTAAATTAGTTGATCACAGCTCATTGACGCGCCAACCCAAGTAGATCACGCTTCCCAGCGCATCGAATCATATCAAGCAACTTCAAGTAAACGAATATTCACGAACAGTGACACCCTGAGTGAGCCAATTTTTTTCGGGGAGGGCCCTTTTTCAAAAAATAAACAAAAATATATTTGCAAAATATCAAAAATAACAATAAAAAAATTCTCCGAACTCCAAAAATTTCACTCTTGATAATAATTCTGCTAGTGTTTGATGGTATACATTTTCAAATTTCTGATTCTGACGATTAGCTTTGGCGATCTGCTAACAACCAACAAAAGTGACATATTTATGCTTTGTTTAAAATAATGGAATAACATAACCATGGCTGGTTTAAAAATAATAAAAAATAAAAGTTGTAAACTAGATTTATTTAAGTATGGGTAATGAAATTTAAAAAAAAAATTCGTTCTAGATACTTTGAAACCGGTCCTTGAGGTTGAAATGTCCCTAACTTAAAAATTATTAAGAATAGCACGAGAAGTATTAGATCGAACCTACAATTGTCGATGGAACGGAAGAGGTGGTACAGCGCAATCTGTTACGAATCGAAAAAAAAGTTTCAAACAAAAACTACATACTTGATGGCGTAGAATCCGAATCTGCAATACAAAATGTGGGTTCCCATTTAAGATTTCAAAGTTGTCCCCCGTCCCACTCTCGGGAAGTGAGGTGGGGGATCGAGTTCGGCACCATTCAGTGAGCCCCCTCGATTATAACAAAGCTTATTAAGATCTTTTTTTGATTTGATGCAGTGTTTTAGAGGTATTCCGTTGTCTCAAGATAAAAAAAACTCAGCCTGTATATGTAGGTACTTGGAATTTGTTATTTTGATGATTGGATGCACTATAAAACTTCTATATTCATTTCAGTATCTATAAAGTCAATTTATAAAATTTTAAATCAAATATCATTCATTTTATACTCAATTTTACTAATTATAGCAATGCGATTTTTCCCAGGTTGTTGGAGGCTCTCTAGCTAGGAGGTCCTGTATCATTGCTGTAGATGCAATAGCGGTAGCTACGCCCCCTAGACTCCACTTAATATATAGAGAGTCCACGAATAGAGCTGACAATAGGTATAGTGGACAAAAAATGTTTGAGTTGGAACTTAATATTTGGGAAATAAGTCCTGCTTGGTCTGAAACTCTTTTATCGTTTTCTTTCCATTTTTTTAAATCCAGTTGGGCTTTGTAGTTGCGTCAAAACTATTTTCGTTTCAGGTAAAGTAACTTTTCCGTTCGCAGTATGCCAAAATGTTATTAAGAAATGTTGTTCAGAATGAAAAGTTATGACGGTATGTCTTTTACTTTACGGCATTATCCATCAGAGATCGGGATCAATCAAAATAAATCTAATTTCTAGGAATGATTAGAGAGACAAGTATTGGCAGTAAAACAATAAACTTAATTATTTTCATTAATAATGTTTTAATATTCTTCCTCTAATATAAAACCAATACATATTGATAACATTTAGGGTGAGTTTCATAGTGTCACTTTAAAGCCTTAAAACTACTAGTGCTAAAGTAACACTTATTATGAAATCGGCCCTTACATATTAATACCAATATCTACATTCGCCTAATAAAATTGCACACAATGTAAACATACACCATGCTAAACAATGGAAACATTTATTCACGTATACTCACCTTGTTTGCGTTGCATTATCGCGTTTGCTTCATTACATAAGTGCATTTCTAAACATACACTTACATATTTGGTAGACAAATAAACGTATCGATGCACGATTTTATTTAACAAAGGTACAAGTATAAATGTAATGCGTATTTCTAATTCAAGGTCGACGCTATGAGAGCGTCGCTACCAAGAAAACTTTACGCATTGCATTGGTTCAAGGTTTGAGAAAATATGGATTTTTCCTTGACTGGTACACTTATGGAGTACATACGTTCCAGTCGGTAATTTATTTTATTATTCACCGTATAGATGTAACAAACGCAGAACGCATGAAACCGCGTATTTTAGCCACGCTCAGTTTTCTGAAAAACTTTATGACACCATTAGAAAATATGCATTTGTATGCATCGAAATATGCCGTTAATAAATTGACATTTAAGGTGGAATTCTGAGAAAAAAACTTGAAATTCATAAATTTATAAATCTGTACCTTACAAAAAACAGGTTTTTATAAGTATTTATGCAGAACAAATTTACACAGATTGTGTGGGATTCTGTGCAAGTCTATATAGTGTCCTATATGTTAACTTACAAGTTTGCTTATTTTGTGCAAACTTTTAAGTTACATGTGCTAATATTTTTAAGCAAAATAATTCACGTTTCAAAAATTAGCAAGCTCATGCACTCACATCAGTTTACAGCTTTTTTCGTATTGACTGTCCTATGGTATAAAAAAAAATTAATAGAGACGCGTATTCATCTACTTCGGTAGACGCGGCGTGCGTTGTTTCGGGTATTACCGGTAGATATACGTTTGAGGGAACCTAAATTTCATACAGACGCGAATAAAAGAGGATTTGAGAGTTTAATTACGGCAACAGATATTAGAATAGAACAGGGCGATTTAGAAAAGCGAGTAGATATAGGGGCCCGAATTCATTCCGGGCAATTAAAAAGTATTTCTTATAACAAATTTATAGCCACATTAGGAGAGGGTTTAGAATTTTTCGGATGGGTCGCAGAGTGAGAGTGGTACAGGGGCGGCCTTTATTGTTTATAATAGGGGCATTGAAATATATAATTAAAAGTTTAAACTAGGGGACCATTGCAATAGTTTGCAGACAGAATTAGTTACAGTAAAACAGGCAGTACTTTATTTTAGCCGCGAGTGTGTATTTATACGGGACGTGCGAATTACAACAGATAGCTTATGTGTACTAGAGGCATTCGGGAATGTAAAAAATCCGACTGATTTCTGAAGATATTTGGGAGATGTTGCGTGAGGGAAGTATAAAACTTTTTTGGACTAGGGCTCACGTAGGTACAATCAGTAAAGAGAGGGTGGATCAATTAGCGAAAGAGGCGGTGTCTACGGAACATAGCGCGATAATTAGATATGGGTTAATCTCGACTAGCCTAGTTAAAAAGGGTTCTAGGGATAAACTTGATAATGATTGGTAGGGTAAGTGGAATATTACTTCAAATGGGAGGTGGATTAGGAAAGTTATCGCATTACACGTTTTAGGAAACGAGGGTTAATGTGTCGCATCAGGCGGATCACGGCAATTTTAAATCATATTTACGTAGAGTTGGGAGGGTTAATGATTTGCATTGTGAAATAAATAAATAAATATTTAAAATATAAATCTTTAACTGGTTAGAATAATTAGGATTAGGTTATTGTTAATTATTAGAAGAGGTACTGCTGTTGTTTTGTTTGTTTTCCGATTATTACTTCTATCCTGTTTCAAATTAAAATTCATGATGTGTGAACAAAGGAGCAGCTACTTGAAGACGGCATGGCTGTTGGAATTGAGGGGTCGTGGGAGCTGCCTCTTCAAAACTCAGGAAGATAATAATAATTTTCCGTCTATCAGTAACAAAATCTGCGACTTCTTGCCAGATCCTGCTCCCAAAATAAGGTTTTGCCATGATTTTCCCTTAACCCTTGACGAATGCTAGGAGATAAGTAAAGTCATTCCATGTTCGCAAGTAATTACAACTGATAGCTCAGCTCATCACACTTTTTGTTGTACACATATTTCAGCGTTTCACATAAAGCAGTATTCACATAATGGCGAGGGTACTGCATTATATTTTTGTTATTAACAATCATAGGGAAATTATTTAGTTAGAAACATTTCAATTATGATAGTGCTTAAAATATGTAGCGTCGTGTGGTACCTTTAGGTAGAGCACGAGGTTGTTATAATGATCTGTAATTATTTAAGTTTTCATAAATAAAGTGCTCTATGGTATCTTATTTGCTTAATTTAATATTGTATTTCGCAAATCATGCCCGCCCTTTGTTGGTGCTCAGATTTCATCACCAACTATCTTAGAACAGATTTCGTGACTCTTCAAATTAAAACAATTCCAATTATTTCCTTGATGTTTTTGAAATACTCTGTACATACATAACCAGTGCTACCGTCTCTAGCTTTTATTTTGAAACGTTGTAATGAAAAAATGTTACACAATGGAAGAAGGCTATATGCTGCAAAGTAATTGTCCATATAATACATATTTCCCTAACCTCGCAAAACAATCAAACAATTGCTTTGAAAAATATCTGTTCTACGAAAGCAAATAAAGCGAAAAAACGCAGAAACAATAAACTAACTGGAAAAATACTGCGAATCAATTAAGCACAGTGTACAATGGATCTCTCATAAACAAGATAAAATTAAAAAAAAAACAGGAACACATACAGGTATTAATGAATCATTCGCCGCGACGCAAGCGCCGTCTACCGCGCCTCTCCACCGCCGGTGTAGCGACGTTAGTACTGCAAATTCTGCTATTCCGCCACTGCTGCCAACCACCATTGCCGCTATTCGCGGACGATGCGAAACGGCACAACAAGAGCAAGATAGGTGAAGTAGAGAGCCCTGGCTTACTGTTGAACTGTTATTGCCACGATCCATTTCCTAGTTAATCACAAGTGTTTGGATTGATTTTAGTGGGATAGGAACGGCAAACCCAATAACAGTTTAAATTGAGTTCGGTTTTAAATTTCTTGTTTGGTTCGAATTTAATTCGGAGTACATCTAGTTTGTTTTATGTTATCATTCATTATGGGCGGCGAGCGCGCCAGCGACGCTTCCCGGCGACCGTCACTGGTGGTAGACGGTGTATTTTAAATGAGAAGGCGTAAAAATTTAAATTGAATTCCTTGTTTGCTTAGAGGAGGTAATGAATACGGACGGAGTCATTTTCGGAGACCAAAGTTGGACGATGTGGGATTCAGATTTGAAAAGGATACTGAAGTTTTCTTCTAGTGTCACAAAGGAAATAGCCTAATTGCGAAAAAAAAATGTGAAAATGCTCAAGCATGCGATTCTTTAAACCAAAGAAATTCTTTTTTAAGCAGTATTTCCAGTAACTATTCCTTGCACTAAAGAAAATCACACTGAGAAAGATTTATTTAACTGTCTCTCAGTTAATTCAACACTAGACGATTTCGATTGTACATTTTAACCAGATATCATACAGTTATAGCCAATAGTTTTCGATTGTGCTTTTTCTGACGTCATAGTTTGAAGTTGGTTGAACCAGCGAAGAGATGTCATGTTTGACGAGTGCGCGTGCACGACTTTAACGACAACACTGTCAATCTACAGCAGTGTTGCCAACTTGGTGAATTTTCCACTAAATCTGGTGTATTGAAAGCACGTCTGGTGTACACAAATCATATTCTAGTGGCTAGTGAAAAGTTTAGTGTATTTTCATTAATTTTAGTCATAAATCTAGTGAATTCATTGAACACGAAGACTAAATTACATCAAAGTATAGGAAAACCAAATAGCGTCACTCTCGCCAAGATAAATTTCAGTCGCCATTTTATTTTGTACCGTATACTGTACGTTATGTAAGTCTACCGTTCCTATTCTATGATATGGAATTTAGATAAGTCTTTTGTAATTTACCTTTCTTTTCGAATGTTAGAGTATATTTTCGTTTATATGGGAATGATTTTAATTTTAATTCTACATTTTAATTCTAACATACATATACATTTTTAAAATTTCGCGCGCAATGTACAAAACAAAATGGTGAGGTCATCAAAAATTTTCCCTAAAAACCTACTTATAAAAACGTGAGTGGCGCTACTTGATTTTCCTAATACTTTGATTGCATATATGTAAATAACTAAAAGTGCAAAATAAAATAATAAAATAAATAAGGATATACATTATGATTTTATAAAACACGGTTATAGTTGTAAATTATAAATATTTAACGACTACCTAATAAGTGTATAAATTCATAAAAAACTATAATAACAAATGAAATAAAAGGAGATTTTTTAGTAAAAAGGTATGTAACTTTTTGCTTTTCTTAAAATACTTTATAAAGTAATTCCTTTCCCTATTCTAGTGATTTTCTGGCGGCATTATAATCCCAATCTAGTGAAATATGTCTTCTGTCAATTGGCAACCCTGATCTACAGAGAAGACGCCACTGCAGTCATTATTCTGACGTTGATCTTAACAATCGTTGGGAGTAATCAATATTAAATATTATTAATAATTAAATGTAATCTTGGAATAGTTGTGGCCCGTTTTTAATTCAACTTATTGTTATGTCGATTCTTTCTTGCTGTGTTATTATTTAATAATAAGACTAATAATGTCTCTATTACTAATCAAATTCCGTAAAAGATGAACTTTAAACACGTTTAACGCAGCAAATGACAAAAGTTGATAAATAGCGGCCATTTTCAGGTGAGATTGTGCTTTCCTCTCCGACACACGGTTTTTATGATTGGTGTAAAAGAACAGGAAGGCAACTGACGCACCTGGTGCTAAAATAATAAAGTACCGCTAAAAGTCATATTTCTGACGCAAAACATCAAAGGTGCCTACAACAAGTGATGCTTCTTATTTGTTTGTTAGTCAAACCAATTTTAACTGGAATCGGGAATGAGTATTAAACGTTTTTAAGGATATGCATACCCTTTTCTTACTGTTTGCAACTGTTTGTTTTAATATGCTATTTCTATCCTTTTTCTCGAAATGTCTAACTACTGAAATAGTTTCTTCCGACGTAAGCCAAATAATTATCCTACATGATAATTTTGCAATACATTCTAATAGTTTATTTATTAATTCACATGCTGTTGAATATGCAACTTTAAAGCGATCTTCAATAGACGCAATTGTCTCTCCTTTAACTAGATACCAAAGCGTCATCAAGAGACATTCTTCTAACTGCACTGCCATGCGTCCGCCTATATTTTTCATTGCAAAACTTGGGTGTACAAAACGAACCAAATACTGAAATATACCGGTTTGCATTCTAAACCGCATATAAAAATCATACAGCAGATATATATGAACCCAAACTTCTAAATAATCTGCTATCTTGTTAATGTCGTACTCCTTTCTATAAAAGAATGCAGATAATTCTATTCTATTATTAATCTCTAAAAAATATCAATATCGTGGGCGACAACAGCAGACCCAGCTTTCTGGTTCGTGACTGTGCACAGATATTCGCTACATCTCTTTATTACCAGTTTAATTTGTCGCTGGCAACCTCAACCTTCCTGGACTGCTGCAACACTACGAAAATAATCCCAATTCACAAGAAAGGTGACACTTCAGATAGAGAAAATTATAACCTATAGCTATTGCAAATAATTTTGCCAAACTTTTTGGCAAACTCTTATATTTATCTACAATTCAAATTTACTCTATCTGACATGACAATTTACACAGGTTCTTAATAATCGATCCACCGTAATTAACTTAGCCACCATATCCTACTTTGTGTGATAATAATGAGCAAGTCGCTTTTACCGTGTAGATCATAAAATCTTACTGGCCAAACTGTATAATTTGGGTTTCACTTTGTCACTAGTATCATTTGATTAATAGGAAACAATATGTTTCGTATAAGGATCATCGATCGATGAAGAACTGAGACTTCATTGCAAATTCAGGTGTTCCGTTCGGAAAGGATCTATTGGAGCCCTCGAAGGTTCTCAAGTTCCCACTGGGCAAGATACTGGGCTGCTCGAGTGGAAGTAAGAGATTTAATAGTGACGGTACAATGAGCACCTAGCTCAAGTGCCTGGACTATAGGTGCCCACCACTAACTTAATGAATGAATGAATGAATGAATCAGGTGTTCCGCAAGGTATCAGCCTTGGTCCTTTGTTATTTTTTAAGATTTTATTAATAATCTTAATTAATAATCTTTGCTCTCACTTAACCGGTAATAGACTTCTTTTTGTTGATGACCTGAAAATTTATGCTGAGATTAGTAATATGAATGAATGCATCAGTTTAGCGCAACAAATCAACCTTCTTCAAACTTGGTCGGATACTAATAATCAATACAATTACTTTTAACTACGAATTCAACGGTGAAATTATTCCACGATGTTCCTCGATTAATTCACTTTTTTAAACCACATTAGTAATTGCACTTAAATTGTTAGTTCCATAGTTTCAGATCAGCTTATATATGACGCTTAGTATTTTTGATTTCCAATTGTTGTAAACTCAGATTGTTTTTTTTTGTTGCTATTGCCATGCTTGTTTTTGAGCGCGAATCACAGTTGGGACTGAAAATATTACAGATCAGCCTGACCGCTCAGAGGCTGGTAATGTTGGGCCGTATGGTTGTAGAATGAAGAAAAAAAAGGTATACGTTTGTATTCGCGATAAAGTGCCTTTCAGCTTATTTGTGTTGGTATTTTGGTCTTCACAGGATATCACAGGATCACAGTTGTTGTCTATAACAAACAATATATGAACGTATACAGGGATTTGCACAAATTAGTGCAGTATACTAAAATTTTGGAGTAACCGTTTTAAACGGTTAAGGAAGTAATGATGGAATAGAGAGAAAAATAGCATGTTTAATATAAAAACCAGGAACATATGAACATATGAAGTACTTTCCGCGATAAACACTCCAAAAAAGAGGCATTTCGCCTATTTGGTTCAGATGTTATGGTAATGCTTCTTAGTCAACAATTTGTGTAGGTATTTACTTAAGCATAATTCATTTAAAATGCAATAAAATTCTTTGATGATGGTTTAGAGTATGAGTTAGTGTTTGGACTATTTTCATCATACTGCCCAATCGAATTTAAACAACCCAACAGACGATGGAAACAGACCCAAACACTAACTCACATTCCGCATAGAAATACCTCTGCTACACGTATACTCTTATGATTTTCAGAAAACGATAAGTGGCTTTATCAGGATCTATGATGTGATTAATTACACTGGTCAACAAAATTTCAGATTTATTTTTCCCCCGAGGTAAAGTGAGTGAACCTGGTAGTACTTTTTACACTTACTTCATATCTGTTTTCAGAATTATTCTATCAGGCAGGGTTTCAGAGTGACAAACCAATAAAGTTTTGTGAAAATATATATCTATTATAATATGTGTATAAATCAGGGGAAAAAATGATATATTTACTCGGAAAATGTGCTGATATGACTGTTCAGTATACTTTGCATCAGAAACATCTCTCTTCGCGTCCAGCAATATTCTGCCAACTAGCAGGGCTCCATTTGCCTTGGTATCTTTTCTACATGAGTAGAATGTCGTGGTGAAATCTTTCGCTATGCTCGTCAACTCCCTAGTGTCAAAATTTCTTCAAAAAACATTGTGATCATACGGCCTTTCCGAGTAATCGTACTCATACTCGCAAAACTGTAGTTTCTGGCCTAGTGATACAAATAACTATGGTTTCAGCCAGGGATCATAACGGTTTCAGCATGCAAAATTATATGGGAATCAGGCATTTTGTGCTTGGCAAAAAAAAATCTTGTTAACCAGTGTTATTGAAGGTTATAGGTCAACCACGAAATATTACTTCTTCCTGAAAACTGTACATTACGGTGATTAAATATTATTACGCTTTAAAGCTTCTTTGGCAAAGATCTTCACCTTAATGAAATCAATTTCATTACAATTTGGACTCTAAAAAAAAACGAACGAAAAAAAATCGCTATTAAGTCAAATTTCCCTAAATATCGCATGCGATGCGTCGTTATCATTGTTAAAGTCTCGTTTAAGGTTGACACAATTACAAATGTACGACATCAATTTCATGTAAATTCCAACATTGAGCGCTTTATTTTAATATGAAACACCCGCTCCTCTTCGGTTACATCAAGTCTATATAACGCCTAATGAAGTCATTACTTCGGTTCAACTAGTGCTGCACGGACTTTTTAGCAATGGATCCCAGTACGCGCGCGCCAATTATGCAAATTTATTAATCAATTCCATATTGCAATACCTCCATACTCCGCGGTGATCGTTGCATTACCACGGTCGCACTATTTAATATCGGTACCGGCACAGAGGCAGATAGCCGTGTTTATCTATGGCGTTTGCAATTGCACATAATTCCGCTGATAATGTTATCAGTGCGGTGCCGATGTTAATGAACCAATTAGATACTTATGTCATAATAATATTTATATATTGTGCGAGCAGGACTTTGATAGCGCGTATTTAAATACTAAAACCACAAAATGATGTAGGTAATTTCCATCAATAAATGTGTCACCGAAAGTTCATATTCGAAAATTATTCATATTGTTTAGTCAAGTTAATTGAACAAGCTTGTCTTACAGATTTCATTTCGACTAAACAAAGTGTACATTAAATAATTCGATTTCTATGTTAAATCTATTCATTATCGTAATATGTGTTACATTATCTAGTACAATAGATATGTACACTCGGAAAAATTCATGCATTGATTTAACCAATTTACGTTTAAATACGGGAAAGAAGCTTTTAAAGCCGTTAAAACAGGCCATAAAGATTAATGTTATATAATCCATGGTTTTTATCTCTGTGTGAGTAAATTATAGCAAGGTAAATAAACCAGTTTCATCCACTTAAGGGATATCTTCAGCTCTTCAGGTCAGCTGAAGAAATCCAACAAGAAATTAACATTATGTAAATTAATAAAAATTGAAGTTAAAATGAAATAATAAAATGGATAAAAATGTGTAAATTAGTGTTCAAAATAATTAATTAATCAATCAATTTCTTTTATTATTTAGTATACAGGGTTAGACTATATTTTAAATACTCATAGAACCGCACGACCTAGGTGCGGTTATTTTGATCGATTTTTTTATTTATTTCAATTAATTAATAGACATTATTATTTACCAATCTTAGGGGGCCCAACAAAATATAATATTCATAAGTAAATTAACGACCCATTACATTTTGGCATACAGCACAGTACCATTTCATTTCTTCATATTCCGGACTACATCTTTAAGCGAATAACCATTATACATCGCTATCTTTTTAATGAATTGGAATTCTTTGTTAAATCTCGTCTCGCTAAGTTGACCAAAGGACAAAATTTTAATACTTGCTTCACCTCGGCTAACACACTGAGAAATCTTTTAGGCAACGCGAAAGATAAACCTCATCTTAATGAGAGATCGGCTATATATAAAATAGATTATAGCGGGTGTGATAAAAATTTACGTTGGACAAACAAAGCGTGTCATCGGAACTAGGTTTAAAGAACACATTGCAGGTCATCGCGCTATAGGAGACTTGACTCATCCAGCTTAGCGCAACATATAAATAATACTGGACATAACATCGATATAGAAAACCTTGAATTAGTGAAAAATGTACAATCAACGCATACGAAATCATATACAGCGTGTCCCATGACGATTTAGACACGAAATATCTCAGCAAGGAATTGTAACATAAAAATTTAATTTGGTGAATAAATATTATTCGGAACGCCGCATAATATAGTTTGTTTAGATTACTATTAAAAGCTTTAGTTTTAGATCACGTGACATACTTTTTAAAAAGAAATTGAACACCCTGTATGCTTTTGTAGTTTTAGATTCCTCTCGTTAAATTGATTTGTCGTACTTACTGTCTATTATGATTACCTAGTCTGTTATTAACAAATGAAGTTGGTATTTTATAGTCACTACATCATTGTGATTGATTCACGACGTTCACCCTAGGGAAATTGTTCATAATTCCGTCTTTTGGAACCAGTTTTAACATATTTGTGCTTTAAATGATCTATATATGTCTTGTCTAAACATGTTTATGCGCTGAGTTCTAAAATAACTAGATAGTAAAAATAAAAAATGAAAAAGTAGAATTCAGTGTTTGATTGTCATTTCCCCTTGGATCGGGTAATGACGGTCGCCCATATGGCTAATGGCGATCATGGAGTTACCTAATGTAACCAAATAAATACAACCTACGTGTGGAAAAAACTTTAATCGGGATTTATAAAGCACAGTCTAGTTACAAAAAAAAATAACATTTAATAAAATTAAGTTTCCCATATCTTAGGTTTTTGTAATGACTTAATATTCCAACAATGTCAGCTTTCGTAATACAACTAAGATCGTCAACAACCGGAAAAAATATGCGGTACTGCCGCATGAACTTTACAGTTATAACTTTCTTGCGTAATTCAGTCATCTGCGCAACAAATTCTTTTTTAGATTTTTCATTGGAAACCATTACAAGTACAAAATCATTATCTTTTAATTCTGCCTCCTTATCAATGGTTAATCCCCTTTTTTCACAAAGGCCACCCTCCTCTTCTTGCAGGATGTCATCATCAAATGAGTTTTGACAAATATCATCCAGCTCTATGTCCGGCTCTGAGGAGGAACTTTCATTTCGCTTGTGCTTTGTATTAGTGTTCGTTGTAAATTCATCACAAATTGGGTCATAGATATTTCTTGTTTTTAAGTCTATTTTTTTAGTTCACTACAGTTCTGCATATTCATAAACTAATTTTCGCAGTTGAAGTGGAGTATACTCCATAATACATACTCGCTAAAGTCTTCACATTTGAAGCAATATCGGCCTCCTGTTGTTTCGTAAATACTGGCTTTCTTCCCATGCTTGGACCGCCTTCAGTTAAAGACTTGCTGAAATGTAGAAAATAGTATGTGGTGATTTTTGGCCGCTTGTTTTTGGCTTATTCAATTTTTTACTTCATCAAATGCACTTGACAAGTCCTCTTCAGTCCAAACAGCCTTCTCAGTAATCCGTTTGTAATTTCTTGGCATCTGAAAATGAATGAAATTATAAGTGGGGTAATGGGGGTCAACTGACCGCAATTACCCAATCTTTCTAGGAACCGTTAAACAAATAATATAACAAAAGACGCGAAAAAAAAATAAATCTGAATATTATCTGAAGAATATGTGGATAAGCAAGTAGTCCTACTTACCTTCCAAAAAAAGATATTTGAAAATTATAATATAAGAAGACGATCTCTTAAGACGTTAAACATCTGTAGCACTTACTTACATGGCATCCGCGGAAAAGTATAAAATGCCTGCTCAACGTCTACCGCTCAACTGAATTAAAAATTGGTGTGTCCTATGTGGTTTGATGTCGGTTCACTAAAGGGCGCTGTATGTATCGCAAGTTTATTTGAAATAATTATTTAGATATTGTAGTGACCGCTATTACCCTATGACCGTCATTTCCCCGTTCTCCCTTAAGTTAACAAACAGATGTTAACAGAATAAAAATAAAAAAAAGTCATCTAGTAGACTGCATCCCTACATCACATAGAACATTGTAGCAAATATCAACGTCAAATTGACAGTAAGAGAGGTATTATTATTGTTTATTAATTCACAATGCCGCTTCTATTTACTCCCACTGAATATGTTTATATGCTCATTGTTTATGGCGAATGTAAAAAAGATTGTAGAAAAGAAATTTGTATAGAGCTCGGTATCCTGATCGATTAACACCTAGCAAAGATACATTTAAAAATATTGAACAGAAATTATGTACTGACTATTTCCCAAATGGAAAAGCGAAACAAAAAGCTCCTAAAAAAAAAAAACTTGCTCAAACCGACGAAAATAGAATTCATATTCTTGCCTATTTGTAAATAGGTATAATTAATCCCTACGACTGTATTTGAAGTCTGGTAGAAGAACTAGGTATCAGCAAATCAACAAGCTAGAAAGTACTGAAAAATCAGAAGTATCATCCTTCCTTAGATACATCTAGTTTAAGGTTTTACCCCTCGAGATCCCGACCAATGTTTAACATTTTTCGCCCACATGAACGTCCACGTAGAAGAGGAGATTTTTTGGATAAAATTTTATGAAGTGACGAATCAAGATTTCATAATAATGGAACTGTTAGCCGTCATAATTGCCACTATTGGCCTTCCGAAAATCCAAAATAGACAAGAGAAAACAGATTTCATGGAATTTGGAAAGTGAATGTATGATGAATGTGGTGGCAACAGGACGGCGCTACTCCACATTTTCATTACAGAGTTAGGGATTACTTAAATAGGGTCTACTATTCATTTCCCTGCGGGATCACCAGATTTGACCTCAGTAGATTGCTTTCTCTGGTTTCCTTTGAATGGTATAGTTTATACGACTTCACTTAGAGATTTAGAAGACTTGAAAAATAAAACACTAGAAGCATGTGGAACTGTAACCTCAAAAATGATTAGGGCGGCATGTAATAGAAATCTCTTGTCCAGATTTGAAAACTGCGTTCATGAAGGTGGAAGCAAATTTGAACAGCTGCTTTAAAACTTTAATTGCTTGTTAGTGTACACTGTTAACATTTGTTTATTGTCAATATACCACATACTTCTGAAGTGATTATAAAATACCAGCTTCATTTGTTTTTAACAGGCTAGGTAATCATAATAGACAATAAGTGCGATAAATCAATTTAACTAGTTTATCGAGAGGAATCTAAAATTACAAAAATATACAGGGTGTTCAATTTAATTTTTTTAAATTTATGTCACGTGACCTCAAACTAAAAGTTTTAAAAGTAATTTAAACACGTCATATTATGCGGCGTTTCCAATAATATCTATCCACCAAAATAAACTTTTGTGATACATTTCGTTGCCAAGATATCTAATATCTAAATCGTGATGGGACACGCTGTGTAGCTATGAAAATAACTTATTGAATCGAGAAGTGACACCAGTCCAACTTTCAATTTTGATAAGTTTATGGGGGTAGAATGGTTAACATTTGCCGCTAATTCTTGGGATTTCGAAGAGCCAAGCAGCCGTAGAAAACACTTGTAAATATCCTTTTTAGGGGTAGCTAACGGTGCATGTTTACGTAATAGATATTTTCTTATTTTTACTGAATTCATGCGATCTTCGGTTCCCGAAACAATTGTCGCGAATTAATAAAATATCATATAGCGCGGAGTGATCGGATATTCATGTGTCTATTACTACGCTAACAGTCTTTGTGATATCTTGGTATGGATAGAAATATTTTTATCTTCAAATATACTAATCGAAAATCGTGTAAATAAAAAATAATAAATTTTAAGTGCATTTCCGATTGTTGTGACAGATTATTATTATTATTATTATTATACTATAAATTCTTACAATTTTGCACATCAAAGAAGTGAAGTTATGGCAACTGAGATTTATCAAATGCTCAAGGAATCAAATGAAATAGGGACTAACCAATTGGAAAACGATAATCAACAGCTCAAACCTGACAAAAAAAATAATGATAACCAAATAGACGGAATATACAACCGTTTTCTTATATTATTATCAATCCAGTTCAAACAAACACGAATAAATATCACTTAGTTTCTTTAGGATCAACTTTTTTGTAGTAATGAACAAGTTTAGTGTGCTTAAGGTTATTGGCAAACCATTAATTGTAAGTCATATTCGCTTTGATCACTAGCTTTTTGTCCATTATTAAAGAAAACTGTCCACATATTTTTAGAATAGTATAGTAAACCGTCTCTTGTAAATATCCCATTAGTAACAACCATGAGAATGTATTAGAATCAATGGCAACTATAGAGGAAATGTTAAAATAAGAACGGATAGTAACTGGCGCTGTTGCCTCTCGGGTGTGAGCGAACTCTATTCACCCCTTACGTCCGCAGGGTGTACACAGTTCCCGTTTCATTTCATCTCAGCCCATTCACTATGGTTTCGCATTAGTTTATTAAATTCGACATTGTTTTATAAATGAAACGTTTCACGAGGGGAACGAGTGGGAGAGAGACAGAGAGGTGAATATAAAATTTCAAATTACTTCCAGGGCAACTTACACTCTTCCATGTAAGTGGGTTTGTGTTTGTGTGTACATTTGTACATACGCGAATTCATTATTCCGCTACAAATTAAAGGGAAGGAGAGCTACTAGAAGCTAATAACGATTAGCAAATTTGTTTGGTGATTTTCGCGAAGTCTTGAATTTCCCAGGATACTTTAAAACGTAAAGATAATTAAGTACATTTGTTTGGTAAATATATACTCGAATACATATGTAGTAAAATTCAAACTCAAGTTCGCCAAATAAATTAAAAGTGTTGTTCCAGTATGAGTGGATGTGTGGTCTGTTTTCATAGTTAGATTGTTCAGATCCAACGTTTCGGCAGTGGTTCTACTGCCGTCATCAAGGTTTCGTTGATAAGGCCTGTAGTTTCCTAACTCCACAGTTGGCGATGAAAATATACATATCTCTCGGATGTAAATTGCTCATGCGTGTGATCTGTATTATACAGTGTACGCAGTACTGTTTAAATATGATCGCATACTGGCTTATCCGAGAGATAGATAGATATCCCTGTTATCTGTTATTCTTCCAACCGATGAGTTAGAAGTGAATAGAATACTGACGGATGTGGCTACGAAACATTCAGCGCGAATGGATGAAATAACCTGTTTCCTTGTTAAATACGTTCCCGTGTATATCGTCAAACCTCTTAACTTACGTCATCAATCGCCGTTTCACTAATGGGATATTCTCTAGCAATCTAAAGATAAATTGTTATAATTATATAAAATTATTCCAATTTTTAGAAAAGTCGATTCAAGAGATGTTAATAATTGAAGACACGAGTGGATGAAGGTGTTATGTTACAAAATCAAAACTTTTTCAGAAATTAAGTATTTTTATGTAATTTTTCTCAAAAGTAGTGTAACATAACCCCTCCATACATTCACAAGACTGGAGTGTTCTTGAATTTCTGGAATTTTCGATGGTGCTATGTGAAAGATGTGTACAAAACACCTTGATTCATGCAAAAAAGAGTTTTTAAAATGCGACATAGTACCTTCATCCACTCGAATCTTCAATTATAGACCAATATCTATACCCCCTGATGTCTTTGCAAAAGTCTTTGAGAAAATTAACATTAGATTAACTAAAATAGAGTGTATCTCCTACCCACTATTGAGGGAGCTATTGTTAATTGTCTTGATAGAATTAAATTAAAGGTAGATGGAGCATTGTGAGATATGCTGATAATTAACACACGAAATACAAATAAACTTCTGTCTCACAACAGTTTATAATCTTCACACTACGTACATTTCATTGGCTACGCTAACATCATCAGGTGGACAAGTATATTGTCAGAATACCAAATATGTATATATAATAAGTATATGCCAGGTTACAAAATCAAGCTTCAGGACTATTATCTTCAATAAATTCTAAATATTTATAATTAAGGGATGTTAAATCTGTATTAAGTAAGCTATTATTGTTTTTTTTTCATATAAAAGTTTTGCAGATTTAACTTTAATAAATTATGGGTTAACCAAATATTAAAACAGTGTAAAAAATACAATCTTACTCCGGTTTTTCAAAATTCTAATACTTTAAGAAACAAATTAATATGTAATATTGAAATTATTGATTTTAAAAAGATGTTCTGGGATTTATAAGATCAAATGCAGTGATTGAAATAAAGTATACATAGGTCAAACAAAGAAGAATGCGGAGATTAGATTTAAAGAACATTTATATCATGTTAGGAATCATAATGCCGATAAATCCGCTTTAGCATATCATTTTGTTAGTACAGGACAAACTTTTTCAATTAATGAGTTAGATAGACAATATATTTGTACACCTCATGATGTTAGCGTAGCTAATAAAGATTAAAAACTGTTGTGAGACAGAAGTTTATTTGTATTTCGTGTGTTAATTGTCTTGATAGAGTCTACAATGATCTTGACAAAAAGAATCTTGTGGTCGGGATATTTTTTGACTTGTCCAATGCATTTCATGTCGTTGATCATGGCGTATTGTAGGATAAATTGCGAGCATTCGGTATAAATGGCGTAGCTGGTAGTATCTCAGTGGTAGAACATTTAGAATGGTCATCACAACAGATGCAAATAATTTAAGACAAACAGTTTACTCTCAAGCCATTGAAGCAAAGTTTGGTGTTCCTCAGGGATCTGCCTTGGATCCAACACTTTTTTTTTTAATTTATGTCAACAATTTACTACAGTGCTTGACATCATGCGCTCTGTCTCAATATACTAATGACACTAGTTGCATTGCTTCGTGCGATGGGGGGTGGGAGTGATCTTTACATTGCGACGACTGCCCTCATGCATCAGATGGCCAATTGATGTGATGAAAACAGTCTTAAATTAAATGCGAATAAAACAAGCATAATCAAGTTCGGTACGTTTAATTATGGTCCTATAAATTGTAATGGTATAGAAATTGTTTCAAGCTGCGGCATAGTTAAGTTTCTAGACTTGACCATAAAAATTCAGCGAGCGCTGTGACATGTTGAGGCACAAATTGACTGCGGCACTATACGGTATAAGAAATTTACGCAGTGCGGTGAGTGTACGTTCAAACAAAGATACGAATAAGTATATGTTGAAATCCATTCAATGTGGTATGCGAAAACGTATATGAAGAACACTCTTACATTCACAAAATGTCTTTAATATATTTTAAGATTACATGTTTCGGCTATGGCACGCTGTCCTCAGGTCTTAAAAACGTCGAAATCGAAATTTAAAACTAAAAATTCAACTATAGACATGCAAAGTAAAACACAATAAACAGAAGTGACTAACAAAACAAAACAATAAATTAAAAAGTGAGACATAATGTCAACGGAAGACTCGAACCTTGTCCCACTTTTAATCCCTTGTTTTGTTTTGTTAGTCACTTTTGTTTACCGTGTTGTACTTCAGATGTCTATATTCGACTTTTTAATTTTAAATTTCGATTTCGACGTTTTAAAACCTGAAGATGGGGTGCCATAACCGAAACATGTAGTCTCAAAATATATTAAACACATTTTGTGAATGTAAGGACATTTTCTTTATATACACTTTATGAATAAGTGCTTATAAATTTAGTATCTCAACAAACAAAAGTGCTGTAACTCCACATCTATTGGCGCCTCAAACACATTTATCAAAACTTCAAAGGAGTGCTCTGCACTATTGCATCAGGATATATAATCATATACCAGACAATATAAAAGCGTTACCTTATGCTTTGTATAAGAAAACCTAATTTGTAACGCCTATTACACCATAAATGATTTCTTGTCAAACCAATCTAATTAAATGCCCATGCTGTTTTTATCCACATTTTGACTCTTTTTGCCTTGACATGTGTGTACATTGTTTTTTCTTTCGTTTGTTACTTGTTTTGCTGTTTTTTTTTGACATTTTTATGCATCTTTTGCAAAATGAAAGGAAATATATTATTATTAGAGTTGGGCAAATTTTCCGGCGCGGCAGGTACGTATTCGGAACGCATGTATTCCAATAAAGCAGATGAACCGTAGAGTTGCAAGTCAGTAACAACAGTACCTGTTTTTCTTATAAACTGTAAAATTTTTTATTTTATCTAAATATATAGCGATATAAAATGCGAATGCATCGCAAGGTGGCCCTTTTGTTCGCCCGCTTTATCCGATTTTGTCCACAAGGCAAATTTGCACAACTCTATTAATATGACATGTTTAAGAATACATACTAAATTACAATGATACGTTTGATCTGCTTTATTTATATTACATTATTTGAAGCCCGCGTCTTAATACGCATCTGCTCTGCCGGGCGATTGCCCAACTCTAATTATTATTATTATTAAAGCTATCTACAAAACAAAGAATTTGATAGGCGCTGCAACAACTGAAAAATACAATAAATTATCGAAATGTTTGGTATCGTAATATTAATTATTTATTCTTCTTCTGTTTAGGAAGCATTCTATTGTTGCATTAGTAGTCCTCATTTACTCTGTTATTTCTAAATATACAAACCTCTGTAAATAAATAAGACCAGATGGAAGATGGACAGTTTGCTAGAATGGTTCTACAAGGACAAGGATAACATGATGTCAATTCCTAATTTTCTCGAACGATTCTTCATAAATTGCGTATTCAAAAATTAAAATACCGTACCCGCAACAGGGCTATGAAAAATGAAACACGAGAGACGAAGTTTTTAAAGCGTAATGTGTTAGTAAAACGTTCACCAAACAAGATAAAGAGATAACGATCGCTTTAAAATTGGTACAAGCAGGGGGGCGTTCCGAAAGAAATTGATATAGAGGTCCCTAAGTGCTCCCGTTAAATTTTATGACTGTCAAGATAAGGAGTTATTGATTTATAAAGGCACATTAAAGTGCCATCAATCAAAAAAATAAAAATTCACTTAAATTAACGAGGGCGCGCGGATGGTCCGTTCCAACGTTACTTTCTTCTGGCTGCCATCGCGTCCTGGAAGTGCTACGCGCCATGCAACCCATCGAAAGGTGTTCGCGCACTGCTGCTTTATGTAAAGCAGTTGGTGTCGTTTCGTTGGTGGTAATTACGCAGACCATATGGTAAAAAGGTCGACGCGAGACGGCAACCGGTTTCTTATAGGAAATTTGTATCCGACCAAACAGGCTTAGTAATTGCGTAAAGAAGCGAATTTATGACAGTTGAATGTATGCATATGATATATTGCACACCATATTTTGCATTAAATTCATAATTTATATTCTGTCGTTATTGCAAACATTTAAAAAATGAATCTGAAGGTTCATATTGTTAATTAAATATTGAATTTCTATTGCAAAGGCCGTAATAATATACATATGAAGTAAAACATATTATAAAATTGAAATATGCCTCCAAAATAGGGAATTACGCTATTAATTTTCTATTAATATAAGGCAGAATCAACCAAAAGAGAACGAGAACGAAAAGATTCAGATGTCGAAGAAGCTCTAAGTCAATGGTTTTCTTTAGTAGCTGAACGAGAAGTGACTATCAGCGTTACCGGTGTGAAGTTAGCAATAGATTTCAGCAATAGATATCTTGGCGACGAATGCGGGCTTAAAACAACATATGATACTGTATTCCGGTAAAACGACATGATTTTCATAAAAAACCACTAGTAATTGACCGGTGGTATTGATAATTAATCGCACTAATACTAAGTGTTCCGTCGTCTGAAAATTTTTACATCCGTGCCAAAAACATCTATTGCTATGGCGATGGTCACGAAAATTTCTAGCTTTTTTTGCAAATTCCTAACGAGTACGAACTAGGGAACATACACAGCGAGTATAAATCTGCTCCTAGAATTATAACATTTTTTTATAAATAATTGAAGTTGATATTCCACGCGAAACAGGGACACCTATCTACACAGTAAAAAATAAATGTAATATTACAATAAAATTACTGCATTATTTTACAGTATTTTTACTGTAACGGCGTTTTTACACTAAGCTTGCTGCATTTATTTGGTACGAACTGTAAATTTACAAATATCAATGTAATCGGATAAGTTTGTAACGTACATTTACTTCGCAACGTTAATATTACTGTTAAAACTGTAATTTTACAGTAAGAGTACTGTTTAAACTATCTGGAGAGAGGATGATTCGTGTCTGAACGTGATCCCGAACTCAAACTCGTGTTTAGGCGACTTCCTACCCCGCTAGAATTTGCATATGTGTTGAGGTGAAGTGAACTGCAAAGGTAGGTAACCTATTTATTTACAAAAATATGCATAAGTGTGGCATATGTCAATTTGAATTTGCTTTTGTGCATTCATATGAGCAACATATGAAATTTCATAAAAATTTATCCGGTGTAATGTTACACCTGCGTACGACCAAAATGTTTAGTAAAATTGAAAAGTTATAGACGTTATCGGGAACACGTGTACTGTCAACATAAATCACGCGCCGTAACAAAATTCTGCTGTTCATTTCAAAATTGTTTATTTACATGTGACTCAACATCATTGTTCTTGTCTTATATATACAACCATATACAGTTAGATGGACCAATGAATTACAAAGTTACATAGCTGTACAGTAATTCTGCAGTAAGATAACTGGAATGTTAATAGGAAACATTACAAAAATTGCTGTATTTTTACATCCAAATGCTGTAAGTATGAAATTGTAAATGTGCAGCGTCACTGTAAATTTACATGCCCACTTGCAAATTTGCAGTAATATTCCAGGCGTAAAAAATACCAGGAATGTTACTGTAATTTTTTTTACTGTGTAAAAAACGTCTATTGCTATGGCGATGGTCACGAAAATTTCTAGCTTTTTTTGCAAATTCCTAACGAGTATGAACTAGGGAACATACACAGCGAGTATAAATCTGCTCCTACAATTATAACATTTTTTATAAACAATTGAAGTTGATATTCCACGCGAAACAGGGACACCGATCTAAAAAACGTCTATTGCTATGGCGATGGTCACGAAAATTTCTAGCTTTTTTTGCAAATTGTATATCATAAATAATAGGGATAATTGCCGCCCCTCTCTCCATTAGCCAGCGAAACATAGTTGTAAATTAAAATCTTACATTTAAGGGCAAACCCTCATCTTTCTTTTTTTTATGTAGTCACCCCTCCCAAGAGGACACTATTCAAATTATATCTAAAAGAAAAACAGGCAACCTTTTTTATTGTTAAAATAAAATTACGATTTCATATCACCACAATAGACACACTGCCGTTTAAAATTTTCAGATTGTTTTAGAACAGTTTGTTTCAAATAATTTCTCTACTTCCTAGGATCTAAATTAATATATAGTTTAGAATCACACTACGGTTGTAGGAATCTCGTTGTGTGGGATAATTTTTGTAGTGAAGGCCTATCTTTTTAGACACTTTACTACACAGATTGCTTTTATATAACAATGTCTCCAATGTTTCCAAATATGTTGTTCCTCGTTGAATGTTTTTAATTCTCATATTACGACCAAAAAAATATGCACTTCCATTCATTACATCTGCAATTAACAGCATCCAGTGCATATTTTGTATTATTGGAATCAACAGTTTCGACTTCCTAAATTGTTTTGTTTGTGTTAAACAGGTATTACTTAAAAACTCATGTGCCATTACAGGTTCAAATTCAGTCTCATGACAAAATATTTTTAGAGAAAGGTCTATAAGAAAATTATCTAGTCACATATCACGTTTGTCTTTGTGATTATTTAGGAACCTGGAAAAATACAATTTTTCTCCATGAAACTACATGGTCTTACAAAAGTGGGAACAGATTTATACTCGCTGTGTATGTTCCCTGCTTCATATTTGTTAGGAATTTGCAAAAAGAGCTGGAAATTCTTGTGACCCACCATAGCAATACCTAGACGTTTTTTAAATCGGTGTCCCCGTTTCTCGTCGAGTATCAAGTTCAATTGTTTATAAAAAAATGTTACAATTGTAGGAGCAGATTTATACTTGCTGTGTATATTTCCTAGTTCATGCTCGTTAGGAATACGCAAAAAAAAAGGAAAATTTTCTTGACCATCACCGTAGCAATAGACGTTTTTTACGTCGGTGTCCCTGTTTCGCGTGGAATATCAAGTTCAATTGTTTATAAAAAAATGTTACAATTATAGGAGCAGATTTATACGCGCTGTGTATGTTCCCTAGTTCATGCTCGTTAGGAATATGCAAAAAAAAATGAAAATTTTCTTGACCATCACCGTAGCAATAGACGTTTTTTACGTCGGTGTCCCTGTTTCGCGTGGAATATCAAGTTCAATTGTTTATAAAAAAATGTTACAATTGTAGGAGCAGATTTATACTCGCTGTGTATGTTCCCTAGTTCATGCTCGTTAGGAATATGCAAAAAAAAAATGAAATTTTCTTGACCATCACCGTAGCAATAGACGTTTTTTACGTCGGTGTCCCTGTTTCGCGTGGAATATCAAGTTCAATTGTTTATAAAAAATGTTACAATTGTAGGAGCAGATTTATACTCGCTGTGTATGTTTCCTAGTTCATGCTCGTTAGGAATATGCAAAAAAAATGAAAATTTTCTTGACCATCACCGTAGCAATAGACGTTTTTTACGTCGGTGTCCCTGTTCCGCGTGGAATATCAAGTTCAATTGTTTATAAAAAAATGTTACAATTGTAGGAGCAGATTTATACTCGCTGTGTATGTTCGCTAGTTCATGCTCGTTAGGAATATGCAAAAAAAAAATGAAAATTTTCTTGACCATCACCGTAGCAATAGACGTTTTTTACGTCGGTGTCCCTGTTTCGCGTGGAATATCAAGTTCAATTGTTTATAAAAAAATGTTACAATTGTAGGAGCAGATTTATACTCGCTGTGTATGTTCCCTAGTTCATGCTCATTAGGAATATGCAAAAAAAGTGAAAATTTCCGTGACCATCACCGTAGCAATTGATGTTTTTGGTACGAATGTAAACATTTTCAGACAACGGAACAGTTAGCATTAGTGCGATTAATTATCAATACCACCGGTTAATTACTAGTACTTTTTTATGAAAATCATGTCATTTTAACGAATGTAGTATCATATGTTGTTTTAAGCCCGTATTCGTCGCCGAAATATCTATTGCTGAAATCTATTGCTAACTTCACACCGGTATCAACGTTTCAGTATTGAGAGCAAATTCAGACGCGTTGGCCGCAAAGTTAGGCCATAATAATTTCAAAGCAACAGATGGTTGGTATTCTCGATAGAAAGTAAGATATGGTATAAAATTTTAAAAAATTCACGGTGAAAAGGGCAGTGTTGCTACACTAACGGCCGAAGGGTAAAACTACACAAAAATTGCAACTTTTCTGTGCTGCTGATGAAATCGGTCTCTATTACTGTGCCACACCAAATGGCTCTTTATGTTATAAACACATTGAACTGTTAGGATACAAAAATGCAATGGACAGCATTACAGTCTTATGTTGTGCTAGTATGTCAGGACTGACCAACGCAAACTTCTCATCATAGGAAAAGCATCGATGTTTTACGAGATTTTGAATAGAAAGCCCCAGTAGAAAATCATGCAAATAAAAATGTGTGGACGACTTCTGGCATTTTTCTTAAGTGGCTATCTAGTTGGGATACATAATTACAAGTTCAGCAAGGAAAGATTATGTTGCTTGTTGACAACTATGCAGCGCATCCTCATTTGGGCTACTTACAAAAATATAAAACTTGAATTTCTTCCGCCTAACACCACATCATTAGCGCAACCAACGGACATGGGAATAATAAAAGACGTTGTACCGTGGGGAAATTGATAAATTACATAATGTAGGCTACTGATGATAATTTATTCCGAAGTTCTTTGACTGTTTTTTTTTTGTTGTCAAATTAGCGTAGTTGCAAATATCAATTTGCTTTGCGACTTTGACTGCAGAAAGCGAATATGTATGTCTCCGTGCGAGATCAGTATTGAATAAATATTGATTCTAGTTAGCTGTTATGTAGTTCAAATACCTTTTCTACAACACCTCGGACAACGGAGGATTAAATTCTTTTTTGTGTTAGTATTGGGGTGAACGTAGTTTCATTCACCTGTGTAGGTATGAGTGAATATTGCTGTGCGAAGCCAGAGAATGAATGAAACGAATGCTCAAGATTGTTTTCACGACATGAGCAGATACATTTGGTGAAAGGTAAGGGCAAGTAGCTTCGTTCACTGCATGGCTTTAAAATAAGTTACATTTTAATTTTTACACAAATAACTAGTTGGTAAAATAAATGGTATTACATAATAAATAATTACTTACATACAAACAGGTTGCTACACGTTTATTCTCGTAAAGTCAATATGAAAGATATTCATGCAATGAATGAAATAAACTGCTGAAGTCGTTTTATGAAGCAGGCGATCTGCCATGAATGATAATCAAAACTTCACTCTCAACACTAGTTGAAACAAAGACGCAACAATTTTTTTCATTTAACTACATATTCAAATACTTGAACAATATTATTTTTTTATACTTTTATATAGCATTCCCTTTTCAAATTTGCGATGAAACTAAGAAAATAAAGAAAACACGCAATCATTGATTAATTGATGATTTACTTGCTTTGTTTATCGCATCATGCATTAAATCGAACATTACTAAAAATAGCCTATGATACTGCTATGGTTAGCAACCCGCGTTACCGCTGAGTGTATTTTAAGTTGCCTAATTTGTCTTGATTTTTCCGTTTTGCTGAATCATTGTACCCAGAAATTTTCATAATAATGTTTAGTTTGTATTAATTTGGGTTAAAAATTCTGTTGTTTTATTTTTAATTAAACCTTTTCAATTTTTGGGGTATTTAAGAAAGTCAGTTTTCATTCACTCACAATTTACTTGTCGTGGTTAGATTCAAGTTTTAATTCGCGAGGGTAACTGTAAGGTTAATTTTGCGCCTTTTTAAAATTTTATCCGTTGAGCTAGCTAATTTAATTTTTCTTTTTCATTTTTTAAATTCATTTTGCATTTTCAATTCAGTCAGTACACAGCAATACGTTGAATGATAATTCGAATACGAATTACCCATTAGTCCATATCATATTCAAATAGACCTATTTTTTCAGCTCCAGCTCAAGATTCCCTCCCTTTTAATATCTTTGTTTTCTTCTGCTTATTTTATTTACACATTCATATAATTAAATTAGTATTCTTTCGAGTGCTCAAATTTGAAAATAAATTTGCACAATTTAATATTTTTACCCATTGACTACTGCCTCTATATATCTATTTCTGGCGTAATGACCTGTGTTTGATGCTCTGGTCGCATTTAAATACCATTAAAGAATTTGTGGTGAAATTGACCATATTATTCCCCACCATGATTAACTCACACCGAGTCCAGCATCCATTATTTAATATACTATTAATCTTAAAGATATTTTTTCCAAATTAGAATATTTATTGTCAATTATTCTTTTTTTCCTAAAACTTTCTATATCTACCGGCTCTAATTTTGAAATTAAAGTGATCAAATAACAAACGATTAAAAATATAATAAATAGCAATTGTAGAAGCTCTCACAAAGTGAAAAAGGATTGAACGGAGAAATAATGTTGTTGATACTAATGAAAGGAAAGTAGCTATTTGTCTGAATTGGTAACAATTCACTTGAGTGTATGATTTGTAAGTTATGCATCTACAGATTTATTCCCGCTATTTTATTGTTGATCTATAACTGACATATTAAATATACTAGAGTTTGCTTGGGCACATCAATCAAGATAAATGATACATTAGTAAAAATTGAAGCATCTGTGTGATTTTAGCTTGGAGAAATATAAAATAAAATGTTTTAGATGCATAAAAAATATTTTCTTTTGCTTGTTAAAAATGACACAAAGAGTAAAACGTAAAATGAAGTCTACTTCGCGATATAATTTGCCTTTGTTAAACTACGACTAATTAACCACCTATTCTAAATTTATTCTTTTTTTTTGCTTTACATCTCTTTTTAATAATAGGTACACATTCAGACGCAACCTCATATAACCGTTAACATAAAAGAGTCTGTATGGAACAGATTTTAATTTAGTATTAATTAAAACTAGAAATAGAACTTCACAATTCGCCGTTCAACAATTATAATTAGGGCGAGATTTCTAGACTGGCAAGTAAAATCCTATTTCGCTTCTTCTAAGGTAATTAACTTCACATAAATTATTAGACTTTAATTAGTTTTGTCTATGAATTTATAATTACGATCAAGTAGGACAGAGTTTAAGCCGAAGAGATATGGGATCAGCTAGCCGAAATTAATTACTCGTGTGGGAATATTTTGGTAGCTGAGGAAATCCACGGATTCAATTAGATTTCAAACGAATACGTACAAAATCTGCAGATACATATTTCAGAAATAGAATTTACTCTTCTTAAAACTCAAATTACACAGGTCTCGCATTGAAGCCCTAAGTTTCGAATTTAACTAATTCCGTCTTTTATAAAGCGGGACCCTCGTCTAAATTACTATTCGTTAGTAATCCTGTTCACGGTTGCCATTACGTCCTCTTCTTCATCGAAGGTTCACACAATCTTTTTAATTGAATGTCCAACATGTATTAATATAATTAGTATATGTATATATGTTGCATATTGATATAAGGTTCAAAATCTCTAAAGCATTTCAATTTAATTACGTCTGAAGTATAATCCTTTATAGGCTGAACCTTTAAAGATCTGAGTGATTCATTGAAACGATAACGTTCCATTGCTCTAACAATCAGGAAAATGGAATTTTGTTGGGCATTACTTTGCCGACTTCAATTAATAATATTAAACACTCATGCTCACAAATACGTGCATTACATGAATCATTGATTGCTTAACTTATCTATGCATGAGCAAAGATACAAAGTCTCCAACATTATATATCGTATAATAGCAAAAAATAAAAATATACATAGAAAATATTGAACAATGAGCTTGCTTAATACCTAAACAATGTTAAATATTTAATTAATTATCGGTTTATTATGTTTACAAATTGACGTTTCGCGGTGCACTGTGTAAAATGCGGATTTGCATTTGTAGTATCAAATATTTACTGACCATTACGATATTTGCATAACTTCATCCACATAATTAGTTGCGTAAATAATATGTACACAGATGGTAATGTCCTGACTATTATATTTAGGAATTGCACCTCATAAGAGGCTGCAAGCTGTGATCTTTTATCAGTGAATACTCCGCGAAGATAAGGTGAACGATCAAAAATATTTTTCAGAACCATCTTCTCTTGCCTATTCCGATTGTCTTTACCCCAAAAGGTGATCTCTAATTTTGTCTGCTTAATAGGAGCTATCTTCTGGGAATGGATTTTTTTGAATATATATGCTATTATATATATTCAAGGGCGGTTTTAACCCCATAATCTCACATTTTTATCAGATAAAACTTATCGTTAAAATTTCAGCGATTTTTTTTCCATCGAAACGAAAAATGTAAATACTCGACTGATTCTGCGAATATGCTAGGTTTCCTTTGGTTTCCAAGTAAAAGGCAGTTTCAATGCACTAATCGGTACAGGTCTCTGAGTGGTTGATCGAAATAATCCTTTGGGTTCAGTTTGGCTTGCCAAAAATTGCCTCTTCTTGCGTCCAGAACCTCGCATTCATACAGAATGTGGTAAGTGTTCAGTGTCCTAACATTGCACAGTCTGCAGTTGGTATCTCCAGTGTTGATCCCATTTTCTGTTGGTGTCCTTTCAGTGTATAGTATCCTGTTAAGAAACCTTTAGGATGCGAAGATGATTTCTATTCAGCTGCAGTAGCCTTTCTTCTTGATGGTTCCTTAATAAAATCCTACCATGAGTTTGCCAGAGTGTATTATTTCAGTGTTCTTTTTGCAAACTTCTCCTAGACCCCTCACCACAAACTGCACCAAATTGGACGTACGTTTCGATAGCAAAGCTATCATCATCAGCAGAAACACTGAACTAAATAACTACACTAAAACTACCCTAATTTATACCTAAAAAAGGTCATGGTACAATGATCACGGCCATGGCTGACTGCCGTCATGCTTAACTAGTCGCTAATTCTAATTCCGTCTGATCTACTACTTCTACTTAATAAACTATAAAGACAAGAATTTAAGGATCCTAAATCTGAATTCATTAAAATATGTTTGTTTTTATATATTTCCATACCCTCATAACAATTTAATTGCACATAGTTGCTTACGTTTTTAACTAACTTTACATTGTCAACTTTACGGTTTTCTTCAAGCATATGTAGGGCTACATTAGATTTGTCAAACTTTCTAAATTTAAGATGAGTCAAATGCTCCTTGTAACGCGTTCTAATTGATCCTTTAGTTTGCCCAATATATACATGATCACAATCTTTACAAGATATTTTATAAATACCTGATTTGTCCAAATTATCTACTTGATCTTTAGGGTTACCTAAAATATTTTTAAGACTATTATTTGAAGTAGGTGCTATGTCAAGATTGAATTTAGAGAAAATTTTTTGTAGACCTTTCGTGTAACTTGGGTAAAATGATCATTTAACATATTTCTTATTCTTCCTGTCACTAATTTCTAAAGTACTCACATATCTAATTCTTATTTTGTTTTTATGTTTTCTAATGGTATTATATACAACGTTTTCTGAGAATCCATTAAATGCAGCGATTTTAAGAATTTCTTTAAGTTCTTTATTATATCGTTCTGGAGATAGAGGAAAATTAAGTAAGCGATGCACCAAAACGTTAATAGCTGCTAGTTTATTTTTCCATGAATGATTTGAATCTTCTGAAATAAATCTGTTAGTAGTAGTGGGCTTTCTATATATGTCTATTTCTAATTTATTTTTATTTCTTATTACTAACATATCCAGCAATCCCTATTGTTTGCTTCCTCTTCATGGGTAAACTTAATGGAAGGAAATTTTGAATTTAGCTGTTCAAAAAAATCTCTAATTGAGCACTTACTAGTATCAAAAATACAAAAAATGTCATCGACGTATCTAACCCAAACCCGTGGAAAATGTGCCAGAGTATTCTGAAGATCGGTTTCAAATTTTCCATAATGAAGTTAGCTATGAAGGGAGATAAGCTGCTACCCATTGCTGCTCCGTCAGTTTGTTGGTAAAAGATACCGTTGATTTGAAAGAAATTTTGTTTCATGCAGAGCTTCGCCAAAGAAATGAAACTATCAACATCATTACTGCCCAACTGATTACCTTTCAAGAAATCTTCTAAGTATGTCAAAGTGGTATCAACGGGGACGCTGGAAAACAGTCAGCTCACGTCAAATGAAGCTAAAACTTCATTGTCAGTAAGTTCAATGTTTTTAATCTTTTCAATAAACGCGAATCAATTTTTAACTGCTAAATCCGGGGGTTGCACAGGTAAGTAATTAAATTTGTCAGATAGTCATTTGGACAATAAGTAAGTTGGACTATTGGTATTGGACACAATGGGTCTCATACTCTTCCCTGGTTTATGTATCTTAGGTAAACAATACATCCTAAGTAACATTGGATTTGCTACAGTTAGTCTATATCTTAAGTTATCATTAACAATATTCTTACATGGTAATAAGGTCTAAACGGATTTTTAGTTAGCTTTACGTAAGAACCTTGCGTTAAAAGGGTACTGACACGATCAAAATAATCTCTTTTATCTAAAATGACTACAGTATTACAGTGTTCTTTTTGATTCTCTTTTAACCAATTTCTTACCTGCTCTGGTGCTGTATTTTTAGACACTCTTAGAACAGGTTCTGGGCCTATATATGAAGCAGATGATCTCTTTCTTGCTAACCCATCGGCTTTTTCGTTTCCATCGATTGCTGATAGTCTGAGCATCCACAGCAAAGTGACTTTATAGCGGTCTGTAAGGCTATTCAGTTCTCGAATGTTCTTGATTTGTGCAAAATTGTGTATACCTCTACTTGAAAAACCGTGCAATACCTTCCAAGTGGAAGGCTGATTATTGTATTTCTCATCCCGCTGTAGAATCCAGCTCCATCTGCCTCTGTTGTTGGATTAATTCCAACTTATCCGATCCGTGATGTCCACCTTGAAATTTCTGTTAAAAAGATATATCGACATCATGTGGTCTGATCTCATTCCCGAAAGCTACAGGTGATTACAGCAAGAAATATCAATCTTATTTTCACTTCTCATAAATCAGCTTTGATACAAAGATATCCTTCGAAAAAATACATTCCTGAGTAAGTTGATTTTTCGAGCATTTTTACCAGTGAATTCTGATCTCATTCTCGAAAGCTACAAGTGATTACAGCAAGAAATACCAATCTTATTTTCACTTCTCATAAATCAGCTTTGGTACAAAGATATCCTTCGAAAAAATACATTCCTGAGTAAGTTGATTTTTCGAGCATTTTTACCAGTGAATTCTGATCTCATTCCCGAAAGCTACAAGGGATTACAGCAAGAAATACCAATCTTATTTTCACTTCTCATAAATCAGCTTTGATACAAAGATATCCTTCGAAAAAATACATTCCTGAGTAAGTTGATTTTTCGAGCATTTTTACCAGTGAATTCTGATCTCATTCCCGAAAGCTACAAGTGATTACAGCAAGAAATACCAATCTTATTTTCACTTCTCATAAATCAACTTTGATACAAAGCTATCCTTCGAAAAAATACATTCCTTGAGTAAGTTGGTTTTTCGAGCATTTTTACCAGTGAATATGCCACACAATACACTCAAGCTTAAAGTGGAATCTGCGAATTAGCCCACCACCCCTATAATCGCGACAACCACTGAAGTGCTCAAACAACTCTGTTCCCCTCTCAGACTTGGCACCTCTCCGTCCCACGAGAACGTCGAATATCCGACTTCTTCCACTTTCACCCGCTTCCATATCATCATCTAAATCTGACATAGCGGAACTCCAATTAGGCACTCGCCCGCCGTTTTCGTCCCGTTCTCACCGTCTCTGCTTCACCTCCGGCTAGAACGCGCGAAAAATCAATATAACCGTGTTAATTCATCCGTATGGCAATTTATTTCGCCCAATAAAAGAACCCTCCAACAGAGGAAATTGATTCTCTTAAGAGCTGTGTTAATTTCGAATTCCCGAAAAACCATCCACGCCAAACAACAGAACACGCCGGCCGCCGAGGCGAACAAGAGAGAGAAAGAGAATGCGAGAGAGTCGCAACAGCGGAAGAGCCGAAGTAATCCGATTCTCTCTCGTTCTATGCCTCTCCTGCTTTGCGGAGGACGGTAGAAGAGGATGATCCGGACTACGACAGCGAGACGGTGGTGAATTGCCGCGTATAAAAATGTCAAATCGAGCGATCGGATATGATTGAGGACACCTGTTAGAGTTCCAATATTTAAATCCGCATAAACGCTGTATATATGAAGGAAAAACACAGCGTACAGAAATAAAAAGCCAAATAAACATCACGTCTCTTTATCTTATTGACATCGGTTTTTATTGTATTCCCTTTGTCAGATCTGATCTAAATATTATTGATAACTTTAAGATATTGCGTCGAAAGAAGGAACGTTTATTTTGGCAGCGAACAGAAAAGGAAATTAAAGATAATTTCTTTTGTAAACTTCTCAGTATTTGCAAATTATTACACGTCAGTGAATTCAGATAGCCTTTAAACGTAAGCACATACTAAATAACAAAAACAATTTGGTATCAAATATGAAATACTGCTCTTTGGTATTTTGATTGAAAGCCATCAAAAGAACCATGTTTTCAATAAATGTTTCCATTCTAGTTTTCAAAGATTTGTGTGAATATATGCTACAAAAAACAATGATCTAAGAATAGATTCGTAAGGGGCATGTACTGCGACAAAAAATAATTAAATGAATGTTTTATTTTTAATACGAGCAATGCGTTTTAATGTTAAATTAAAGCTTAAGCTGTTACGTTAATCTTAGAAGTATATTCAGTTCTCTTCCCATTCCTTTGACAATTTAATTTAATAAATTAAAAATGTTGAAATATCTCTTTTCATTTCTCTCCTTTGTGAGCAAAGGAATAGTCCAGAGCTCAATACTGGGACCCACTTTCTTTTTAATATACGTAAGTGATCTTAAACATTATATACCATCTGGAATCCCATCCCAATATGCTGATGACACTTCATGTGTGATTGCGACCAACACTGTCAATGCTACTGTTACTATGGCATCTGGTGTTGTGCAATCGATGGTGGACTGGGTGAAAACAATCAATTATTGCTGGACACTAGAAAACCACAGTCACTTCATTTTTCATGCAGAAGCAAAGATTTTAGTATCAACGTTAAATGTCAAGGTAAATCGATACCAGAATCGGAGTTTGTCAAATTTTTGGGAATCACACTAGATCACAAATTAACTTTTGCTAACCATTGTAGTCAACTTAATAGCACGCTTGCATCATTGTACTACATGATATCAAATCTTCGAGAATATGTATTTCTTGATTCTTTAAAAGCGTTTTATTGTGCCAAGGTTGTGTCGCTTCTGCGTTATGGCATTATTTTCTGGGGCTCTTCGGTAGAGAGTAAAAGTGTTTTTGTGTCGCAGAAGAAAATTGTTAGATGCATTTGTGGTGCAGTAAGCACAACAGATGCAGGGATCTATTTAAGCATTTGAATATCTTACCTTTAGCAAGTCTGTATTTGTTTGAATTAATTGTTTTTTTGAATCAGCACAGGCAATTATTTGTACAAAATTCAGAATTTTATAATACCATGACCACCAGACATTGTCATAATTTTAGTGTTCCCAATCATAAAACCAAAAAAAATTGAGAGAAGTCCTTACTACATGGCGGTAAAAGCATATAATTCTCTACCAATGCACGTCAAAAACTCAGCTTGGTCAAGTTTTAAGATTAAATTAAAACAATATTTATTAGAAAAACCATTTTACACTATTAAGAAATATTTTGGGTAACATTTGATGGTATTACAAGTAGTGTACTGGTGGGTTCTCGACACGCATATATAAATAGCGAAAATAGCAGAATACTATGTGTGCGTAATTTTTTTTTTGTTTTTGTGTGTATAGCTTATATTGTAAATATTGATATACATATGTATATATATTATCTATTGTATATATATTGACAATGTCTATGTTCATTATGAATTTGAATTTGACAAATAAATATTATTATTATTATTTCTTTTACACATTTAGTCATTTGACATGTCATGACATGTCATGTATACCACTACAATTTGAAATGTTTACACACAAATTTTTAACACCGCTTTTCTGGTAGTAATGCTTTTTCTTCTTCAATAGCGATGTGTAAGTATCGATTTTTTTATCAAAAATATTAATTTTCATGAAACAAACGTATCGTACGTGCAGACGTCAGTCATGGTTAAAAAATTAAAAGAAGAAACTATATTCTATTTAAAGAAAACATTTGAATAGACTGACGATGTTTAAAATAATACAAAATAACTTTTAATTTCTTAATGAGTAGTTTCAATTCGTGTTTAAATGATACTTCTCTCTTCAATAAGAAAATAGCAAAGTAGCTATAGGGCATAGTTTTCTTTTTTTCAATCAACAATTATAATAATATCTATATATACAGGATGTAACAAATATAAGAATAAAGTTTCGTAGATATTAACTATACCACATATAAAATACAAATTCCGCGAAGGCTGATTTTATCGTTAAAAAAAAATAGAGCCAAATAATTGTTAGTTCGGGATTGCCCGTAAAAATAAATAGTAACAAGAAGAAAATAGGAAGAAGAACATATTTATATATTTACCATATAACTTTCAGTTCTACGATTGGGTTTACTTAAAATTTACCTAAGAATTCTAATATCGCATGCAATAATACAAATGACTAATGATATTGAGTGATAGAATCTTCTATATTTTCGTACTGGTATTTCTCTTTCCCGCAGTTTGCCAAAGACCTATCTAAGTTAAGTTTAGAAATGTTCCTTTGATTGCCGGCTGCCTTTATAAATATGCTCGTGTAAGTACATATGCAGAATGTAACAAATAAGATACTAAGACAAATAAAGTAAAAATTCAGGGAAAACCTATATTGTCATTAAGAAAAAAAAATAGGGTTCAAAAATTATTTAGACCGGTTCTGATGCAAGGAGGTAACGTCAAATACCTGCTAAACGCCCTAAATAGTATGTATGAATACACTGCATTTATTGCGTTTTATCACTAAAAATATTAATCAAATAGTATATCGATATCAAAAAGTCATCGAACATTAACTTAATAAATCAAGGTTAGTGTTCTGGCTCACTCACCCCGAGTTTTGCCCTTATAAAAATAGCGATACTAAAGGTAATTTTACAGTTTTTATATATATTTTGATATAGATTCTCAACAATTTCTTTGGAATTTTTCTTTTGCCTTTTTCTTTTGACTATCAGACACAAAGATAATCTCCTGTTTCGGGAACATCTGTCAATATTGAATTAGACGCACCTTTAAACAGTATTTCCGTCTGGAAAAGATTTGAATGTTTCTTAAAGCTTTCGAAATACTTGGCTCTACGCCTTGGCCAGAGGCCCATTCCAGCTCCCTCTACCATTTTGGAGCCATTCTCATACCATTTGATGCCAGTTTATTCAATTTCAAGGTGGTGTTCTGACCTTATGTTCTTCGGCCGTCTTTCTTGCTTCCTCTGGTGGAAGCCCTTCACTAAGGCAGCGTAGATCTATCTACACCCCGCTCCGTTGAGACCACGTCCCAAAAGATCATCCCTACCTTCATCCGAGGTTACGTTAATATGAGTGGCAAATACAACCTGTCGAATTTTTTCTAAACAATCCTGTTTTTTCGATAAATGTTCGCTTTTCTCAAAATCTGGTAAACTGATCAACACAATTTTTTTATGAGCATAGACTAGTGCTATTAGAATCCTTACCGATTGGTTTTTTTTTTTTTTAAATAAATTAAATACTTAACGAGAAAAAAATCCAAAGAATATTTTTCGTTAAATTAACATCTGATAATATATAATAATATAATATAATAAATAATATTATATTTAGGATAATTCTTTCTGCCTTAAACTTTAAATCCACATTGATGAAGATATTAAGAAATATAATAAAATCAAACCATTTTTCTAAGAAACAAATATTTCTCCACAAGAATAAAATTGTTACACACTCCTCTTAAGGAAGAACATTTTTAAGAAAAGGTAATGTATATATTTTTTGAAAAAATGACGTAATATACATTATCTTTTAAAATAATTCAGTTAGAGAAAAAAATTAAATAAAAAAAAAGAAACACCACGTGTGTGTAATAGAATATCATCATGCAACTCGAATCTTGGTACGGCTGTACACAGAGCGCACACACAATTGATTAAAGCGGGAGCCCCTCCAACCCTTTCGCCCTTTACCGGCGGGATGCCTTTAGTTAGTCGAAGGGTTGAATTATGAGCATATTTGGGGTGTCATAAATATCTGTAAATTGTTTCCATTCGCATAACACGGTGAATATATACATACATAGTTTCGTTGATGTTTCAATATACCGAACACAACAGGCAACCGCATCAAGCAGCAACACCAGGCAACAGGGCCGCTGGCTGAAGTTGCGTTTTTGTCGGTTGTGTGTGTTTGAATTCGTAAATAATTCAATATAAAAATATGCACACATATACTTGAACTTATTTGTATATTATGGTACAAACGGTTGGCAACCCACTGCCAAATATAATTTTTTAATAAAATTTTGAATTAAAGAGGAATATTTTACAAAAGGGAAATTAATTAATAATAAAAATGATAATCAACCCTGAATGACATAGTATATGAATTAAAAGAATTCATTTATGTACGCAACAAAATAGAATTTTAAAAATGCTTTTTGAAATTAGTTAAGCTTTTACATTTTTCAAGTTTAATAGCAACAAATTAAATAACTTAATTTCTATCTAATTGGGAGAAAGCTTATTTGATCTTGCAAAAGAAATTCGGACTTTTGTAATATTGATGAAACTCATTATTCTTATTGAATTAATTCTTGTTTAATAATATGTAAACATGCATGTCAAAAATATGTTATATATACAGTTAGTGTAAAAATGTTAAGTTTACTAAATAATTGTCTACAAGAATGAGTAGAAGCCACATCTAGTATAATTTTAAAATACATTTTTTAATAATAAACATATTTTGTACAGCAGGTGAGCTTCCCCAAAAATTTTTAGTGAAAGATAACATTGCACATTGATGAACACTGAGTTTACAAACGACTAGGTACATTTTAGTACAGAGCTCTGAACAGATCATCAGAATATCAGATCTAAAAGATCTTATTAAATAAAATTAAATCTCGAGTGAGCCCAATTCGATAAAGTGAGATAAAAAAAGTTATAAGATTATTTGCGAGGATAACAAAATTCATTTGAAATATGTGCAATTAATGTAGGTCAATATGGAGTCTAAAATTAGAAATTGAAAAGTTGTCTATGTATTTAATGTACATTAATCACCTTCACTTCTTTCAATAAGTAAATAAAAAAGAAAAATATATTTTTTAAATCTACCTTAATGTGCAAGCTCAGATGAGTCTCCCCTTCGATTTCACATGCTCCCAGGTGCAACGCCCTTGAATTGCACAGTGCTACGCAATTTGAGAGGAGATTGATGGGTGTTTCATCCTGTTCCCCATAAAATCTACATTCAAATTCCTTTGCGAATCCAAGCTTACTCAGATGTGCTTTCAGTTTACAATGGCCTGAAAGTATTCCTACTAATATGCGAACATTGTTCTTACTCAGGTTGATGCATTCTGTAAACCTCATCTGGTTATAGGTTCCCAGAAGAATTTTACTTTGCCTCATTCTCTGGAGATTCCCCAATAATTAGATTATCTCTGGTGCATTTCTCTTTTCAGTTTCTTCAGGTCACTCCTGTGTGACGCAGAACCCGCAGCCTTTCCCCATTCCTTTTGCCTAGCTCGTTTAATTTCCCTAGGCATTCCCAGACCATCTTGGAACTAATTTCACGTGAGCTCAAGCGCTGCTTGACTATTAGACTTGACGATAATATTCCGCTTTCAATAATTTCTATCAATATTGAACTGCGTGCATCTTTCAGTAGCGTGTATATCCGCCTGGAAGATATTTGGGTATTTTCCCAAGCTTTCGAAATACTTGGTTCTAGGCCCATGTATTCCTATTCCAGTTCCCTCTGCCGCTTTGGATCCATGAGTGTGCCATTTGATTGCATTTCTATTCAATTTCAGGATAATGTTATATTGATCCCACTGGCTCTTTTATATAAACTTTGTGGTGAATTCCTTCATAAAGGTTTTTTTTTTGGCATGTCATCCCGAGACATGTGCCAGGTTTGATCACCGTCAAGAGATGGAGGCCTATGCCTAATCGTTCCTTCGTTGACCATTCTGAATGTGTTCTTTTTGCTACGTCCTCTACCACAATATGGAGAGGGGTAAGATGCAATACTACCTCGATAGCTGCTGTTGGGCAAGTTCTCATAGCTGCAATTACGAATACGCATGCTAATGTTGCACTTTCGAAAGGTTAATTCTCGCAGTGGCCAGATTAGTTCTTTTGCTTCAAGCTACTGATGCATAAGCGATAATAGGTCTCAGTATCGCTAAATACATTCAAAGCAGTAATTTTGGATTGCATCTCCAATTTTTCCCTACGAAGTTCTTCTTGTTAGTTACTTCAAGTTCATGTTTGTTCCATAGGAGTTTATTGTCTAGAGTAAGGCTTAGGTATTTAACCTCCTATTTATTTTTATGGTTTTGAGATTGAATTTTCTTTTCCTAGTAAATGCTACTAAGGTAGTCTTAGTGCCGTTAACATTCAGTCCCACTGATTGACACCATCTTCCCATGAAGTTAAATCTTCTTTAAACTATGTCACAGAGGGTATTCTGAAATTTGGCTCTTGCGTATATGACAATATCACTAATAAACTGTAGGTAGTACTAAAAAAAATCAATCTTTAAATACTTTTTCGCGTTAGAATCCTAGAGAGTTGACGAATTTATTAATACCTAATCATTTTAAATACTTTTGTACTTTTTTTGGCTTCCTCTTAAGTTTTCTTTTTGTGAATTTGTGTTAATGTTAATTAATTCTTTATTTACAAATTGCAAAATATCTGCCATTTCCTGGTTTAACGGTATAAGTGCAAATTACTGAAAATTCTTGTGCATTAACCCTATAAATATGAGACATAGATGTTTCTTTACCCAAGTACAACTTAGAAAAGCATTCCCAATCGATTTTAGTAGTAATTCAGGGCAAACCATACATCGAACGTGGCCGATTCTGAACAGCCCCAATTAGGACCGGGCAGAAGGTACACGTCCCTCTAATTCTTACAATTACCGGAGCATTAATCAGTTCAGGGTTCGTCGATCAATCGGGAGCGCTACATCTAGACAGATTAAGTCATTGTAATGTGACAATAGTGCACCTCGCGTACAGATAACTCGATTTGGATTGAGAATTTATGGGCACGTATAAATTGATTACGACGTTCATTAACTCCCCGTCAAACGCTTCCTTTATTTACACACGAACCGGAGACGTACGCGAACACGCTCTCGCTTCTCCGCAGATTGTTGACGAAGAAGAAGAAGAAGAAGCGCGTCACTAAAATATCTCCTAAATCGCGCGATCGTCGATTGGAGAGTTTTAATTAGTGCGAGTTTTAATTGGTTAAATGGATACCACCTTCCCCGCACCTCCTACGACTAACCATGTGTGTTTTAATGTAGTCAAATATGACTGACTGAAGTTAAACAACGTCTACGTTTAATAGACTGACACGACACACACAAACAGTGCATTCAATATTATACAGTGTGTATCACGACGAACTTCCATTAAAAGTTTATGGAGAAATATAAAAAAATAGATTCAATTTTTTGTAGGAAATCTGTGGGTGTATGTCAGTTTGGCTAAAATATTTTCGAGTTGTTGTTGAGTGATGTTCCCTTACACCGGAAGTAGTTATCAACTTTGTTATTGCAAATGGAAAGGCAGTATTTTTATTTCAAATTTGGATTCTACTCCGAATTTTATGTCAAGTTTATCTAACATACCATGCGCTTTATAATGTGGTGGAAGTATCAACTACTTTATTGGAGTTAAAAACAGTTTTATTGGAAAGGTAGTCATTCACTTACATGAGGAGTATTAGACAAACATTGACAAAATCATGTATCGAAAAGATTTGACTACTTAATTCTAGTTAACAGTAATAAAGAATGTAAGTAAATTGGTTAAGTTACAATTAAAATGTAAAATAATGAAAATCTTTAAAATCCAAAAGCACATGGCGAGCATCAACAACGTAGTGAGTGGATCGGTAAAACGGACAACTAAAAACACAATAAGTACACTCCACATCAGGATAAATACCAAGTACACTCGACCACAGCAATAATGCCAGGGAAGGAACATACTTTCAAAATATCCATATTCGTAATTATTGTCTAAATGTAAATTATATGCGTAAATAATACTTAATTTATTAATGTATGTCTTAAAATTAATAGTATCCGTAATTTTTTTAATCAAGCACATTTCTAAGAAAAGTCTGTTCGACCAATGGCTCTCGTGGTGGAGGATTTTAGTGTCTATAAAATTGAAGGTATGTCCAATGTTAGTGCTATGATCTAAGAGTGCTAAGTCTCTAGTCTAAGAGTTTATTAGATTTATGAAGACAATCTAATCTATAGAAGAATAAATGAATGAATGAGAGTTAAAACTCTCATTTATTTATTCTTCCACATATTAAGTATATACATATACCGCTCTCTGCGTATAGTACATTAGGTTAGACCAGTAGCACTGATAATCCTTGGTAAGGTGAAACATATGTATGCTAATATCTACCTAAGTGTTACACACGTTTTTAACGTCACCTAATCTAATCTATGTTGATTAATCCTTTTACTTAGGTATTGGCCAGCCTATCCGATGTAAAGAAGCGCCACAATCCCGACATGGTATATGATATTTAATATTAAAGTTATAAAGTAAGGGTTTAATTCCTTTAGTTCTACAAAAAAGTTTATTTAAAGTAGTTTTAATATTGTAAGGAACGATTTTAATTGGATACTCATGGAATAGGCTCGACAACTTGGAGGTTAGTAGTTTTATGGAAGGAAATGTATAAAAATGATTTTTATGGTTGAGGTACTGTCGAATGGGGCAATATGGGACAGTAGGGTAATATGAGACAAAAATGCGTTTTTTTAAACTTTTCTCATAATAAACAGTAAATATTTTACAGTAATCTTTACTGGTCTACTCTGTGACATAAGCAAACCAGTACATCAGTACAGATTACTGTAAAATGTTTACTGTTTATGAGAAAACCGCCAAGTTTCAAAAAACGGATTTTTGTCCCATACTACCCTACTGTCTCATATTATTTATTTCTGTTAACTAGAATTAAGTAACCAAATGTTTTCGATACATGGTTTTGTCTATTATTTGTCTACTACTCCTCATGTAAGTCATGATTGTGATTTCTTGCCAATCATACATTCCTACTTGTGAACTAAAAATAGTTTACATTGTCTCCAATGACGCAACAAATATGATTGCGAAAGCCCAGACATTATAAATGGAATGATCAGATTGTAAATGACTACCTTCTCAATAAAACTGTTTTTAACATGCACTTAATGTTTATGCTTTACAAGATATTCGCTTTTTTTTAATAATTTTGTGATAGCTAGTTGTTCACGGAGGTTTAAGCTGCTTGCAGTTGGTACAATGGAATTTTTTTCATTATCATTTTTCAATAATATCCATCAAACGGGGTATCTATTCCCAATAATGAAATTAAAAAATATTAAACTAACTGCAGGAGAGGGGGCAAAACCACAAAAAAAACACCATCCTGCACTACAATTACATGTCCCTCAGTTCCACCATAAAGAGTTGGGGATTTTAAAAAAGAGAACATAAGCATTCGAGATAATTCCAGTTCCTCTATGTTTTTAAAAAAATCTATCCTGCGACTTGCTGTTGTGCCTGCTTTGCACAGCTCTTTCGTCGCTTTCCTTAATATAATCTTCAGTTCACCTGGTGTCAAGGAAAGCACTGTCCTTGCGTCCGATCTCCAAAGCAGCGGGAGAGGTCTTTGCATGTTCTATTAGCCGCTTTATACACAAAATGTTCCATGACTTCATTTTTTCCTATTCTGTGACAGTTTTCAATAGGCGATCCTCTGATTTGAAAATTTGATTATCAGTAGTAAAAGTCACTGTACCGAAGCGTTAGGATCGTTAAAAATGTTCTCTGTCATCACGGTCCTTCGTCCCCTATCCAGCTGAATAATGTCATCTGCGTTCCACTTTATAGTTCCAAAAGAAAAAATATTGGGGGTACCACCAACGTATTAGTTGCCTCACACTTATTTTTCGACCAGAGGACCAGATTTAATGAATTTTCTTATACGTAATCAAGTGTTTGATATCGTGCATTTTGTTTCTACTTGATTTTCAGGTATGTACACCTTTCGTCAATTATCAGATGCTGCATAATGCATCTTCTCCCAATCTACCCTTTATTAGGTGTCATATTATTATTATTGTTATTACTAAATCAGCATAATACACATTTCAAGTGATCCATTATTATTACGCCTCGCTTGGGAAGCATTAAAACACAATTCTAGGAATTAAACATTAAATCTTGAACTTGTATAGTTGATATCTTCCTAATAGAGATAATTACTTCATCATCGGCATCAATCTTCAATACCAAATACGTATAATTATCCATCGCGTTACGTAGTCATTATTATAACACGTTCACGGTAAATATAGAAGCTTTAAAACAGAATACATCTTGATTAATGTTTCCAGAAACCAGTCGATTGGATGAGTATGCATATATTCTCGATGCGACAGGCATCCCTGGTCATAGCAGCCCATATAATACATGCATTATGCATACCGTTGTGTGTGTTTGATATGTAAATGTTTGGGGTTCTAATTAAAGCAAAAAGAATCAATTAAGGCTCTCGTAATTACAGACAGTTACATTTCTCCGCGCAGAGTAATAGGTGTTGTAGATCGAAATAAATTCACTGGCTCACTTATAATTAGAAAGGAGCAGGTTTGTTTACATAACACGGTTTTATTTTCTAATGGGTTTGAAAGGTGCCCAGGTAATTGTGCGCTCGTGATTCGAAGAATTGCGCCTCAATTTCTGTCGCAATCCTGTGAATTTCTATACGAATTGAAGTGATTATTTTCGTGGCTCGAGGGGAATAAATCCTAATATGTCAAGATAATATTACGTATGTGCGAGGCGTATGTTAATGAATAAACAATGATGGAACTGAATGAGATCATACCAATAAGAAATTTTAATTAGCAAATTAAATTTTAATATCTCTAACAAGTGTATCCCAAGATTACATCTTGCAATAAATTAAAAAAACTGAAATTGTGATATATTTCTTCAGCAAGCTTCTGTTTGAAATAAAAACATACGTTTATGATTGTGGTGTAGGTAACAATTTCACATCGCTGGATAAGTTAGAATGTAGAAGTGGTAGACAAAGAACAAAACCACTTACGGTAACATGAAACAGAAAACAAGCAAGTAATATCTGATAGCTGACAGAATTAATTACTACCGCTTGAGTATCAAAAGTTGTCACTTAGAATAGAAACATTATAGATAAATAAAGAAAATATTTTCTAGGATCAGAATGACAATGAAATTTAGAAAATGAGATCAATAGGTGTAGAGTGACACTTTTAGGATATTTATTTTTTCATTTTAATAGACTAACAATACAGATTAGAATAGATTCTAATTAAACTTTGTCGGTTTGCAGACTCCATGGAGTATCATTCAAGGACATTCTCTGTTGCTGCGACTCTTCAATTTTGGAGGGTGCAATTTGACTTTAAGTCTTGGCCAAAATTTAGTTTAACCAAAGTAGCTCTCAAATGGTGAAAGCTAGAAAAAATGTTTGATGACGGACGCTCACCGTTTATGCATCCCTTTCGACTAGTATAGTCATTTGTACACAGGATGTTATATATATATTATTGTTATCATACTATTATATATACAATAAAAACAGAAAGAATATGTTGTACTTATTTGGCCGTACTTAAAAAATTGGTTACGATCGTTCTATTTGCTAACGAGTACCGTATATGTGTGTATATGAATTCAGATAATTATGCAGCGTGCTTACCAAATTATGAACTTTTCATAATTCCTTATTCTAATAAGGTATTCTATATATTGTCATGTGGTTGCATTGTGTTTTGAAAACTAACGTAATAATAATAATAATTAAAAGAAAGAAATTTCAAAAATTTGCGGTGGATACTGTCTGGACTCAGGAGGTCACATGCATATAAAGGGTTCCAAATCAAAACAGCACGTTCCAGTTTGCTTACTACATATATAAAGGATAATGATTTTAATACAGAGATATCTTTAAAGTATTTGGAGACACGCATAATGAAACCAAGAGATTTTATGGCTTCACAACATATATAGCTAATATGCGATTTGAAGGAAAGCGTGGTATCACAGACTACACCAAGATAGAAGTACTACCCTTGACCTGGTAGAACGATATGTAGGGCGAAAACGAACGAGTGTAGGTAATCGCACAACATTTATCAACGTTCAGTTTCAATTTGAAAGCATCACACCAATTAACAACTGCATTCAAAGCACTTTGAAGCTTACTCACATGAGCAAGACAAGAAATTTCAGTGAAGACCTTGATATCATCAGCATATGCAAGAATAGGAAGGTCAATTTGGAGAAGTAGATCATTCATATACAACACAAATAGCAGTGGTCCCCGATTCGATCCTTGCGGTACACCGGAGGTAAGAGTAAAATCCTTGGAGTTGTATCCGTTATAGGAGACGTAGCACCTTCTTTGCTTTAGATGTGATTTTAGAAGATCCAGGGCAGACGGAACAAAAGCGAAGGAGCTTAGCTTGGAGAGCAGCATATCATGGTTTATCAAGTCAAAAGCCTTAGTTAAATCGGTATAAATCACGTCAACCTGGCCACGTCTATTCAAAACTTCCGCAATGAATTGAGATATTGACGCTAGATTGGTAATTGTGGATCTACGGAATATGAAGCCATGTTGATTTGACGAAATAAACGATCGAGTTCTACTATAAATACGCATATACAACACTTTCTCATAAAGTTTAGCAAAATTGGAAATAATAGAAATAGGTATAATTATACCAGGCGCTAAATATCTATATGTGATAGATTTAGAAGTAACAGTCAGAAAAAAATGCATACTTCTACTTGTTCTTGATATTTTGAAAACTACACACAAAGTTGGGATGACCGAATCAAAACCGAAAAGTTAAGAATTTCCAAAATCACAATTTATATGAATACGTACATCATCCGAGTCAGAATAATCCGATTCAAAATCATCCGATTCCGAATCGGCATCTAGTAATCGAAATCACCTGATTCCGAATCGGATTCATCTGAATATTTCAATAATCGGAATCAACGAATATTATAATTCGGATACGCACAACACTATACAATAGTAAAATAATTTGCTCGTCACAATTTTCTGGAAATTCTTTAAGTATCTCACTAATATGTTGGAACAAATTGCCAAAAAGTGGAGCTTTTACCATTAAATGCCTTGTTAAAAAGCACATCTTTTGGTACTCTATATATAGCAGAAAGCATGAAGGAAATCCTGTGGACATGTAGAAACTGCATCAGAAATAGCAAAACTTCGCAAACTTCTAGCAAACAATCCTCAGAAGTGCCACTTCTGTTATATGCTATTCGTTTAAGTTAATTGACATTTTCAGCTACTAAAAAAATTAGTTTTCACAAACTACAATGAACTAAATGATTTTTTAATAATAAATATTTATTGTTAGACATCAGTTGCCTCAAGGTCACATCATTGTAAATGCAAATAAGAAATAAAAACAAAATTTGACGCAAGAACCAATTGCTACTCAAGGATAGCCCCAACTGGCGAGGCAAATTATTCATACCTCTTTATGCTATTAAAAATTCTATTATACTTTGCCCTGCAGATTGATTTCCTTTTCCTCGCAACAAAAACAAAACAAATCCACATTAAGAAAACAATTAATAAACCAGTGCGGCGTGATACACTACCGCATGCAATCGTGAAAAAAAAAAAAACCGATATAAAAGCAAGAGAAAGGCAGTAAAGTAAAAGCTCGCCAGTATAATACCAGCGTCAGGAGAAAAAAGTACGCGTTCGAAAGACGGAAAGTCCCTAGTATAAATAACAAATTTCCGTCTGTAATCCACGAATTCAGTCGTCGGCGTCCTCCCGATGTCCCGCGTAATTTCAATATTTTAATACTGCGAGCTGAGAAAAAAAAATCCGCGTCGTTATGCCGCCGCAGACGCTAACCGAGGACGGACTGAAAAACTCAAGAAAAAAAAAAAGGATCGCACGAACGAGAAACGCAAATACAATTTAATAAAAGATAATGCACCATACATATTCATAGAGGAATTAAACGCGGGGAGTTGCAGCCCGCCACGATATCGAACAGAAAACGATGGATCGAAACGATGGATATATCTGCTTATTGTTGTTCCGGATCGTGTACGAAACAGTAGAACTGCTGATGGAGAAATATTGAAACAAAGAGACACATGTGGTCGCGTAAAGCATCGTTTAATGAACGCAATTTGAAAGCTCGCTATCGTAAAAACGGGAAACTGCTAGGATATTTACATATATTAAATGAATATTTAAGAGGGGGGCAATAAATAAGATTTACGATCCATCACAATTATGGCATTAAAAAGACAAAGAATAATTAATAGCCGTGGGCGGTATAATGAAGCACTAAACGAATGAAATTATAGCTGCAATATGTCTCGAAAGGAGTAGATGCGTTCCTTTTAGGACCCCACTGAATCGCTCTTGCTTTAAAATTGTTAAAATTGTTTTTCAAAAGTTATCAACTCTATCCTATTCCTTTTTTTCTTAACCATACGAGATACCACCCTATTTCCTGAAACATTGTAGTCTTCTGTAGTTCTTCGTTAGCTCTATCAATCTCATTACTTTATAATTTATCCTTAACCTCTGCAATTTTTCCGCAACAACAGAAAACTGCCTTTGTAGTACCGCTATTTAAATCTGGTAATCGGTCGGACATTCAGAACTATCACCCAATTAGTGCACTACCAGCTTTAGGCAAAGTATTGGCATCCATCGTCGCTGATAGAATAATGTTTACATTCTCTGTTAACATAACTCCTAAATGGTTTTATGCACGACCCTAGTAGCGAAACTAACCTTTTAATTTATCACCACTTTATCTTGGGATCCCTGGAAAAGGGCAGTTAGGTGCATTCAATCTATACAGACTTTAACAAAGCCTTCGACGGAGTTGACCACCAACTTCTGCTGTGGAAATTACAGTTTTACGGCGTCACAGGTAAACTTTGACTCTGGATGGGATATATTAGATCGGTCACAATGCGTTCGTTGGGTACTACTACTTCTAATTTTATTTTTGCAACGTCCGGTGTACCACAGGGCAGCTATCTGGGACCAGTTTTATTTTTATTTTTTATTAATGATGTCGAATATTATATACATCGCGGATGATCATAAATTATTTGCCAACATTTCCTCATTGTCAGATTGCCTAGACCTTCAAACAGATTTTGATCCTTTCAGAAAGTGTAGGATATCAGAAAGCCCCTGATTAGGTAAGTCTTCCTCTTCCATTTCACATGCTTCCAGGTGCAACGCCCTTGAGTTGCACAGTGCTACGCAATTTGAGAGGAGATGGATGGGTGTTTCATCCTGTTCCCCACAAAATCTACATTCAGATTTCTTTGCGAATCCAAGCTTACTCAGATGTCCTTTCAGTTTACAATAGCCTAAAAGTATTCCTGTGAATATGCGAACGTTGTTCTTACTCAGGTTGATGCATTCTGTAAATCTCTTCTGGTTATAGGTTCTCAGAATAATTTTACTTTGCCTCATTCCTTGGAGATTCTCCCAATAATTAGATTTTCTCTGCTCCATTTCTCTTTTAAGTTTCTTCAGTATTGTACTGCTACTTATCTCGCAAAAGGGGTTCAGGTCCTACAAAACCTATTCCAGCCCCTTTCTTGCGAGATTATCCGTTATCTAGTTTCCTTCCACTCCTGTGTGACCCGGAACCCACAAGAGGATTACTTTATTCCTTTTGCCTAGCCCGTTTAATTTCCCTAGGTATTCTCAGACCATCTTGGAAGTGATTTCATGTGAGCTCAGCATGATGGCTGCTTGACTATCAGACATGATGATAAATTCCTGCTTTCGATATTTTCTATCAATATTAAACTGGACGCATCTTTCAATAGCGTGTATTTCCGCCTGGAAGATACTTGGGTAATTTCCCACGCTTTCGAAGTACTTGGTACTAGGCCCATATATTCCTATTCCAGTTCCCTCTGCCGTTTTGGAGCTATCAGTGTACCAGATGATCCAATTTCGAGTTGGTGTTATGATCCCACTCGCTCTTGTTACTAAGCTTTATGGTGAATTCCTTCACAAAGCTGAAATTTTCAAAGTGGATCAAGTAGTTCAAGTTACACGTAGACTTCTGCGTTGTTTATTCACACTGCTTAGAATACGTTCTGGAATTCCTTCTGGCCGACGTTTTGTCCTCAATTGCAGGGGATATCTTCAGAGCTGTCGCCGGTATTGCTGAATCTGAAGCTGAAAGACTAATATATAGGGACGAGTTTATATAAGAGTAACGGTTCGGTTCAGTGGGTAACTGAGTTGTTTGGTTCCGTGTGTTATGTAGAAGATAACCATCATCACGGTTCAGATTATTAGCATGTACATGGATCTTAAGGGATTCTTGATGTTTACATCTGCGGAACTGGCGTCCAGAAGCAGTTCCAGGGGGAGGTTTTGACCCTGAAGCCAAGCAGTGTATAGATCAAGTAGTATTTTGAATAGATAGATGAGTATTTATCAATCATTTTAAATTTACGAAGAGAAATTTCAGATAACACTTAACGGAAGACAAAGAAAGAAGTGAAATTTTGAAAAACAGGATCGTAAATAATAATAGAAAACACCACACAATTGAACAGGGAAAAGAAGAATATTCGACAATTGTTTTGATCAAGCAGTTGGGACAGTGCCTGGGTGAATGAGAAGAGATGATAGAGTTGTACAATAGAAAATGCTTGTGGCTAAAAAATGAAATACATGTAAAGAAAATAGTCCAATCGTTTCACAACATTGAAATGCAGTTTGTTTAAGGAAGACGCTACGAGTCCTTCAAAATGTCGCTACAAAAATGTATCCTTATTTTCTACATTCTATTGCCGTTCTCCCTTGCGAAAGAAAAATGACAAATTTCAATTCCTCTCATTACCGTTTCGTCCCTTGTATTATTACTCAACGTAAGCCGCCATATATTTAACTAGATAAGCTCTTAGCAGACGCAAATACGCGCAAACACATTTAGTTACAATTCAATTAAAATTTCTAATCCATTCGAGTCGAAGCGTCTAGCAATAAGAGCTCGCCCGAGTCGTAATTGCGCCTTCGAAAGAGAGCGAAGTAGGCACCGCGCCGCCTGATACAAGCGCGCGTGTGTTCGTACCAACAACAGTAACAGCGTTTAGGTTCTTGCATACGTCCCATCGTTGCCGAGTAATACAATTTACGGCCCAATTGTGTTCATAAATTCGTTTTACTAAATGCGGCTTATCTACCCAATTTATTTATTTAACGACGTTTTATCAGAGGAGGCCGTGGATCAGTGCGGTGCGGCGCACATGTGTCTCTCTCGTTCCCCGGAGCTACCGACCGACGCCTTCCCGATGGATATATAACGCGCCGGTTCGCAATTCCGACGCGACAATAATAAGATGAGAGTTTAATCGTCTTACGGTTCCTTTTCTTTTTGTTCTTGTTTCCCTAATTTACGGTGAAAGCAATCTTGTTTCTAAAAGTTTGCACTTTCTACTATAGCACAGATCGTTTTAAAAATGTATATATTGATTAATTGTTTATACAAAGCAGTTAATCTCCACAGGTGTCCCACTCAACTGACTTGACTTTGATACTTGCAAAGTAATAATAAGCCACTGTGATCTATTTAAGGATAGTACTTTCTACATTAATACACTTTCGGTATACAAGGTGTTGATTTTAGCTTTTGTATTTTGTAGAGAATGGCACACTTTTTGTCGGTCTAATAAGTTTACGGAATCATTTTTAATCTATTTGTATAGGAGTTCCCTATCCCTAAACTGAACTGTTTTTGAGATTGGGTCTTGTGATGTAAATATGAAACATTTTTAAAACTTTTATGATTACAGTGACAACATGAAGTTATTAAACAGTTAACAAAAAGAATTCCCATACAAGATTAACGCGTCTTTTCAACCATAAATAGTCCACTTATTTAAATCGTACTATAAAGGGAAAAAAAAACTGTCTGTCATTTTTACCCCAAACGATGTATACGTTTGGGGAAAATATGAAACATTTATGGACAAACGTGAGACATCCATATAACTTGCTTGTTAATCGTTCCTGACAATTTCTTAGATAATAATTAGATAAGACATAGCATGCAAAACTGCACATAATAAAATTAAGTAGGTATATTTATTTTTTTTATTATTTTTATTTTCAGAAAAAAACATAAAAGTAAGCGAGAACACTTATTCAGGGCGAACCAAAACATATTTTTTAATGGGAGAGAGGCAAACAAAATATAAATACAGTACTGATATGTTCTATATGCTTTTTAATTTCTAAATTATGTGTGGTAAAACTACATCTATTAGGTTGTATAGGCTATTTTTAAACACAGAAAAATCTATAGATATCACAGCCGTTTAGAGCATGATCAGTTTTTTTTTAAATATTCTCCATACTCTGCAATCCATGCATTCCCCTTTGAACAATTTTGAAATGTAAAATCAGAAGCCATTTTGAAACATACAACATTTTTAACAACTACAATTGAACTAAAGAATTCAAAAGCCTACAACTATGGAGATAAATAATAAAAAGAAGAAAAAAACAATATTTAATCTAATAATATACAAGAGAATGCTTTATGCATACGCACTAAACTAAGCAGAGAAACCGAAAATACCAACAACTTACAGAAAAATCAGAGGAAGGGAAGTACTCTGGTACAACGTTAAGATCGAGGGACACGGTGGACAAGTGTCAATATTCCGGGGATTGATACCAGCAAGAATAAAAAAACTCCTGTTCTTTGAGCTTTTGAAATAAATTTATTTCATCATCAGTAGAATAAAATTAGAGTAAAGTGGTAGCAATAATATCAAACAATACATAAACAAAACAGTCCAGTTTAAAATAAAATGACATTATATAAGTTAAAAGTTTAAAAATTTCAGCGAAAACACTGAGATTAATTTAAATTTAAAATAATGCAGAAGATATGAGTAACAACAAACGCCATATTGTGAGAAACTGTTGAGTTTGTTTTAAATATATTATTTTAAATTTAAATTAATCTCAGTGTTTTTGCTGACATTTTGGACTGTTTTGTTTATGAATTGTTTGATATTATTGCTACCACCTTACTCTAATTTTGTTCTACTGATAATGAAATAAATTTATTTCGAAATCTCTAGAGGCAAAAAAAAGGAGTTTTTCGATTCTTGCTGCTATCAATCTCCGGAATATTAACACTTCTCCACCGTATTCCTCGATTACAGAAAAAAAAAAACGTATAAAATATGAACTGAATTAAACGGAGAACTTCGAAACCCTTGCAAACTAAAAGAAAAAGTGTTAGAAACCAACCAGCGAACAGACAAGACAAGAAGCGCCACTTGTCGACACCTTTGATGATTTGACTTCTAGCGCTACTTCATGGTTTCTTTTACACCAATCATAAAGAGTATGTGTCACAATCTCATCTCAAAATGGCTGCTATTTGTCATCTCATTTGCTGCGTTAAACGTGTATAAGTACATCTTTTACGGAATTTGATTAGTAATAGAGACATTACAGTGTTATTATTAAATAACAAAACAGCAAGAAACAATCCAAATAACAATTAGTTGAATTAACAACGCGGTAGAATTATTCCAAGGATAAAATTTAATTATTCTCAATTACACCCAAGGACCGTTAAGTTCAACGTCAGAATAATGACCGCAGTGGCGCCCTCTCTGTAAATTGACAGTGCTGTCAGAATGCCAAAGTCGTGCCAGTGAACCCGTCAAAATTACAAATGTCGTTTCTTGTCTTATCTCTTCGTTGAACAAGCAATATTCTGCGTGGCAATAATATATTCATTCACACATATGTATATACATAACAGCAACAATCAGAAAATACATCTATTGTTAATAAACACTTCTAAAATTAATTCTACTAACGTATCAGACACCACACAGATAATCAGTTTGTTCGCGTCGCATGAACTATTTGCACTATTATGCACTTTTGCACAGAAAAGTTCTAAAAAGTGCATAATAGTGCAAATAGTTCATGCGACGCGAACAAACTTATTTACTGCCCTACGATAACTGATGTTTATGCATATGTATGTATATACAAAAACCCCTGATTCGCTCTTAGCCACTGTGTATTGAACATAATTTTCCCATAAAATATAAAATGCTTCGCCCTACTTATATTCTTTACTTACATAAGTAAATCTAAATAGAAACTACTCAAATAAAAAAAGGATCTGTAAAAATTCACTTTTAACATACTCCATATGTATTAAAGTCAATGGAAAATGTGTAGTTTCGATTAGTTCTTTACGTACCAGGGTATGGCGTAAGTAAGAGAAGACAGCTCCAAAGTAATACCATTGTAATATCTACTAAAACATATGTGCTATCTTCTACATTCCGAAATACAAATGTCTCACTTTGTCCCTTACGACATAGGAACTTGACACTACAATGCTCTTTAGAGGAAATTGAGTTTACCTTACCCGTCCTACATACTGGACAAGCAAAGATATAGCAAAAGTTTCACAGAGATCTTTAAAAGCTCTTATAGAGTATAGTAACAGCACAAACGAAAACCAATCTTTTCTTTTTCAATCTTTTAAAATAGCTAATATTTATTTGTTATTTGCAGTGGTCAAGAGCTAAGGGGCATCACAACAATACTCTAAAGTAATGAAAGTAAAAAAATTGTCAAGCTGTGTCATTTTTACCCAAAGTTTTGAGTGTCTCATAATTACCCCACAAGACCCTATTTCCAACTTTGTTGAATCTTTGACGTTTGTGCTCTTTTGAATAGTTTATGGGGCTACTATACCAATAACCTGGGAATCAGGGGGGTATTCTCACGCATTTTGTCCTCACTACTATGGTCACTACTGGTGTGCGACCTGCTGGCTAGCACTGAAGCGCTTGGGGCTGAGGTGCAGGCCTAAGCGGACGATATTGTACTACTCTCAAAAGTATCGGGAGGGATTTGTAGTTGGTACGGCACGGGAACCTAAGCCACCTAATCCACGCACCAGGAAGAAGAGAGTAAAAACTCTCGATACCACTCACTATTCAAGACGCAAAGCTTGCTTTGGCAAATGATATAAAAATACTGTCTTGGAATCCGCATTTGGAAAAATTACTCACAAAGCAAAGCTGTCTTTAAAGACACGCCGAAGGATATCTGGGAAATCTGGAGGGCTACCTCAAAAGTTAGTCCAGTGGCTGTATGTGATGGAAGTACACGCAACCCTAACCTATGGAGCAATAGCTTAGTGGCAAAAAGGCGCAACAAACCAGAGCCACAGCAAAACTTACGTCCATTCCTACCACAAGTATGGCAATCACCAGTCATTGGCATTAGAAGCTTTTCTGGGCTTACCAGCCTTGTGCACATTAGATTGTAGAAAGGGATACCAAACTAATGGTATTTCGCCTATAGCAGGTAGGAAATCAATCGCCAGATAGTCATGTCTGTGTGGGCAACAAGCTGTTGTAATCGGTTACTTCCGACGGTATCCTAGGAATGCCTTTGGATATGATGTGTACCAATGCATATATATGTGCTGGTTTACCGACAATTCGAGAACCGTGCAGGGTGTGGGCGCAGAAATATTCTGTCGCAGTCCAAGAAGATATTACAATCTTGGATAATACACAACGTTCTCTTAGGCTGAAATATATTCCATTGACATGTGTGCTAGAGAGATTTTTGGATAAAGCTACAAACAAAAATCAATAAAAAAATTCATTGAAGGTGATGCAGTGCTGAAAATACTAGAGACCCATAAATGAAAGTGGAAACATATCGGAAACTGTAGAGATAATCTAAAAACTTTTGGACATTGGCTAATATCGTTCCCTAATCTGAATACCTGGCATTCCTTCCATTCTCGAAAATGAGGAAGCAAATACCTTACGAAAAAAGACTGCTGCGAGCAATTTCGGGCTAAAACCTACTGTTGGCTTCGCACTTACAGTAGTTAAATAGTAAATCAAATTCTGGGCAAATCAGAAATTGCACCAACTCTGGAACAACTGTCCTTGTTTGATGCATGGGGAGGAATGTATCTCACCCATGTCAGAACCAAGGAACCGTTTGAACTTCACCATAGTAGTATTAAAGCATTTAGAATTGAGCTCTCTCTTGAGGCTAAATGCCGATTGTTTTTGCAAGACGAGGAGACATATATTTTCTGCCTTTGTGCTGCCGCAACAAGAATTAGATATGTAATCTTTCGAAAGGTTGACTCGTCTTTAGAAGACCTGAAAACAATCTCACTTGGCAAGATAGTGAATTGCTTTAAGAGCCTGAACTTGTTGAAGAACTTGTTGGAGGACAACATCAGCTCCACTATAGACCCTAGCACTTGCGAAATGTGTAACTATTTTTTCTTGGATTTTTGTAACTATCTTACTGGAATATATTTACCAGAGATCAATCATTTAAAAGGAGCGTGATAAATAATCTTATTTAAGTTCAAAATGTGGTTTAATGAGTGAACAGTCAATTACAACAAATGATCAGTTCATTTTTATTGTCTGAGCTTTCGTAAATTTATAACTTTTTGCTTCATTGGAGACATTAATGTGGAGTATTAGATAACAGTTAGAGAACATACATCGAAAACAGTTAATCTACTTAAATTACGTTAAATTATAAGTTATAAATTTTGACAATCTTGTTAAGGTATTTAAAGATTCAAAATATATATGGTGAAAAAGATTCCAACAAATGAATATCTCTGATGAAGCAAAAAATTATAAATTTGCAAAAGCTCAGATAATAAAAATAGAATGATCATTTGTTGTAATTGACTGCTCACCCATTAAACCACATTTTGAACTCTAACAAGTAATGGTTACTTCCACCTCTCCCAAATTTTATTTAAGACACACTAAGAATTTTCTAAATGAGACGCATTGTAAAAGTTTTTTCTACAATTTAACATTTCATTAGAACATGAAAAACACGATTTGAAGCCGAAATTCATTTAATAGAAGTACTCCTACTCTTTTACACACTCAAAACTAGTGGATGCCTGAATAATGTAATTTAATTTTCATCGTACATCACTTCAGCGTCAAAAGTACGCATGGAAATATGCTAGATGGCACTGGCAATCTATTCGAACGAACTCGCAGCGGATAGTATGCGCCTTGCATGCTTGTGTGTGTAGGAAACCAGACTAAAATTCTTCACAGTTGTTAATTAAACTTCTAATTCCGCCCTAGACAATGACAGTCATCAAAATAGATTAAATTGGGATGAGTTTTATTAAATTGCCTGTATGTCTGTTTTATATTGGGACCAGTAAGTCAGTTTCCCGTCCAGAATTAATTGGTCGCATGTGATGATACAATGACTTCATACTCTTCTTTTGTTTCTGATATTATTCTCTGTTTCTTTGTTCTGCTTATTGATATTTAAGTTTTAAAATACAAAATAAAAGCTTTAATTTTTAAAATTATTATAGATACTTTAAATATGTTAAATGTTTTATATGATGAAAAGATCATCTAACATCTTAACATCAAAGGGAAGTGAAAAAAAAAGCATCCAATTAGAAATCTTTAAACATTATAATTTATTGCAGTAATTTTAGCACCTTACAGCATAGGAAATATGCGAGCTATAATTAATGTATTAAATGGTGTGTTACTGTAAGCATACCTGAATACTTGCAAGATATTTACCAAAATATATAGTTGCTTTGCAGACGCTTCCTTTTTTTTATTATTCGTAGCTATTCATATTTCACTGTCAGTTCGTTAGCGTTAATCAAAAACTTTGCGCGGTTATTCTATTTTTGACTACACGAAATTTATCGTTATTATTACCGGTCAAATTGAGTGTTAAAATTTGCATTATGTACCAGTGAAATGCGGCGTTAATTGTGCACATAAATCCAACGCTTGATTTATACTCTTTTAACAGTCAATTTATAAAATAGGGTTTCTTTCTTGAAGGTGCATGATTTAGTAGTATAGGTATTTAGTGCCTGGCATCTAAATATAAATGACCTAAATGTTAAATGCAGCCCGATATTTCCGTTGGATATAGAAAATGTATACTGCATATATAGTGCTATGTTAATTAGAAAGCAACTGTTCCCAGTTTTATTTATAACGTGGAAGTACGCAGATATGCTATTTATTGCCGGTTTAACTGATGGGCGAACTCATTTTAAAAGTTGTCACGACAGAAACATATTGCAGAGTCTTAATGAACTTTTATGCTTTTAAATAACACTGTTTGGGACACGATTTTTGAGATAATAATTTCGTTATAAGCGCAGTGATCGTGCACTAGAAACGTCTTCTTTATTTCGTTATTTATCTATATTATAAATAACTACCACTTTTATATTTTAGTGTAAATAAAGTATATTAAAAATATTGTTATAAATTTAAGGAAGATAAAAATGAAATGAAGATAGGCGCAGAAACTTGTTTTTTTTTTAAAGCAGTCGACCACTTTTGTTACCTAGGTTCCAGGATTACGGACCACCGCGAGATTGAAATGAATAGCGAAGGAAAATAAATGCACAGGAATGCTACAAAGCTTTTTGATAAGTAAGAATAAACAATAATGTTGGTTGTTGTAATATATTTTGCTAAAACCCTAACCAGAAGTACTGAGAGAATATTGGGGGTATGTGGGCGAAGAATATTAAGAATTTATGAGAGAAAAAGAGGGGAACCGACAAGGAACTCAAGATGCTTTTTGGAGATCCCAGATAGGCTCGGGAACAGAGAAAGACTACCAGAGAGGAAACTGACGAAGCAGCTTGTGAGGAGGGTGAGAGGCGGGAGAAAAATAAAGAGGGGGAGGCCGAAGAGGAGGAAGTTGCTGGAGGGGATGAGATAGTGGGTAAGAAAACGAGGAACTGTTTGTAAGAAAACAATAAATAAAGCCACAAGCTTACGTGGCCTATAGAGCTTACATTTCTTCGATACTAAAGGTAGCAGTTGACATCAATTCTACCTGCAGATCCAAACAACTTGAGTTTGCAAGTATTTTAAAGCAAATATCTCATCCCTCTCGCAGCGCGAAGAGGTTAAAGAGACGAAAGAAGAAAGAAAAAGGCAGAAAAGAGAGAAATGTTAACATCGACAACAGTCAAAGTCAATCTGTCGAGAAAATGTTAAAAAATACCGTTCAGACAACTAAAACATTGGCCCACAACCAAAAACAAAGTGGAAAAACGCAACTAAACGAAAATGTTAAACTAATGCAACGTGACTGAAAACATAAATCTACCACAAAATACATCTATGTAGTATGTATTGGGCGTGGAGAATCCCACAGCTAGGAGAACTCACTCTCAAGATAAAGATAAGATAATAGGGCTAATTAAGGGGGCAAAATTAGAGAGCGTCCTCTAGGAAAAATGGGATCACAATAGATCTGAAAAGGTCGCGGTGAAACAGGTCCATAGGCCACCCCAATCCTAATCTAATCTAATAATAATAAATTTATTAGCCACTGGATCTAAAGAGATGGGCTACGTCAGAACAAGATATACAATAAAATACATAAAATTACATTAAAATACGTTATATAAATAATTAAAAAACAAACTGATTGCTCCAGAAACTCCGACACGCTATAATAACACTTGTTCTTCAAATATGCTTTTAAGTAATTTTTAAAACCATGAGTTTCCAAATTTCTAACATTTTTTGGTAGTTTGTTATAAATCTTGATGCATATAAACCTCGGACTTTTTTCAAAGAGCGCAGTTCTATGAGTTGGTACGGCGCAGTCATCGTTATATCTGGTATCATATGCAGTATTAAGGTTATTATTAAAAAAAAACAGTTTTTTTTTTGTTTTTAAGAGTGAACACCGCACATTCATAAATAAAAAGGCATGGCAAGGACAAAATACCATATTTAATAAATATAGGACGGCATGATTCCATGGCACCTAACGAAAACATTGTTCGGACAATTCGCTTTTGTAGAACAAAACAACGCGAGAGACTACGCCCTGCACCCCAAAACAAAATGCCATGCCGCAATCTGGAAGAAATATTCGCGTGGTAGAACATGAATAGTCCCTCCAACGATACAATACCTCGCAATCTCTATATGGCATATGAAAGTAAACATAGTTTGGAGCATAATTGGGACGCATGACTATCCCAAGATAAACGATTACCAATTCGACAGCCAAGAAAATCAGTTTCAGACACCACAGTCCCCAGTCGCGCCATTGGTGATCTATCGACGGGGTATCTAGCCGAACTGAAGCCTACCATTGAAGTTTTAGATTTATTTAATACAAGTCCCACCATCTAGACATCACCAATGCACATTCACTACCAAACCGTGAGAGTTCACTATCATTAACACCCGAGATGCTAACAGTAGTGTCATTCGCATATTGGCAAAGGTTGCCAACGGAAAGAGAACAGTTAAGGTCGTTAACATATAACACAAAAAGAAGGGGTCCAAGAACAGAACCTTGTAGTACACCCACTGTAATGTCCATGGGCATAAAAAATGCATCTCGAGAAGTACCCGCTACATGAACGTGCTGAGAGCGACCACCCAAGTAAGAAGAAAACCAACTCAAAGCAGGCCCTCTAATTCCGTATCTAGATAGTTTAGATAGCAGTAGTTCGCGGTAATCTAATGTATTACCTGCAAAGAAAGTTTTAACAAAAACTGAGTCCAGTACAAAAGTTGCAAAGATTGAATTCTGTAGTAACATTCATCCCTAATTCATTACATTATTATTGTGATGTTTGTAAGTGAAATAAAACGTGGCTAAACCCCAATATACCTATTTTTACTGAAAATACTCATTGCCTTTTATTTCAAAACTTATTTTGTTTGGTGGGGCCTATAATACTAGTCATATTTCGGCTTCCTTAAGGTATCATCTCAAATCTAAATTATACAAAAATTATCATGTATTTTTGTATATTTTAGATTCCTTTTTTAACTTAGGCCAGTTAAAGAAAATTGCTCAATGTGCAATTTTCAGTGATTTAACCTTACTCTCAATAAAAATAAAAATTTCTTGTTAATGTTACCGTAAGTTGCCCACTCAAGCCGCTGTTCCTCTACGTTTCTTTCTAAGACTTTAATTACTTCCTCTCAACACCACCGCTTGTCTCTTACAAATACATTCGCAGTTTGTACTATTCGTGTAATGCGGAGAAAATAACATTTGAGATTATATATCGCAGTATTTTAATTGTATCTATTTTTAAATTTTAAATTTAATAAACTTAATTCTTTTACGCTGGGAAAAATACTGGACGTGATATCAATCATGTATATTCTTTGAATGACTTTTTATCGACAGAACGAAATGTGTCATTGTGTTGCGTAGGCTTTCACGGCCGTAATCTACTGTAAAAGTTTTGCGGGCTGTTAACCATGGTATGTGGAATACTTTCCGAAAGTAATTCCACAAGACGCACGTCTTCAACAGCCCGGAAAAAACTTTTTACAGAAGGTTCATTTTATATGAAATATATTTACAATATTTAATTGAGTAATAACCAGATTCATTAGTGAAGTAAATTAGTTTCCATTATTATAACAAATCATTGTACATTAGTAAAAAATGATACCTTCTTCGTTAGTTCAATGGTTTACAATTTATTGCAATAACGAACAGATAGCATACCTTAATGAAATGTGTACGACAGTGATTGAATTATCAATTTACGTCGCGGTCGCTGACTGACTGAGAGTTTGACGTATGGCCCCTAGAAGCCGTGCATCTAAAATCGTGATCTCTTAGGGGGAATCGAGAATAATACTTGAGACACGATACTGATGAAAAAGAATTAACTGTCGGATGAATGCTTAAGACGCTTGGTAGGCAGAAAGTCATATTTCGATTCCCTTTTTTGCTTTTGGTAATTCCTCCAGAATGGGCAATTAAATAAAGTCGCAACCCTTACTCAACATTGAATTGAGTGAATGAAAAGTGATTATTGCATCAATGAATTAAGTTCATTATTTTAATTAGAAATTTACTCTATAATAACTAAAATTTATTAGGATTATGAATAAACATATTGAGATTAGCATATCAACAAGTAATATTTATTGTACTGATGCTTTCCTTCATTCTCTACTGCAGTTCTTACATAAAATTGATAAATCGCGGTCATTAAATAAACCAAATGAAGTTATTAAAACAAAACTGGTGTTCGTTACAACAGTAACATATTTCATTGAAGCAATCAAGCTACCATTTCATTTTTAATAATTTTAAATCAACATCAAAAACGTTGACATAGACTTCAGGCTGAGTGAAATTGTCAAAACGCGCCAGCACCAATCCACATCATTGACTGTTACATTTGTGTATTAATTATTAAATTAAATAAGATTTTCTAAATATTCTTCACGGCAGAAAAATCTAATATAAGTGCGTCAGGTCATTTACAGTGCTTAAATTCTTCAGGCACGAGTCGAAGGCGAGTTCTCGAGAAATAATTACTACACTGCTAAAAAAATGACATAAATTGCATAAACCTCCTACCACGATTAAACTAGAATTATTACTACCTCGAATATCGCAGAACTACCTATCCGCACAACTAGAACAATAATTAGCCATTAATACTGAATACGGTATAAATTAATAAAGCCCCATTTGAAACCAAAACCGTGAGCGTTACACTGCAATAAACATTCAGATATTACCCACAGGCAATTAAATACACCATCATCGACTGATGGTATATTCCGTTGAGCCGTGAATCGTGCCCAGAGAGCGCAGAAAGAACTGAGGAAAATCTCCGGCAATGAAAAAGGCGAGTCCGATAGGCGCGCAGATTAATTCCGTAATTAATTGTCGAAGATGACGACTTATTAAATTTATAAGGGAACTTGTAAGTGTACGATAGTGGCCGTCGATAAGTGCCTGGGCCGTAATCCAAGACGGAAAGGTCGGAATTAAGATTTTTATTAAGATACGGGGCAACGAGAATCAGTAACGAAGTGTGAAATGAGAGTGTATTATGTTTGAACATTGATTATATTGGAACGTAATATTAGTATTAAACGTTGCCCGATTAGTTACCCCTTAATTGGTTCGGTTCGGATCGGTATTTTCTCATTTTAGCTAGTAAACAATGAACGTGAGGCATTCTCAGAAAGGTTAAATTGCCACAGCCCACACAATTACAACGCATAAAGCAACAAGTGAAAACGTATTTTTTTTAATGAAGAATGCAGTTTTCAGAATTGTTTTAATAGGAATTCTCCATTACTTATCCTGTGTTTAATACATTAAACATAGAATTGAGTAGTTTATAAGATCCGAATATGACAGTTGGTGTTTGAGCTGTTTCCATCGGCTGTTGCGTTATTTAGATCCGACGTTTCGGCAAAGTTTCTGCCCCCGTTCATCAGGGTAGCCCTGACAAGAACTGTGACTTGCCAATTCCGTAGTTGACGATGGAAATGTATGCACTCTCGGATTTAAATTACCTGTGCGTTTATTCTATATTGTAGCTAATGTGTATCTTTTGAAACCTATATTTATATGTAATACGTGGAAACTGACAAGCATAAGAGCTTAAAAGCATAAGAGAGATTTACTGTTTCTACAGAAATATTTTTGTTGGTTTTTAACACTTTCTACTCTTTATTGTTTCAGTTTTATTGCGGTTTTAGAATTCTGATTATTATTAACCCGCCTGGGTACCGATGTGATGCTTATTCAATGCAGTTTCGTACTAACGATATATACCGTAGTCGACAAATTTTAATTTTAGTATAAAGTTCTTATACTATGCATAAAATGACCTTACAATACACACCGATGCCAATGTTGAAAACATATTGGGCATGTGGTTGGAGACACGGCTATATGTCTGTTTCTATTTTAAATCGGCGCACTCTTTCCTGCTCTGTGCTTTCCTATACTATAATTAAATTTTGACGATTACAGTATACCCTATGCAATTCCAGACTTTGAGCACTGATAGCCACTTCCTATACTGCGGCCTAGTAATTTAAAAAGAATAATAACACTCTAAAGCTGATCCAATGCTCAAGATATAGAAACTGGATCTATGGTTTATTCACTGATGAAAGTAAGGGCTCCTATTTTGTATGTTCAGGGATGACAGCGAATCTGAATAAAATGAAATGAATTTGTTTCTGGACCACGGCCATGGTAACACTCCATTAAATTCTTCGCAGGAATCGAAAATGGTCCATAATGGGAAAGAATTCCATCAAAAAGCCACTGCGTCCAATAGATATTCAAATTATACTTCAAATTCTTCGCAGGAATCGAAAATGGTCCATAATGGGAAAGAATTCCATCAAAAAGCCACTGCATCCAATAGATATTCAAATTATACTTCAAATTAGCCACATACCATTAAAAAAGCGTACTGAAATCCCTAACAGACAGAGCTAATAAAATAATTTTACATATTAAACAAATTCTACAATTAAATAAGTACCCAAAAATGCTAATAAAAAGCATTTATAAAAGAAGATTATATAAATTTACAATAACATAAAATAAAACTATTCCTGTTGAAGTAAAATAAACGTTCCTGACAAATATTAATAAAGTTTCTGAACAGATAAATAAAATATTGCTAAAAAATTTTCTCATCAAAATTATAGTAATTTAGAATTTCTTTATACAGAACTTAAAAGCAGGACATGCTTGATGACTTGGACAGTTTGCTTTATATGGCCTGTCGGATCATTCAAATTTACATTGAATTGAATGTTATACCAGATTCCGGTAAGTAGCCATGCCCTGACATTTGAGAACATGAGAACTACTTTCTTGACATCTCAAAATAATAGCAAATATTATACCAGTATACATATGGTCAAAGAAATGTTCCACTGGCGCACTATAGATGGTACCACCAGCATTTTCTATTGTTGTGTCTTTGTAGTGATAATATATTTCCATAAGAGAATACTTGTGGTGCCATCTATAGTACGCCAGTGGAACATTTCTTTGACCATATATATACTGGTATAATATTTGATAATAGTAACGGCAGGTGCAGCAAATGACAGCCTGGTTTATGTCAAAACTAAATAGTACAAAACTATGTAACTCAAATAACCAGTAAGAAGTGAAACGCATCTTTAAGAAACCTAATAGTTCGGCTCTTGTCAATATGTCATGTATTCAAATTTAAATTGGTATCTTACTGTCGTCATCTGGCCAACCCAAGCGGTTTTTTTTCCCCAAAAAGGTCCAGTAAGTGGCGCCAATTGCAAATAACATGCAACTAAGAACGGACACTTAACAAATTTTGTTAGCGCGAAACCGCCATCTTTTTTGAGTACTTTCTTAGCCAATAAGAAATCAAGCTCTCCCAAGCTCGGCTCTTGTCAAAACAGTTCTTGACAGGACAGTCATTTGATGGTTTTCCTTGAAGTTATCACGCACATACACGCATTAACAGCTAATGAGGAACATGTCAATCTGACACTAGCAAATTTTGAATGTGCGCGCGGAATCGCCATATTTTTTGAGTACTTTTAGCATTTAGCCAATGGACGTAAACTAGCGGACTGAAAGTGAAAAGTGCCGACGCTACGTGTCCGTTCTTATTGAGATGTTCCTTGCCAATGGTACACACGTGCAACTCATGATTCGATAGGCCGTATAAAGCAAACTCTCAAAGTCATCAAGCAGATCGTACTCAAAGGTAATACCCAAAAACTACACCAACCACATATAGTATACAAAATACCTTGTATCTAATAATTGCAATAGCGTATATTCCAAAAATGTTGAAAAACATATTATTAATGAATTATTCCTTTAGCTTTGATGAAACAGAAATACTTTGTAAAGAAAAATATTACAAATCATGAAATTTAGAAAGAGAAAAGAACTTATACACAATAGAAAAAAAAACAACGCAGTTAACGATCGCCAAGAAATTGCAAAACTAAAAATATTTTTTCCATAATATAATTTATATTTCATTTTAATTATTATATTAAACTCTATATAAATTTAAACGTTTTCAAAATTCAACTGCATTTATTACAACTCAGTATAGTTTAAAAACACTTACAACCTTAGATGCAAAAAAAATGCACCTATCATAAATTTAAAGAAAAATAAGAGTTTTTAAAATCTTAAATCTTAAACTAAAATTTAATGAGCATAATGTAGTTAATTTAATACAATTAAAACTAAATAAATTTTCGTTTAAATTTAATTTTGGGATTGTGGCTAATGGATATAATTTGAAATTTCAATAGAAAAAAAATATGTTTTTAAAACAACTAAAATTTATGCAGTTTAAAACATAAATTTTATTACATTTTGATGTTGAAAAAACCTTTGTATACAAAGGTGAAACGTCAAATAGGTGCAACATTATTAAAAGATTCATATTTGTTTAATATTCAATAAAAAAAATTTCTATCAAAACCATGAAAACATAAATATTGCGAGGAAAACACAACGGAAAGGAAAATAAATCGAAATAAAATATTTTTTTCTTATTTTCTTATTAACTTCTTGCACATTTCTTTTCAATCGTTTTCCCTGATACTATTCACGAATATTTTATTCATTGCTCTCCTTTTGTATCAAGTTTCCACAAAACTAACCAATCAGAGAGGAGCGAGGAGCATTGGCTGTCTAAATGTAAAGATGAAAGTTATTTGGTTCTTGAGGAGGTGGTAAAGTTATTTACATGCACGATGTCTAAACTGTTAAATTTTAACATATTATCCAAGTCTTTTATTTTTTTTTGAATTGTTTCCCAATATCAGAAGAACAGTGAAATATCTTAAAATAAGTACATTAGTACACATAAGTACACAGCCAAATTGTAAAAATTAACCATACACCTAAGTATATTCAAAACAAATTAAGAAACTTCATATTAGAATCATGTCCTATTTGGATAAAATTATACCCCCATGAAAATCTAAAATTAATGCTGCTTAGAATAACATCATTTCAATCTCATAAGTTAGATTAGACTGGACGTAATAAACTTTCTAATTACCTTAATAACTAGTTTCATATTAAAGTTGTCTTCCCGGTTAAAAAAATAAAACCACAATATCCGTCATAATACAAAGACCTGCATACATTATCCTTCTACTGAAGCCTAGCAATAATTAAGCTTTACCAGCAAGAAATATACTTTCTTATTTTTCTTAGCACGTCAGACATTCACGTCCAGTCTTTCAGGAGATCACTTTTCCGACGACGCTAATCATAGAGCACTTCAGTCAGTTTCGCTGCTCTAAAGAGTACGTTCCGTTTAGTAAAATTAATTGCAGGCCGGTTAAACGACCCGCGCGCTGGTTTACCGCAAGTAAGCGTCTTTAATTTGGCTCCGGTGTCAATTAAATTAAGCATCGGACGTCTATAAACCGTTCCTCATAGAGAGCTACAGTAGTCTCCGTCCTTGGCAAGCCACAACGGCACGAAAATATGCAACGTAACCTACGGTTAATTGTTACTAAATACCGACGTTTTATGCGAACCATTGTCTAAAACGATCCGCGGCAGACGAGGTTCGTGTTTATATTGTTTAAAACGGATGACTTCCCGACAATACGAGAGGATCAAACCAGTTTTGGAAACGCCTTCGCCGTTCGCTTACAATATATACTTATTCATTGTCACCGAAGAAGACACGGATCTAGGTGGTCAGAAGGAATAATGGTGGAGGGAGGTGTGATCTTGTATTGCTTTTTTTCCTGGACAAAGCTTGGTATCTAATACAAACTATTTTAGAGAGAACAATAGCAAGAAATACTCGTTCAATAGAACATTAGCATTTCAACAATTACTTTACTGATTCCTGATTGGTTTTCCTTTGTTTGCAGTGGTGTAACTGATGTAACAAGAGTGGAAATATTGAGCACTCTCAGCCCCAGAGAACTCGAGCTACAAGACTGTTTCATATAATATACCACAAGGACTGTGAAATTGCGAAAAACGTTTGTATCTAATAACAAACATTTAAGTAACCAAATGAGAGTTATAAACGAAGAATGAAATAAAGGCAAAATTATTATTATCATTAAAAGAAAAGATGCACAAGGAATTAAACATTCCTTTGCCCGAAATCTGCACTTTGATTTGACAATTTTGCCGAAATGAAATAATTTTTATTATTCGTTTTCTTCCAAGTATGACATGTACCATCAGCATCACACATAATGTCCGACCAATCGCCGTACATTCAGGGTCCGGTTACAACCTATCCTTCTCAATTTATCGAGTATCTGCGACCCATATCCTATTTTTAGGATTGATAAATGTATTCATTATTATAATGAAACTAGATGCTGCGCATCTAGGAGTTGAGGGAGGTGGTATCTTGAAGTCGGTCCCCAGTCACTTGAGAATCATCTTTTAAATGTGCAATTTACGTTTTAAAGTAGTTTTCTTTTGTTTTACTTTTGCGAACACCCTGTATAGTCGAAAATATGTTTAGGTTATGCTGCATTTAATTCTGTACAACTTTTGTAGAAAAGATTTTTTCCTAAAAGCAAAAATAGAGCTATAATGAAAAAACACAGTCGTCCTAAACATCCCGTATATTTGAAAATATTTTCAACTTATGCACTATTGAATTATATAACACTTTTGTAGAAAAGATTTTTTCCTAAAAGCAAAAATAATGAAAAAAATCCAGTTTTTTGTACACCTCGTATATTTGAAAATATTCTTAACTCATGCACTATTGAATTCTATAACACTTTTGTATGAAAGATTTTTTCCTAAAAACAAAAATAGAGCTATAATGAAAAGACCCAGTCTTCCTGAACACCCGGTATATTTAAAAATAATTTTAGGTTATGCAGTATTCAATTCTGTACAACTTTTGTAGAAAAGATTTGTTCCTAAAAGCAAAAATAAGAAGCTATAATGAAAAAACCCAGTCTTCCTGAACACCCAGTATATTAAAAATAATTTACGTATGCAGCATTCAATTCTATAACCTCTTGTAGAAAGATTTTTCCTGAACGCAAAAATAGAGCTGTAATGAAAAAATCCAGTCTTCCTGAACACTCAGTATATTTAAAAATATTTTAAGGTTATGCAACATTCAATTCTATACCATTGTAGAAAAGATTTTTTTTCCTAAACGCAAAAATAGAGCTATAACGAAAAAACCCAGTCTTCTTGAACACCCGGTATAATTAAAAATGATTTTAGGTTATGCAGTAATTCATTCAGTACAACTTTTGTAGAAAAGATTTTTTCCTAAAAGCAAAAATTGAGCTATAATGAAAAAATCCAATCTTCCTGAACACCCGGTATATTTATCGAGTATCTGCGACCCATATCCTATTTTTAGGATTGATAAATGTATTCATTATTATAATGAAATATAGTATGATGTATATTAATGAAAACACTTATGTTATGATTATTGTTATGACTAACATTTGCACTTGTTTTATTATTAGAATGCTCTTCGAAGTACTATGTGAAAAGTAGAAGCACAGTAAATATAAAAAATACTGAAATATGCATTTACAAAAGTGATTTACCTAATTATTTTATAACACTTAACACATTAAATTGATAAGCAAGAATCAACACGACAAAGCGATAATAATTTGCAGATTATCTGTTTGAGCCAATAATCCGTTCAACACACGAATAGAATTAGCTATATCCCAACAAGCAAGTAACTCAGTAATCAGTTACATCCCGGTATATAAATTTCATTTTTTTAAGGATACCTCTGAAAATTGAAGTAAAACTACGTTTAATGGGCAATAAATATTCGAAAAATTTTAATTTAAAAATTAATTTAAAGTTTTACATCGTTAAGTAAATTTTAGGAGCAAACACAAAATTGTACATATTTGCCCGGTACTTTTTCTTCGCATTTTTGTTATATATCTCAAATTTACGTCAAAAGAAAAACATTAAATAATAAATTAAACATATTTTTTCTTATTAAGCTTATTCTATTGATATTGCGATATATTTTTTATTTATTTAAACGTCATGGATCTTACTAATTAAGATAATAATCCTGCATCTCCCAGTAGTTTTAGGACAGGGTTACTATATTTTCTCGAGACACCTTCGGGACATTATAATAAGAGTCGTAGATACAGGCGAACAGAGGCTCGAATGTCTCGATATTTGCACTGAGAAAAAGATTCTTTTCCGCAAACATATCCATATGTTTGAAAAAATCTATTTCATATAAAGAAACTTTATTTGAATTAGATATAATAACTTAAGATTTCTTTGAAGCGATCAAACTGTATTAAGTAAATCACCATGTTTTAATATTCTAAATATATAATGACAAAGTTTTCTGGCCTATAGTAGCAGCTCAATGTTTACAACTGTCTTGAAATATTTAACTGTAGTTTTAACTTCTCTCAAAACTTAAAATAATCCATAGCTTATTGAGAAACTTCGTAAAATTAGCTATAAAATAATATTCTGCCATAACTGCTTCAATCTTATTGCTACATGATGTTTTCTTGTTGATAGATCGTACTTGTGTGGTCTTTATTTTTCCTTTCTTTTCTATATGTACTTAGGCTGCAACTTTTCTGGGTTCGCCCATTGTTGGATGAACCTGATAAATAAATAAATAAATACGTTAAACACATATGCTACGAAGTACGGAAATTGCCGTGAAGCATGAGCGTTCTCCTATATCACACACCTTAACTTATATATCGGTATAAGTTTTCTACATGGTAACTATCAAATATTTATCTACTACTTGGCAGATAAATATTTCTAAGAAACTGTTATTAAAATAGTTTCCCCATTACATACGCAGACTCACGCCAATGAAGAGAGGCAATGGACAGGGCAACTGGCGTACAATTTTGTTTTATTTTTGGTTAATTTGTTAACACCTGTAATTTCATGTTTCATATTTATTAACTACAAAGGAATCTTTTTCTCAGTGTGGAAAATTATATGTTTAAAATATTGGTATCACAAAAAAAGTTACATATTGCATAAACTTATAAACATTTAGTATTTATCGCATATAGTAATAACTGTGATAATTGTTAGATTCTTTTTTATCCGACGACTTAGCTTGCGATAGTTTGCTATTAATTATCTCTTTGTTTTCACATAAATAAAATTTCTCACAGCTCATATTAAAATTGAATTTACATTGTAAAATAGCTTCTATTGTGTCAATGACCAAGCGTTTCCGTTGATCAACTCGCTGTGCGGCCATTCAAGCAACGCAGTTTCATTATGGCCTGAACTACCAAAAATAGGTATATTGCCATATCTTCTTCAATTCGGTAAGTCCATGTGATGTTGCCAGTCCGAAAAATGTTTACCCATCAGAAGACCTTCAGTTTTCCATTCTTCACCTCCTACGTGTTTTTTCGCAATCTTCTTAAACTGAAAAAAGTTTGGAAACAGTTAGCCCCGTTGATAGACGCCTCTTTCTCATTCAAATATAAAACGCTCTTTTCTATATTAATCAATTCCGGAACTTTGGTTAAAATCATCCAATAGAATGACTTGAAATGATCCAATTGTTTTGCGTATTCCTCAATGATAGTCGATAGTAGCCTTCCATCTTCCCCCCTGAAAGTTTCTTAAATTGTGCTCTGGTTCGAGCTTTATTTTGTTTAGAGCATTCACTGTCTAGTTGTCATGCTCATAAAATTTAAGGCTTTACTGTCTTGGAGTATTCAACGAATATTCTATTAGATACATACTTTATACGATAAGAACAACAAAGAGAGTAGATTTTAGAGTTGCCCAATAAACGCTAAATTCTGCATATTATTATGTAGCCTTCATTTCATTTTAAATTCTAATTTTAATCTGATATTTCTCGTAATTGCGAATTAAGCCAATTATCAAAGCCATATTTAACATTTATTAAGAATTTTATAGCTTCGCGAAAGAGTATAAATATTCATATTTTGTTAATACAGTTTATAAAAAGAGGATTTGCATGTCAGAATCCTTATTAGTTGATGTAATTATGTTGGCATAAATCTTTGAAAAATTAAAATTAGTCCATGAAAGCACACATATAAAAATAATGTGTAACATAAGTATTCTGAATTTGTAACGCAGTTATCTTGAACAGAAATAAACACCTTATTTATTACTGTTACAATCATGTTGCCGCTATAAAGGAGGATAGCTAATTAACTGAATTCGTGTGGGTTTGTTAATTTTTAATTGCTCCAGCATTTGGTGTGTCTGGATCAGGTTGTAAAACAAATAATGGCTAATTGTTAATTAAGGGCTCGTTTGTAAACAACCCATAAATACGTGCATAAAATTACAGTTTTACACCTCGATAGAACGCGAAGCTCCACTGTCGGGATAATGTACTACTACTCGCGGGAAAAAAGAAGTAAATCGTTAGTTTTATAGTGCCTATATATGTATCTTCTTGGTGCGAACCACCTGCGATTTCTGCGTATTGTATGCATCATTTATGCAGATATTGCGTGTTGCATGCGAATGGTAAAGAAATATAAGAGGAGTGAATGGTATTTTGCGCGAAGTAAAATATTGAAATGAGAGTGTTTCTGTTTGCGATGCTGTAGTTGTTATGGAGCTTAAGAGAGCGATTGTCCTTTTAAATTATCTTGAAAGTTTATACAAATTAGCAAATGTAACAACGCAATGTAAAGCTCTTGGCAATAAGTTTGAGGTTATGTCAAGACAACAAAGCGTATTGAAAACCTACGAAATTTCACTATTATCGAAGAATAGACCGTTAAAAATAATTCAAAGCTGTTCCAGCTAAGCTACTGATATATAGTGTAATACAATTATTAGGTATACCAGCAGCATGTTTTTGAAAACCTAAATATAAGGAACTTGTTCCTGCACATACTGATTTCCATATTTTTGCTACCGAATACAGAAATTTCAAAATTCATGTCGCATGTATCTCTTTCACGAACTTATCAATGTAAGTTGATAAGATGAAAAACAGGGGAATACCACGACAGGCTTGTCTCGTTCAATCGTCATAATCGGGAAGCCTGGATATTTGTACAATAAAATTTCATGCCAGTAAAGGATGTACGATGTTTTTCTTCAAATTTCCTTCATTGCGCTTTCTTAGTTATTTCAAAAAAATAAAGACAATATATCTTTAGCACAGAAATAAATAAATTAAATACAGTTTGTTGAACAAATGTGAAATTATAGATGGAGTAATGTAATTTAAACTACCATGAAAACATTAAACACATAACAGAACGTGAGTGAAAATAAAACCAGAACCAAAAAATACTGCGAAACCCATATAGAATAAAACCACATTCACGAACACGAACATACATACATACACAATAAATACATAGGTGGAAAAGGTAGGTTGCTAGACGTGTAGGAAGGTAGGTATATAATACATATAGTGAATTTGAATTTAAGAATACTTACATACATTCGAAATTGTACCGCATAATTTTATATTCCCGTCTGAAAAGGAATACAAATGTAGAGTTGTGTTCATTTATTCTATAAAATGTAAATGTAAACCCCGAAAATTTACAATTGCCGAGAAGTTAAAGATACACATCTTCTGGTGAGCAAGTCGTCATATATTCAGAGAGGAAAGTCCTACATTCCTTTGCCGGTAATTTAAAGACGTCCGCAACAGAACGCGGTCGGAGATCGTTCCAATGATGTTAAAAGATAACGAAAAGAGGGAAAAATATAATCTATACCTGTCATTCTCGGGTCACACCAATTTCATAACGCACATTTTTAAAAGCACTTCGTCATTGTCTGCTTCAATTCAATGTGACAAATATTTAGAGAAAAAAAATTAACACAAAACTCCTTTTGATAAAAGATATCGAGAAAGTTCTATCGTGCTTGCAAAACAACCTCTCTTTAAAAATCACTCTGCACATTTAAATAACTTATTGCAAAATCCATAGGTTTTTTGCATTTACTTTCAGGTTTAAATTACGATGTGTTTGTTGCAGCTTGCTTCTAATTAAATGAGAATTATTATTTATAATACGTATATTATTTCTTTATAATCACGTACCTTTTTGTTTGGTTTTTTGATAATGTTTCACCGTTCACATGGCGTAAACTCCCGTACTTATTTATTAATTCTTTGGTGACAGTTTTTTAATGAGAATAAGGGTGTCGTTTACTATCTATATAATAACAATTCTAAAAAAAGCCATCTAAACCCAGCAGTACTAACTTAGAAAACGTAAACATCTTACACTAACTATTGACTGTAAGCAGAACTGACATTGACAACCGACAACAAATAAAATGGCAAACAGGTATATTTGTTCAAGCACAGAACACTTTTAATGTAATAAACTACTAATAAGTTTAATTAGTATGAAAAAAAATTTCCACTGGAAGTATTGGCTATTCCCTGTATATAAAAAAAAAATATGTGATTCTTGCAAGCGATTGGTAATAAGAAAGCCGATATCACCAATAAAAAATTGTTTTATTTAAAAATAGAAGATTACCAGAGAAAAATTATTCCAAAAATAATTAGATTTCATTTAATATAGGCGATGAGGGACTAGTCCGTAAGTTTCTTATGCACGAGTCCAGCAACAGGTTACGCGCAATTCAGTCCTTCTAGGCATAGCCTTTTCCTGCTGCCGATCGCAGTGCGGGGTATTTTTACCCTATCTACTCGAGGTACCAATATGCAAGCAAAACACTGCGATTTAGACCAGTTAAGGTCGATAAAAAACCTCCTGACCAAGCTGTCGTGTCGTGGCTAATGCCTCTACATCAGGAATAACGGCGCCAGTCATAAATCGAAACTTTTCACATACGACTATACCATGCTCCGAAAGGGGCGGAGGATCTGAGCTTAACCGAACAGTTCGAGAAGGGACAACCTCAGCAAAAACCTAAATCCTAAGGTCTAGGACTAGGCCGATGGGATGCGTGACTGGATAGAAAACTAGTCTCCACTAGTCCAATCCCCCAATCCAGTAGTGTTATGCGATCCGATGGATGAGACCTGGGGCAAAAGGTGTACACGAAAGGAGCCTCTGGGAAACTGGACGACCTTCCAGAGTAACCTTGCACCTGTATAGAGACACCGCAGGTGTGGACGATCCTTTTCCTGCTACTTGTGGGAACTGTATGGACCAAAATAATGAACCCTTGAAAACTGAACCGAAGGATCACGAGAAGGCATAGAAAACCTCTTCTAGCGGGACCGGGAACCGATGGCATTATCTTAGAAGTGACTTTTAGACAAGACATTAACACTGCCGAAAACATTGTAGCAGGAGTACAAGAGCTCGCACTGTAGCAACAGAAAAAACTATCTGACGCTCAGTCAGGAAACTGAGAAGGCAAAGGAAAATGGAGAAAGCTACGTGGACCGGGCAGAGGCCACGTGGCCATTACTCTAAAAGGCCCAAGGCGGAAAGTGCAAACCAGGCCACTAAGAAACAAGTGAACCCACGTGGGAAGCAGAGCAGACAACTGGGGTAAAAGAGATGGCTGAGACGCAAGAAGGCCCGGCAGAGTCTAAACGTCTTCGCAGACCTCGAAGGGCAGTAATTGAGTAATGCCATCAAAAAGGAAAACATAAAGCATACTAGGATAACCAAGAACATTCATGGAAAGATCTTTATTAAGGACAGCAAGAAGATGAAGCTTAGTAAGAATTATCTTCGCACCGTAACGGATCTCCTTACAAGGCATTGCGCACTGAAAGGACACTACAAAGGTTGAGATCAGCACTGGAGATACCAACTACAGACTGTGCAATGGATGATAGAGGACACTTACCGAATTATGTGTCAATGCGAGGCTCTGGACGGAAACAGACAGGCAATTCCTGTTAAGCCAAAAATGAAACCTCTACAGATTAGTGCAGGGTATTAAGATACTGGATTGGCTGATATAATTTAATGGGAAGGAGAAAGGGCAGACCAAATACAAAAACCCAAGGGGCTGCTGTGTTTCCGCAGACTTCAGCTCAGACAGCTCGCACAACAACAAAAAAAGTAGGTATCGGTCGGTACATGTACATACATATTTAAACTACACACCCTGAGAAGGTTCGGAATCTTTTAATTGGAAACAGGCTGTACATGCTGTCACATGCGCGATGAACGAAAATTGATAGCCCGCTCTTCGCTGCTTTGCAACAACCAGTACCAACAGATGTGTCGTTTAAATTATGTGGTAAGTGCTTATAATGTCACGTTGCAATTTAGATAAAGGATGGGAAATTAAATAATAAAAAAAAAAATAATATAGATGTAAACAAAACGTTATGGTTATGGCAAAATTATTAAAATGCTTTTGGAAAAGAAGATAAAAGATCTTCGAAGTCTAAAGATAATTAAGAAAAACATGTATGACTCGAAAATAAAATGAAAGGTCAGTACGCCAGTTTTATTTAATTGTAAGTTTGCAACTAAAATGAGACAATAACTTATTTAGTGTTGCTTATTTTGATTATACATAAATATTTGAGATAATCTCTTCTTATTTGACTGTTACGATGTGATTATTATTGCTTTTTATTTAATTGTTTTTTTTTTCGGTTTATTAATTATATAAAGGAACACACTCAAAATACTTTGCCCATTTCCTTTTCCTCCATTTATACATTTCGATTTTCGATTTATTTTTAGTTTGTTAATTTGTATTAATGAATAGACAAAACTTTTATAAACGTGCACAAGTAGTACGCTAAAAGCAAGGTAAAATGTTTTTTTGAGTATTTGTACAAACTTTTGTAAACATTGAAACTTAGTGTTTTAGTTGCAAAGCTTTAGTAGAGGTTTGAAGGTATTGTTGAGTAAAAATAATTATTCAAAATTGAGCCTGTAGTATTTCTAATTTTTAAAATACTTACGTGAAATATTGTTTGTTAATGTCCAGTTTGAAGTATTATAAAACATGAAGAAATCATTAATACTCTAAATAAATTACTTTCTTTAAATAATGTTTTATTGGATACATTTCAGCAAACATGAATTAATGTTACCAAAAGGTTTTCATTCGCAATTGTGACGTAACATTTTGTTGAAGTAAAAATGAAGTTATTTACACCACAATTGTGGATGATCGCCTTGTTTTGGTAGTATGAATTTAATGAATCAATTTTAATCATTACCTAAATTTTGAACACACCCCTCTATTTCGTTCGATTAAGTTACGGCAAGCACTATAATAAGATTTGCCCCCGGCCGTCATATATTTCATTTATATTTGAATACTGTGTACTCAATAAAAAATTATGTAGAGACGCTATAATATAATAAATGAATTTTCTAAATCCCTAATAGCTTTTAGGATTGCAATTTAGATAAGTTATGATAAATTAAATTAGGTGTAATGCTTTGAAGTCAAGCCTCAAACAAATGGCCGCGGTACACTTTGAAAGATATCGTAAATTTGGCACTTCAAACTCTATGAGAGCTCTTTAGTTTTATTAGCACTTGCAGGAGATTTGTTTTGATTATTATTTATTACAGCTAATTCAGTTAGTTTCAAGTATTAGCAAAATTGGTATAAAAGTTCAATTAATTTCAACAGGAAGGTGTGATGATATATTTTAAAATATATAGAGTATGAAGTCATAATTTTATTAAAATCATGATTGTGTGTAATACATATTATGAATTATAAAATACTCTAACACTAGTAAATAATTGTAGAATGTTTTAGAAGCAAATCTCTCAGTGCTTTTATAAGCATTACAATAAATAGGATTTGCCATATTTCCTTCCTGCGCGAGCACCAAAAATTTGTTGTTTCTACATGCTACGCATATATTATTATTCCCGAACAACAGTGAAACTTTCATCGGACTAACTGTATAACAGCTATCCACAATAGTGCGAATATATACTTATTAAATTAATTCAAATTTGATGTAGTTTCATTTCTGTATATTTAAGTACATTATAATTTTAAATGACTAAATAGAATGTCATAGCAAAATTCATATTGCAATTTTTAGAATCAATTATCAGATTTCCTTTTTAAATTCTTCAATTTATCTGATACTACCGTGCTGTACCTAACTTTTTACTGAATTAATTAGAAAATATAATAAGTAATAATAACCAACAATTAATTCTAAAAATAAATACCCTCCAATTAATTTTATTAGGAAAATAGATATTTTATGTAATCTAGTCGGAATTTCACGTTTTGCAGTGTTAAAGTTTTATAATTTATCCATGTACGTATCTGTGTGTTACATTTGCTGGTAAACTGCGTAATTTTACAGCCGCACATGCATAATGGATATGAAAGGCAAACAGTAATATCTGTCTTCTATTTACACGATGGGAGCATTTTACGCCCAAGAAAGAGCCTACAAGCTTAGAAGCCGCGCTATATTTGATTGGTTTAAAAGGTATTTCGTGTTATTACTTTTTTTTTCCTTCGCCGTATCTCTGCTTACGTTTATTCAGTTGGGTAATAATCCCTATTTAAATATTGATCATTGATTCGATACGTGTATACTAATAAGTTCTCATTTCTGCGAAAATATTATATTACAAGACCTGGACATACTTAAGATATGTATCTTCAAAAGCGTTTTTCTTTAAAGAAGAGACGATTCCCTTCAATGAAATTTTTATACTAAGTGAATATATACGAGCTGACGATATAATATAACTAAAGAGCAAAAGAAAAGCTAAAATATTTTATTTGGCCATGTAAAAGCATTAATAAATAAAACTACTAATGCAAACGAAAACTATTAAAAATAGGCATAGAGAATGTTACAAAGTCACACTCGTTACTAAAACACCCTGTATGATGCGACAGGAACGTTTTAGTACCTTTTGGTGAAACGATGTTAGTACTTATTATTTTTAAAATTGCAGATCCCTGGCACTTAAAGCAAGTAAAAAATAATTAGTTTGGAAGGGTAAATAATTAATTAGAGCACTTCCTAATTTGTTTATGTAACAGGAATGTGTTTACAATTTAATTTCAGTGTACGATGCTTCGCGTTGGAGAGACGATTGCATTTTCCAACTAACTACTTTAAAATGTCTTGCTAAGACTATAAAAGTTAATTTTTATCCAATCATTCTCAAAATTTCCTTTTTAAATTGACTATAATTTTTAAGTCGCCTGAAGAAGGTCAAACAGACCGAAACCGGTAGCGAAATTAAATTGTGAAACACAGTTTTATTACATAAATTATGGAACACACTAAATCACAAAAAATAATTAATTACAGTGAAAATGTCAAAATTTTCACAAAAATTATGCTGAATTCAAAAATGTATTAATATTTAGGGTGTTCCAGTTAAAATAATAAAGTTCATGGGGACTTTCGATGTAAAAACTTACAATTACAATTACAAACCCCAAATTCTTAAGGTTGAAGAGTAGCGTTGAGCCGAAAAACTTGTCACTAGCCACTTCCGTGAAACACCTTGTATAAAATCCTACTATAACTGTCTGATACAGGGCATTTCAATTGAAACAAGCCCCCTCAAACAACACCTTACCTGCTGTGATTTACATAAAGTTCCGAAACTTACCAATTGTTATATCAAGAGGGACAACTTTTAATGACGGGCCTAACGATCTGAAATTATTCCTGGGAGCACAGTAGCCAATCTAACTGCCCATTCAAAATATTATTAAGCAACATCAACAAACCTTCCTTTATAAAATAGCTCTCCAAAACATTCATTTTATAACATTTATCAATTTTATACAGCATTTCTACATTGTCAAAGGAACAAGCATGTCTTCTCTCCAATAAATGTAATGCAACCATATCTTATATCTTTGGACCTTATCAAATGCCTTTTCCAGATCTATAAAGGCTCCTTAATAATGTATTAATTAAATTTCTGTTACAACCGTTGTTAAGTGCAATCTCCTTAATTGTAAAAAGTTCCTTATTGAAATTGCTTGATATCATGGGTACATTCAATACTCTAAATATCATAGAGTTAAACGCTGCAGATTAATTGTGAATTAGAGCATCGCTATACTATAATTGGCTTTCTATAAATACAAAAATCCAATCTATTATCTAAAATTTGTATCCTTAAGTCCAGGAAATTTATAGAGCGATTAGGTTCCTCTTTTTCCATGGTAAACTGAATGTTATTATTAATTTTATTAAGAAAATTAAAAAAAAATCCCAACTGTCTATCTGAACCAGACCACAAACAAAAAACCATCGTCTACATACCTAAACCAACCTAAAATCGATGAAGTGTATGAACAGCATTTTCCAAATATAAAATTTCATCAAAATCATTCATGAATATATCAGCTAACAAACAATGAATATATCAGCTGACAACACTGAACCCATAGCTAAACCATTCCTTTGATTATATGAGAAAGAGAATTAAAAGGCTTTTTTTAATGAGTAGTCACAAGGCCCATCTTCCTTATTCAAATTTAAGGGTATGGGCTGCTGTGGCCCCAGGAATGATTTTAAATCATCAGGCCCGTCATCAAAAGTTGTCAACTAACAGGTTTCCGAATTTTATATAAATCAAAGCAGGTAAAGAATTATTTGAGGTGGTTCGTTTCAATTTCAATACCCTGTAAAATATTAATATTGTAAAAGTGTAAATTACAACGATAGATATTGATTAGCAATATAGTGCTAATTTATACGTAATATATTCTAGTTAATTGGTGGAACTAATTAATCATTTCACTAACATGCTGCATAATCCCCTGTGCAGGCCATACCAGAGTTGTTTAGGCAAATAGTTAATTACAGTTATTAAAAATATTAGAATAATGTTGATACTTTATATTCGAAAAGAAATAATTTTACATTGGAAATTACCCTGTGTGTCTTAAACATTTTAATGCCCCTACTAAATTAATCGTAAAGTTCTTAATACTTTTTTTACTTAAAAAAAATATGCAGATATTCTTAATAGGTTTAAGAACCATTTGCATGTTTATAGCGGAAATATGTACAACATACATGATGTATAAGTATTCAACAAGCAGGTATTCGTTACATCGCCCTATGTGACGGTTTTATTGCAGGAAATATAAAACAAGTAAAAATTCATACTCGGTGTTTGAAAATCGTTGTGTTCTGTATATGTAAATAATTGCAACGCGCGAAAATACGGATGAAAGAATACAAAATTAGCTAGCGTACATACCTTGTAAGAATGAGATTGCTGTAATTTAATTACCATAGAAAATACATAATACATAAATCAATTTACTTAGATTTGAAAAAAAATGGTAATATCCCTTCCACCTGATCCATCCTTTAAGCGCCCAGGCAGGTAGGTAGTAGCACCAATAAGTATAAAAAGAATGGAAATAATTTATAATATTGTGTCGTTCTCGAACAGAATGGTCACTTTGACATTTTATGGTAGGTAGGGTATATTAAAAAGGAGCTGAAGAAGAACATTACCGGATCCAATTTACTTTGGACCCGTACAAATAAAGGAACCCTACTTGTTTATTTAGTTTTCTCATTTGATTATTTAGAACAAGAAAAGCGTTGGTGAAGTATGTTTGACCACATTATGGGTAGGTACTAAATGAAGAGGTAATATAAAATTGTCTTAAAACACTAATTTATTTTTGTTTCTTCTATCATATGAATGCCCATCGCCATTCTTCACGAGACAGGCTTTATTCCGAAAGACGTACAACAAGACCTTCAAAATATAAACGCTAGGCAAGGGCAAAATATTTAATTCTTTAAAATGCGGTCGACATGTATCTGTGGATTTAATATTTACTATACATCGAATAATCCTTTTCTGTGCCAAAAATACCCTATTCGCAGCGGCCGACGAACACCAAAAGATCACCCCATAGCAAAGTCTGTTGTGAACTTGGCCATAATAAAAGTTAAGTAAATATTGTTGATCTATCATGTTTTTTAATTATCTTATTTGGTAGTATGTGGCATGTAATTTTTTTGTTAAGTTTATACAGTGATCTTTGCAGGTTAAGTTTTGGTCGATGTTCAATCCTAAAAAAAATTTTTGTTAAAAAGTTTTTTGCTGCAATGTATGATTATTACATTGAATATTCATATCAGTATGTGTCGCCGAGTGTGATGGATGAAATATCATATAGTTTGTTTTAGAAAGATTAGCATGCAACTTATTACTACTAAACCACTCACACAATTGCTTTAATAGCCGTATAGAACTGATCCGCACTTCATTCGTGTCCGCTCTCGACTACACAGCGGTTGTGTCATCAGCGTACATAAACAGAGGACAATTGACAAAGTTTACAATATCATTCATAAATATTATGAAAAGTATAGGCCCCAACACCAAACCTTGAGGCACACGTAGGGGTGTCGGGTGCCCTACAGAAACAGGGCTTCCAGCAATATTACAATTACTTTTGTAAAATATCTTTACATACTGAATTCTATCTAACTATATTGTTACGTGATGGCATTATACCTATACTGAAAATCAATGTAAAATTATACCAGGCGCTAAATACTGATATAGGTATATGATATGCACAAGAAAATATATTCATATTACAATTTTCATTCGTCAAAAATAAAGTACTATCATTATTAATATTTGTGGTATTCACAAGTATGCAGAGAAAAACTAATCGTTGATTGGCTATAACATCAATTTATTGATATTGAGTGGGTTCCATTTTTATTTAGCGTAATAAGATACTGTGCATATCGCTTTGATGCTGAAAATCTGTGTAAATCAAATCAGACACTAAATGCACTTTTCACTTGCAGCTATTATTATTTGTAGTTAAATAACTGAATCAGAATTTAAGATAGAAATCTCATTAATATCGTGAAGATATTTACTAAATTGTCAATCTATGAACTACAATATTTCCCTATAAGGAATAACTATAATTGTAGGATGATGGTAAGCCATCTAAACATGCGTTAATTAACTAACGCTAATTAATGTAATTAAGTCATATTAAAGTGTGTAACACACAGATGATATTAGCGCAGACATACCGTTCGATCTAACCTAATGTACTATATGATAACGGAAAATTCGTATATGTATATACTTAATATATGGATGAATAATTGAATAAAAATTTAAGATGCATATTCCATTAACATCATTTAGTTAACAGAAGCAAATACGTCATCAAACCAAATTACTCGACTGCGCTATATTGAATCATAACAATACAATATTATCTATAAATTACGGTGGTCAGGTCATGATTTTCCTGGTTATCGTGATTTAAATGTTATTCTCCTATATACTACGTATACCAGGACTTCTGAACTCCTGGACGACTAGACTTTAGCACCAAGGGTAAAGTTCACTTGAACTAACAAAGCGACGTGACGGACGTGACTAAGATTTTACTATATAATATTAATAAGGCTGACATAAATAGTTATGGCAACCGAATGGGTTGCAAAAGCGGTACAAGTCCGCCATTAGCACTTTATTTCTAGCATTTTGCATAAACGAAGATTAGTCGAACTTCGAGATCACATTGCACCCCCTAAAGTTGGAATTATACCGCGACAGTTGGTGTGTTTCTGTAACACTCGATGAAGCCTATAAGCTGACAAATTAAAATCTTAATGTTTTAATATCTTAACTTAATCATTTATCAAAATTAATATTTTTACTACCCCGTAATGTGTTTTAACTTCAGTTAATCACTTTTCAACTTTTTAGTATGTTATGCAACGGAGCATTTCTAATCAATTCCTGTGTAAGTTTCAACAAACACGTGCTGTCTCTTCACTTATATTTAACTTTTATCATGTTGTTATTTCTTAGTCGACGCTCTGAAGAAGTTATATTACGAAAGCTCACTGATCTAACAAAGGAGTTTGTTTATTTAACCGGCTGCTACCCCGAAACATTGGTGTACCTTTGTCCTCCACGTTGTACAGCCGTATTTACTCCGCGTTACATTTTTTACGCTGTTAATGATAACGTCGGTAATATCGTTCGCAGTGACACGCAATCTGATTTTTGTAACTACTGAAAATGATATTGGAGGACTTTCTGAATGCAATGTACCAACTATTACATTAACAACCGTACTTCCTTTAATGTCTGTCGTTTCATCTGCGCTTATCCAGAGATAATTTACCCACAATAATTTGGTTGATATATTTAAGAAACCCACGAAAACGTGGATCCTGTAATTTATTTAATAGGATATTGGCAACAAATTCATCATGTGAAATACCTCCTTGGTATTCAATATGCCTCGTACTTTTCAGACGCCACTCAAGAGTATATTCGTCCCTGAATCCTAATTTCGCAAAACAAATGGTGCAAACACTTCTTTTTTTTTAATAACAGTGAAAATGGTGCCATATTCTGAAACAATGTTTGACATTCTCAGCATTGTTGGCAATTGATAAACTAAGAACTACTACAATGAAACGAAAGAATACGAAACAAGTAAATATTAAATAAGGATTAAATATATTATAAAATTATAAAACGAAATATAAACCCTAAAGAATACTAAATACTAAATTAGAGAATACCTAACAAAATAAACGAAAAAATACACTTCTAAAACAGTACAGTAACTATATAAACCAAAACCAAAACTTCTAAAGTAAAGCAGTAATGAAATAAATAAAAAAGCACTCTTAAAATCGCACCCCAACAAAATACGCCAATGACAAACTGCACAAACTCGCACTACTAATAATACATTTTAAAAGCAAGACATTAATACTTTCCCCCTATTCCTTTTATATGCTTGTTTGGTCATAAACTTTGGGATATTGGTCGATATGGACCTCGTAAGATTGCAAATAGAATTATAAATAAAGTTTGTTACATTAATCATTGAAAGAATGGAAATTTAGTAGCAATAAACCCAATTTCAAATCCAGTTCAATAACAGTACCGATTCAATAATAATCAAAGTTATTATATCTTACAAAAAAAAATGTTAAAAGTCCATTTAAAGTTAGTCAGCTTACATATACATTTGCATACACCAACAGTTATTTGAATTAAAAATTTACGATTATGTTTATCCTACTCTGGCATTATATATACACACACAGAGACAGTATATCGTCTTTTTTACTGTTATTGCTTTCTTGGTATTAATTGGTATAAAACCTAATAAGGAAAAGAATCGATTAGGTCATAAAATAGTTCCCTCCTCGATTCAATAAAATCGGAACATCTAGTCTGAATGGTAAAAGTATTAATGATAAAAAGGAGTCAGTAATAAACTCGTCGCAATAAAATTTATCTTTGGATTTAGGACTTGTTTTGTTTCGAAGGAAGTAAAATGTACGTTTGTACGTAGCTGCGTAGCAAGTATTCAAGCAGTCAATCTAAAAAAAAATATCGTCGATAGTTAATCCAAATCAGATTAACTGAAATCATATCAATTCGATCCAAAGACGGCCGATATGTTTTATTTCCTTTTAGTGAGAATAATAGTTACATTCGAAATACGGATTGCTTGTATACGATATAGCATAAATGTAATAGGGATAAAGCAGATCAAATAAAATTTGTGGAAACCCGGTGTCGAAACATCGTAATTTTGGATCAGATGCAGCTGCCGCTATTAATAGAGGATTATATACGTAGTTCGTCCACCAACTAGATGACAGTCAGAACTATAAATGTTGAAAGGCGAGATTTTATTCATGTAGGAATATTTTCTTTATGATATATACCTCAATGAAATAGTAATATTTCAACAAAATAACAGGGTCAAATAGCACTTGTAACAACTTTTTAATTTATCTGGTAAACATAATTCATAATTTAGGATATATTATATTAAAATATTCACACATATCTTCTCATTTTCTTATAAACAACTTTCTTCTTCAGTTATAAAACCTCGTATAATTATCTAAAAATCCACAGATGTCTATCGATTTACAATCATCGTGAATTTTGAAGAAACAAACTTTCTATGAGGAATATAATTAGAACTGTATTATATGAAGAATTATATACAGGGATATTCTTAGTTGATTTCCCAATCGAAAATTGTAGTGTTCTAATGTTGTACTTTGTCTCATGTGTACCCAGGACTGATTTAAAAAAAAATATTTTACTGTAATGAAAAAACAGGGTTTTTAAATTCAATACTGGAATTGTATTTTTTAAAGAATTGCATGTACTAGCATCAAAGATTATTTTATTGTCATAAATGTTAAATTTGAAAGCCTTTGGTTTTAATACATATTTGCAGCCTATGCAGTATTAGTTTAAATCGCTCCCTCCATATATGTATATATAATGCAGATTGTCAAATATGTAAATGTTAAAATATAAGAAACTAAATAAATAAAATTAATAAAACCTCATACTATTGGTTGTTCTTTTACTAAAAACCCGGTTGAGAATTTGAATGAAATAACATTATATATTCAGTTTATTCTTATTAAATAATACAACCATAATACCATCTTAGTGAGTGTCGATTTTTAAATATTAAAAATTCCTAAAATGACTAAAATAATAGCGGTTCATATAAACCCCAAAATTAACATAAATTACAAACTTTAAACTAGTTAATTATTTTCTCTTTTAGGCGGAATATACTGGATGAAGTACCTTGGATGCCAAATATGGACAGCTCAAAATATAGATGTAGGCAGGTAATTCTCCGAGTTGGACGTTAGATTCGCGGGGCTCCAGTTATCGTCAAATCTTGGAATGGTATTCTACCCAGGATTCTTCTCCGGAAATTTCATAGGAAATTCTCGAAGATTACTCAGGTAAAGTATGGATTTATATTATTCAGGTGATATATCGATACTTTTTGGGTAAACACTTTGTGGAACTTTGATATTTCTGAGTGTGTGGCGTAAAAAAAATGTTATAGGAGCTCACGAACAACCGTCGTCTCTCGCGGCCACAGGAAGAAAAAGTAATTTAAACCAAAAGTAACAGTTATCTGTCTTCGATTGTTATCGCTGTCATGTAACCAACATAGAATTCGAATGAACAACCAGTAATTGATATTAAGATACCGTTATTTCTCTAGTTGGAGGGGAATACAGAAATTGTTACCGGATAAACATCCCGAAGAAAGAAAAATCTCCCGGAGCAAAATATAACAAAAATTAAAAAAAAATACCAGGTAATCTTGAATTAACAAATATGTAAAATAAAGTTCACATTATATATAAGGCTATAATTAGCACCTCGTGCTAATTTAGTCTATTTTTCTAGTCATTTTTAACAAATTAAAAATTTACTTGTAAAGTAGGCAACTGAGTATGCACTTTACCTTACAATTACTCCTTCTTTAGGCGTTGAAACCTGTTTTAAGTGACTCTAAACTATATTCAAATACCTATTTCTATAGCTATGTATATAATATATATGAGGATTGTAGCTACTCCTTGAGAAGCTTGCTGATTTAGTTAGTATAATGTATTAGTCCACGTGCATTATCAATTTATTTACCACATCACTACTGCTTTAGCAATATTCACAATCCTCTTCCATTCTTCGCTGTCTTTAATTTTTCTTTGCCAATTCTTGCCTCCTACTATCTTCAAACCGTGGTGCATTTGATCTTCCCATCTTAACTTTGGCCTTCCTTTAGGCATATTCACTACTGGTTTCTAATCACCCACTTATTACGTTACTAGTTAGGCACATTTCGCTACCGTAGGTTGCCACTGTTCTTATACGCCTTGATTTGTTTGTTTTTACTTAAGTTCTTATCAAGTAGAATTTTTCGGCAGCTAAGGTATGCTCTGTTTTTCCGCTTGGAGATCTCTTCACTTCGTTCGTTTATCCCATTAACTATCACCCCCACATATTTCAAACTTCTGATTTGTTTAAAGGCGTATTGTCTAATTGAGATACTTCTAATGTTATTTATTTCTTAGCTAGTGAATAACATATACTTCGTTTTTTGCTCATTTATTTTGAGCCCCCTATCTTGAGTTTCATTATCCAGCGCATGCGTTATTTCACACCAAGCTTCTTTTATCTCCAGCCATTAAGACAACATCATCTGCATAAATAAGAAGTTGCATTGATTTAGTTTCTACAGTTCCTTCTAATGCTATGTTAAATTGCGTTGCAGATAGTGGGCCACCTTGTTTCAATATCAAAGCAGGTATTACGACATCTGCTTTGTTCATTGTCATTTGGACAAGTCTTATTATTTTACTTAAGTTAGTATATTATATCTTTCCGGCAGTACGGCTGAGAAGGAACACTGCGTCATTGCCAATCTTGCAAGTCAAGTAGCAATATGCGGTATCGGCTGTAGGTCTGATTGGTAGGCAACAGTTCTGAGCGGCTTGGTGTGTTCCGTGCACCCTAAGCCAAGGCCTTCAAGGTCTGTAGTGCTGAATCATTATTATATTCATATCTTGCAGTTTTTCCATTAGTTTCTTTCTACTTTAGCTGTCAAAAGCTTGTTTGGCGTCTACAAACAGGGGATAAAGTTATATTATGTTCCGAGCATTTCTTTATTGTTATTATCTATAATTCTTCCGAAATATTGAGGTATTCAACAGCATGTAGGCGATTCAGAAAGCAAATTGATGCAATAACTGTATGGGTTTATTATGCCTAAGTAAACGTTAGACCGAAAACCTTCTTTGGCAACTATAGTCACGAAATTCGTGCGCATTTTCCTCTGTCCAATAGTGAAAGTTCGGAATGTTAAAGACTCCATCTCTATTAAATATGTATTAATCCCACCAAAGAATATATCCCATAAAATCTTTGTCATCACGAATTCTATTTAAAGTCGTGTAGCAGAAATTCTGTCGTAAGAGGCCATCGTTTACACAAAGAGGTTGAACTTTGGCAACGGATATCGGTGCAGAATGTTTTCCTTTGGAACTGAATGAACGGTTTTGTAGCTTGGGATATTCATTGCCACCGCTAGCTGTCTAGACTAATTCAGGGATTAGGAACAAAGAATCATCTACATACTGCTGTGGTTAGACAACCCAGTTTGCTGAGTGTATTTTGAGTTGCATATTTTGATTCTTTCTTCCGAGCTGTTGTTCGGTTTACCGACAATTTTTCCCAAATTTTATGTTTTGTTTGTATAATTTAGTTAAAGAGTTTATTGTTTCATTTTAGTTAATTAAGCGTTAAGTTTTTTTTAAAATTATTCCATTCATTAATTTGTCTAGTGTTCGCTAGTTTGTTTTAATGCGGATTCTATTGAATATTGGCGTATTGTTAATACGACTGTGTTGTACGATTTTGAGAGAGGGATTTTCGTAAGAAAAACTATCGTAGAGTTTTGTTAAGGAGTTCCTTGTTCGACTATTAACGTGAGTAGACGTATTTTTGTTTATCTTGGTTGCCATTTTGTAATTCATTTGATTTTGAAATTTAATTTTGTCTTTTATATAGCCAATCAAGGAATTCATATTGTGATAATTCTTAATATATTGAAGAGTGCACTTTATAGATATAAGATCATTTATTATTTTTGTTCGTGAAGATACATTTTAGTTTATTTTTTCTCATTATAACTTAAAGAGTTAATTTTTCTGTTATTCAATTTGCTGTTTCATTTTTATTTATCAATCACCTTGTTTGGGTGAGTAGAAGCTTTGTTCTTGCTTTTAGTTTTACAATTTAGTAAATTTCTAGTAATTGTCCACGCTTAATTTATTTTAATTTGAAACCACGTGGATTGAAATTGTAAGATTTTGTATAATCTTCCTGAACAAACGAAACTTTTGCTTTGCATAGGAAATAGCATTGTCCTATTTTAATTTAGAATCAAGTGCAGTTTTTATTTTAGGCCAGAACCATCAATTCACGGTTTTTTTCTGCACAAGTTGTAATTTTGCCCATGTTATAAAATAAATTTGATTGTTAATTAGCTTCGTTGGGTTGAAAATTCTGTTCTTTTATTTCTATTAAACCTTTTCATTTTTTTCGGGTAATTAAGAAAGTCAGATTTCATTCACTCACAATTTACTTTTCGTGGTTAGATTCAAGTTTTATTTCGTGAGGGTAAAATTGTTCTTTTGTTCTATTTAAATTTTATCCGTTGAGCTAGCCAATTTAATTTTCTCTTTCATTTTGAAATTCAGTTTAACATCATCAATTAATTCTATCAGTACACAGCAATATTTTAGGTCAAAAGGGGTTTTACAGCTAGTTTATGCAATGCAGATTTAAAATTATGGTTCATGATTAGTCCAGCAGTACCTAATAAGGCTGGTGGATGCTCCATCGCAATTTATATGTTTGTTCAAAGAAATTATCTTTGAATCAGAAAACTTAACCTTACTTAAAGGGGATTTTGGGCGCGATTTTGATCTGTAAATTTCGAGTATGTAGTGATTTTAGCTACTTTCAGTGCTTAGAAAAAAAATGAGAGCCATACACCGTTGGATATATGTAGTTACAGTTGGTTAAGAAAGTAACAAACAAAATAATTTAAAACTTACTCTTTCCCCAACAGTTTGCATGGTATATTGCATATTGTATTGCAACTATTTTGTAAGTTATTTAAAGGATGTTCTGCGTTTATTTTATCGCTTTAATACAACCATAATTAGCTTTTTAATAAAAGGATTATATCGTTGCAGTGATATTCTTTCACAGAATTACAAAAAAAAAGAGGAGATAAACCCCGCCTCATTGTTTGTAGCTCAAACTTCGCGGCAAGAGTTAAAAGACACGGCGACATCTTTTAAAAATAACAATCCGAGACGAGGGGAAATGAAACGGCGAAGACCATAATTTAACACGCCAGATTTAATATTCACAAATTACGGTGAGGTCGCGTTGCGAAAGGTACGCGTGCCAGACGGAGAAGGCGACAAGGGAAGAGCAAGTGGGAGCGATTCGGAAAAGCGGTGACGTCACGGATGGTGTCTAGCAGTCGTGACCACCGAGTCGAATGGCGTAAGACAAGATTATAAATAACCCCGCTGTATAAAAAGTGTAAGACCGTGTGGCCGAGTCGGGTATTCCACGACAGGCGCATCGTCGCGGTGCTACAGGTTGGATCGAAACTTCTGACTCCGATACAAACACAGTTCCGTGCTTGATACACGTACACAGACGCAAAAGGATACGTGGGGATTGTATGTAACATCGGTTGTGCCACGTATACAGTTGACGACGATTCTTGTGTGGTGGCCCTTGAACCCTATTAAAATGATGATCGAATGTTGCCGACAAATTATCTATAACTATTATTAATTAAGTAGTTGATAACAGCGTTTATTTTAAATACAGGCGTAATTAAGATAGTAAATCGAAAAAATTGTACGTGTAATTGCAAGCTAATTTCCGAGTACAAAATGAGAAGAAGCACATTATTAGAAATGATTTACAAAAGAAGTCTTATGTTTGGTTAGGACTTTTTAACAATTTAGTTAATATTTTAGAAACCAGTCGAAAGTTACATTTTTAGATAGAAAATGCTACTTAGAAAATTGACAAGCGCTCTTAAAATATATTGTATTTCCTGGACATAATAAACCAACAAATAATTACTGATATAATATTTTTAGTACAGTAGTACTAAATAAAAATTGATTTTTGTCCAGTATTGTTGTGTCGTTGAACGTTCATCAACAGCAATGGCATCACATAGTTGGAGTTGATGTGTTGTAGAGACATGGATTGTTTAACCTTTAGGCCGGTGACAAAACTAATTTCACGAAACTTATACTATATGAGAAAATTTCTCATTCAGCACATGTCAGCAAAACTTATATATACTTGTTGCGTATACACATTTATCTAGAGCAGTTGCAAACTTGTATTCCGACGAAGATCACGTGCTTTTATTATGGTGGGCAAACCGTAAACGCCGAATTAGACTCATTAAGATAGACGTAGACTAGTAATGAAAGAAAACCTGCAACATAGTGCTACTATTATTGGAGAAGAACTCAAACAGCATCCTGAATAAATTTAAGAAGTTTTACAGAATGAACAAGGCAAATTTTTGTCGGCTACTGGATCTAGAGTCTTTAATTGCAAAAAACAAGAAACCCATTGAAGGAAACCTGTTCCGGAAGTAAGCGATTTTTTTATTAAGGATAAGTATTATTAAATAACATATTTTGTATTTGAACTCTGCTTATGTTTTGATAATGTGTTGGATATGTGGCCTTATATGTATTTATGAAGGTTGTTGGTTCAGGTGTGCATGTTCGTTCCATCCTGGCGGTTCATATTCTGTGTTCTCGTGAATATTTGGTGAACTCGCAGCGCCACTGCTGAGTCAATTCCGTACAGAGATCTATTGTACACAATTTAATGAATTTTAAGTTTGAGTTGGTACAGGTTGGCAAAAAATTTGTGTCATGCTAGTGTTGGTTGATGATGTACGTGACCCATCCATTAAAATATCGTTTATGAGTTGACTCACCTTGCATCTAAACTGTCTCATTTACCTACAATTCATCTGTTTTTCCGGCAATAAACTCAACAAAAATAATCATTTTGGATCATCATAAACTATTTGCTTATTTTTAATGTATTCCATAACATAAGAGTTAGCTTCGCCGTCGTTATCAGGTATTTTTTTTTTACTTTTTTTTGCGGTTCTACATGTGTTTTTTTATTTAGCTGTGGGGAGGTGACGTTAGCCGATTGTTCTAATGCATGTTCGTCTTCATTGCGGTAAGTTGTCAGTTCAACATCATCTTCATCATGTTTCTTTTCACCATAATTAGGATCTGGGATAACTAGAGGTGGAAGTGGTGGAAGGTTGCTCGCCATGTTTTGACTGTTCTTTGTGTTTATATAAGGTTTTGCAAAATGCATTTCTTTTATCATGTCTCTAGTTTTCCGAGTTAATTTTTTTTTGCTTCATTTTTTTTTAGTGATGGGGGAGTTTTCCATACATCTCGATTAGGTCGGTGGCTAGAAAGAGGAGAATTTCATCTGCCGCCAGCTGGAAAACTACCACATGATGAAAATGGACCAATTATTCCCTTTTTCTTCTGTGGAGATGAAGCGTTTCCGTTAAAAGAATATCTTATCATAGAAGAGTTTTTACGAATAAAAACGGATCTTTAACTGCAAGCTAAGTAGAGCTTGAAAGTGTATTGAGTGCACTAGTGCACTAATTTAGAGCAACCACCACAGAATGGAATGAAACTAATAAGTTGTATTAATTTTATTCCATTTTGTGAGTGTGATACCGATTTTTCATGTAGACACTTGCACCCGGTTGTTTTTCTTGTCTTTCGTTTGTATCTTTATTTTTATATTGATCTTGCGTACATAACTTTTATTAACAAGGACATTGGCTACTTTCTTAAAAATTCGTAAAACCCTTTGTCTATTTGTTGTCTATATTTATTCTTTTTTGCATTTGCCTGCTCAAATTTCCACAAATTATTTCATCGCTGTTCAAATTTGTATACCCCACCAGTCGATTGAGTCGGATTCAGTTTATTTGCGCATGATTTTCGATACTCACGAATTGAAAAGTTGGAGGTGTAAAAATTTCATTCCACAACCCACATTTACCTGAATCACAGCAAGTGAGATGGCCTGAACTGAGGGAAGCACAACATAGGTATACCCATCACTGCGTTGTTGAGCTTTAATTTAACTTAAATTTTTAAGCTTTCAAGTTCTTGTTTGAGTTCAGGAAACAAATGGAAGCCACCAAGAGCAGGTCAGATGAGTAGAAAAGGCGAGCCATAGCTTGCACCCCCAATTTTTGAAGTTTTCGTTCACAAATCCCTAGTCTGTAGGTCAGAGAATTGTTGTGACGCAGGAAATCTTGATAAAGCGGCCGTTTTTTATTCAATTTTGGCGGCAGGGTTTTCAAAATGCATTAGAATAGCGCTCCTCAGTTATCATAATTGACATCCCATCTATCAGAAAAAAATCACTTTTCATAATTTTAGCCCACTCGAAACGGGCTACTTCTATGCTTCCATTGCATGCTTTAATAATTTTATTTAGCGTCGCAATAAGAAAATGAACTGTCACATGTTACCACATTGTTTAGAATTTGTGTATTATATTGCAGTTGCCTCCTCCAATATCAATAATAAATAAATTGTCACCTGACTGGCTTTTTGCTCATCGCATTAGGGACCCATCTTACCACGACTTTCAGATACCCTAAACATAGTATATTCATCTAAGCAGTAGTTTCACATCGTAGGAAACATGGGTTTCAAATGTATCCCGCCAGAGAACTTCGCAGTGTCGCATAAGTGGGTGAAATTGTAACTAAAACTATTTGAATTGGTTTACAAACAAAAGTCTAACCTACAAAGCCGTTCCATTCTGTTCTTAGCACAGTTCACATTATTAGTGATATTGATGCGCGATTTTCTGTCAATTGTCAATCCATTTGAGTATATAGGTTATTTTCGTACCCACTTTGCAATTATTAGTTGCAAGCAAAGCCGCCAAAGCGCCATCGCGTAATTCCTTAAATTGATAGACAAAATATAAAAGGTGCCGACACTTAGTGCATTTTATCATCATTTTAAATTAAGTCGGCCATTTCTGCAGTTTTGAGTCAATTCTCGTAGTTCGGTTGGCCAAATTGAGGTTCATCTTCAACTGATTAGCAACTATCTTTGAACTTACCACCTCTATATCGTGATAATCATCTAGGTATGCAGATTTAATCATTTTCCAGGTGTCAGTTGGAGTTTTGCCCAAGCGAACACAAAATTTTATCGAATAGGTATCTTTGCTCCACTTTCATTCTTTCGAATGGTACGCAAAACACTGACAATTCAATAATTAATTTGTCATAAGCGCCAAAAGTTAAAAGCCTACTAGAGACGACATGAATGAGAGTTTTAGGTTCTACTATTTGTGATATAAAATTCTAGTTGTGAAAGAAGTTATAGCACCGGTCTTGTGATTTTTTGATATATCATCCGCACATACTTACTCCTGCGTGCCATGAGTAAACATAGAAAAAGACATATTTGTCCGTTAGGCCTTCATGGCCAGCTGCTAGCAGTTGCAACAATACCAATCTTGCCAAGGATTACACCTTTATTTATAAAAATTATCAATGGTTTCCTTCTTCTATGACAAATTACTCTTTCTATAATAACTAATTAATTTAAACACATCCCGTCATTAATGAAGACTGTATCGTTGGAACGAACACTTTATTTTTTTATGAATTTATTAACTATAAATTTTAGGCCGCTCTCTATCTCTCTTTCAAAATGTGTGTTCTATGTAAGAAATTTGTACATTTTTTATAAGTAATTATGGCAATAGTATTAACATACATTAATGTCAGACAACATGCAATATATAAGGCGCAAAATACATTGTCCTTCCAAATCTATGTTAATTCAACTTCATTTAATTACAGAACATGTTAGTATAACAAGATTATCTTGAAAATATTCATAATTTTTTCATTATACACAGTCCTAGGGATTCGAATAAGTAAATAATTTCATCCTCAAAAATTACTTAGAAATAGTGCAATAACATGGAAGCACCTCAACTAAACAGTTCTTTAGCTCTTTTTAGTTCTGCATTAGCACTGTGTATACAAGGAACTAGCTCTAATGCAAGGAAGATAATACGCGACAAACTAAAGTCAATTTTCATGATAAAATCAAATAGCGGGTGCCAGATGCTGATTATAATAAGATTATAATAAGAGATAATACCCAGCCCATATTACATCCTATTGAGATGATCTGGCAAGGACAAGAGTTTTGCTAGTGGATTCAATATCAGACAACTGTATCAAGAATCCATTCTCAAGAATAAATTAGTCTAATAATGAATATAGGAAATCACAAAAGGTTACTTGAAACCATACTTTCAGGGCTTCTATCCAGCCCTAGATCTTGCATTCCAAAATAAAAGAAAAGCGTTTTGGTTTTACCGCAACTAAAATCTTTTCTTCTTCATATCATAAAACATTGTTTTAATCCTTTCATTAACTTTGTGACCTCTGTTTTAAATATCAAACTTCTGTTTCTGTCTGTGAGCAAGAGAATTCTGTAGATTGAATTTTGTGGATTGTCAATTGAGGTTTTAGAAAAATTGCCCACCCAAGCAGGGCGTAAAATATATTGTCCGGTGACTGCATTCGTGGACGAAGTTCCTCAATTTCGTTTATGCATGTTGCGTATTGAAAAATTGTAGTATTTTTTTTTAGATTTTTCTATACATTGATCACCCTATCATTATATTATTAACTTTTCTAAATTAATTGAAGCAGTAATGAAAATATGTTAGTTGCTTGTTATAATAAATTTAATCTTTTTGTGAATTTCCATCATGGATTATTTGCTGATCATCTGCTTAGTACTACATTACATACATAAAATATCTAGTGGTGCAGATTTAGGCGGTTCTTGCCTCGCCAAAAGGGTTTCAAAATGATGATCACAATATATTATTGCAAAACTTGCATGGTATTCCACTCCAGTGGTCTAAAACTTACTTACATAAATGCAAGCAAAGAATAGTCATTCAAGAATGTTGGGCGACTGTGTGCCTGGTTGGCAGGGGTATTTTACAAGGATCCATTTAAGGGACCCATACTATTTCTCATTTTTATCAATAAACATTCCTTCAATATTGATATCCACCAAAAACATTGCATTATATGCGGATAACATTACCTTACTTTCAATACGCTTTCAAGTTATTTAAAAAAGACTGACTGCATATACACTAGAATATCCCAATAGCCTACTAAAAATAACTTATTTTTTAATACTAATAAGGCACAGCCTAAACAATCAAAAATATAAACTTAACAAATTTATTCTCAATTTGAAAAACTATGGAATCGAGTGACTTTTCTACGCTTAACTGTAATCATGGATGTAGATCTCAAGCAGAATAGGCATATCTTGATAAACTATGTGGCAAATTATAGTAATTAATTTATAATTATAACTTATAAGCCACTCGATAGGTTACCAAATAATATCAAAATATGTATACTTTTAACAATTTTAAACATAATACAGAACCATATTTACTTGCATAATCTCTTACTCAATTACTGACTCTTTACGGATTCAATTTTGCATATGTGTAGTCTGCTGAACTCTGTCTTTCGACGATTTTGTGTTGATGTTGCCATAGTTTCAAATAAAGATAATTGTTACTATTATCTATCTTTCTGGCCTCACGAAAGTATGTAAATCGGTACTTTTTGAATTCTCGTTGTATTAGATATCAGAGTTGTTCAAATGAGAAAATTGCAGATCCTTTTGGGTTCTTATTATTGCAACAAAATCAACAATAAAGATAATAGTAGCGTTTAATTTCTTTGTGCAGTGCCCGAGTTTAACCTACAAAACTGAAAGGATTTGAAATGAAACTACACCACTTTTTACACTTTTGGCATTTATACCTACTGATAAGTCAAGAAATAATTATGTAACATGAAAAATTGATGTACTAAACTATTTCTTTTGCAAAAATAAAGTCCGATTGAACTAACAGACGCAGAAAGCATCGAGTTACAAAACAATAAAAATTGTATTGCCGCACGATGTATAATTCACCAAGTTTTCTAAATTCAATAGAAATAATGTAAATCTTTTATCTTTATTTAGATATTTAGTCTGTCTAGTGCGTAACCGACACTACTAAGGACTTACACAAACTGAAAACTGCAAGGAAACAGCAGACGGGTTTTACGAGGCATGTATACCCAAAATTTAAAAAAAAGTACTGAGGTTTTCCAATGATAACATAGCAACTTTGTCAAAAGAAACTCAGTGGCTCAGTGTCAATATTTAATGTACTTTGTTTGTTTCTGATATTTTGTTTCATTTCTATCAGTTTGAACTCAATATTTTGATTGGAGATACTGTTCTAATTTCATATTTTGTAACATATTTAGGTGTCTTCCAGTGAATCAAGTGGAATAATGTTACTTGGTGGAAATATTATTTATTAAAAGTTTCATTAGAAAACTTCTAAAAAACACAACACCACGGCTTATGGAATTCTTTATCATATCTCTAAATATAATGCAACACGTAGATTGACCAAAGTTGGAGAATTTTGATCTGGTATATGTATGTACATATGTATGTAAATGTTTGAAACTTTACAATTAACCATAATGAAGGCACAAGATCCTTCTTTGCCTAGAATCGAATGGACTATAATTTCAACATTGGCCAAAAATACTTAGTTATGTTATAAGCTATTCTAAAAGAAACTAATGATGTTTCATTTCGCTTAAAGACACAACAGTGTTAAAAAATACGTTTACGTGAATAACAATGCTGTTAGATTACTTTTTGCCCAGAGAATTTAGTCAATTGGACTTAATGATATAATTTATTCTTTTGTGTCATGAAAGGAAAAAAGACAAGCCAGGATTTCTAGTTAAATTGCTTCCAAAAGTTCCAAAAGTGTTCAAAACGTTCACTTGAAAATAGGTAGCGTAAGAAATGTAAATAGAAATTCTGATAGTTTTTCGTGATCACAGCCAAAGATCCACATAAACTAGACGATAAAAATGGTTAGAGATGTACTGAATGGATATTATCTGTTCAGGAAAAAAAAAAACTGGTAAGAACCGTGAGAGTTGCGCAAATTTTTAAAAGAGTGAGAACCAAAACAAACAGAGAGTTATCGCGGTCCAATAAGGCGGGCAGAAAAAGGAAGTGGCGCGAATGAGAAGTGTAAACAAACCGGCGTGCAATCAACCGGCACCAGATAAGGGTCCCATGTGGCCCGCGTCCCATTCAATCACGGACCTACACATATCGATTCGTCCGAAGTTACTACACGCAGAAATTGAAATACATACACAGCATTGAACCTGAACGAGACACCGGGCGAACGACACGCGATTCATGCACGCCAGTCTAGACTGTAAGTTTGTAAATGATGTGTGTATGTAAGTGCAAAGACGATGTTATTGTTGTGGTGATGATGATGATGATAATGGTGTAGGTACTGAAAGGGCACATGTTACTCACTTTTTTCAGTTTCCAAAACGGGGCGATCTCTTGATGTCTTTCCACAAAATATAACTCTCTTGAATTTTAAGTATCGTCACCACGATTTCTGGGTGAATCTAATGTCAGCAGTCTTAAGTACTTAAATCTACCATGAATTACACTATTTTAAATGTATTATATTAGAATGTTATTCGAAACCTATCTAGATAGAGCACGAGGGAAGAAAGCACAGTCTAGATTTAACAGAACGTTTTAAATTCTACGCAGAAAAATCACTATTTTATTAATCGACAATCTTCAGTTCCTTATTTAAATGTGTTTGCGTGCATTTCCTTTTTATATTCCGGCGTGCGCTACGATCGAAAGTTTACTATTTCCGGAATTGGCGGGTATTCTGTGTGTGTGGGGGGAAAAATGGAACGCGATTGCTCCCGAACAAGAGCTGAATAAAACTGAAGTGCGGGTTGCAGAACCAGTCCGCACGACCGTCGTGTCGGTAATGTTCGGTCGGGATCGCCCGAGAGCGGAGCACCTGGTGTTCGTCCGTGGAAGCTCTCCGACCGTGTGTGCATTCGCGAGCAGGCAACGCCGCGGCCGGAATGCCGCCGAATTTATCGGGTCACGGGAAGGCGTGCACGCAATTCGCGATTGCGCGAATACGCCGCCAGTAGGATGCCGCGGCAGAAGACTTCTCGGCGGTAGGACGGACTTGTCGGACCGCGGAAAGGACAGGTGACAAGTCGGCGGCCCCTGATTGGACGGCGTCGACGTTGGAGGATCAGGTATCGGTGTGCCTAGTCGCGGACACCTTCGCCGTGGTCACCACCTGAAGAAACTACGGGCGAAACGCGATTTAATTCGTAATGACCATCGGTGGAGGCCCGGAGTTGCTGCCCGTCTAAATGATGTATTTCGTCAGACGAGACGTATTCATCACTTATGGATCCGTCACGGTGTATTAATATTGCGTTGAAAAGTTGGCAACTAGGTGGTATGGCTTCCGATGAAATTTGGATGATACGTTAATGGGACGATGTTTAAATGACAGATCGATCCCCGCATCTAAATAAACAATACCTTCCATTGCCACAGTGGTGGAAATATTTCAAAGGTAAAACAGAAACTTTCCCAAAATAACAACACTCAGCATGTTTCCAGACGCACTAGATTTTGACCCAACATTATTTTTACGACTGAACCAAGCTAATAGAAAAAGAATGATTTTTTTTTATCAAATCCTCTTGTCGATGTCTGAGTCAATCCCATACAGAATATGGAAAAAATGAGCCTAATATGATCGTATAGCTGAAAATTTCGGGTACCTAGGGGAAGGTGGGGCAAGATGGGAACATTAAGCTTTAGAACACTGCATCAGGATTGTAAATTGATATACAAGGTCCTAAGTACGCTTGTTGTAATCTTTAAACATTTATCTACTGATGGATGAATTTACAATTTTTCGATGGGTACTCTTGATGTTGTGAAAAAATTTTGAAAAGAAATACACCATCTTGCCCCCATGGTGGTTCCAGTTAAGAATGGGTCGTAGCATAAATCTAGGTAATAGGTAAAAAAAAAAAATAGATTCTTAAAATATTCTTAAAAACATGCAGGAAAAAAGCTTAAACTCTTTATAGCGGAACTACTTAAAATAAAAATACAATAACGATAAGATATTAACTAATTTTCACAATTGAGACAATAGAAGACGAACTCATCCACGTTATTCGCAAGCTCCATGTACCCAACCTCGCCAACCATGGCATGTATCAATACTTCCCCTTACAATACTAACATTGAGTGTCATCTTCCTCAACAGAAGAACTTGATTATTTCCTTGCCGTTTTCTAAAAATCTATCTCTTTGCTTTCCTTACAAAATGCGGCTTCTTGATCTCTTCTGTTTCTTCTTTGTCATTTTTTTTTCCTTTAACTCTCCCTCGGCATTTCTAGTTGCCTTAGGGATTCTCCAGACGTCTATTTTCTTGTAGCAGATTTTTATACGTAGTGCTTGTAAGGATTGTTGTCTTTTCCTTGTTACGCTTTGATTGAACCTGTACTTTATTCTACATGAGAAATAGGCATTATGTCTTTGAGAAAGCATAATGGCAAATCCAGGCATAACGGACTGAAAGTGAGATAATGATGTCCATGTTGCGCCATACAATAGCCCATCTTGCCTCTTTGGGACATTTTCTACGTTATGTTATAAATACATATCAAATATTTGAATAAACAATAAAACACTATAGAAAATACATGCAATACATGTCAAATAATAAGCACAAAAAAGTGTAGTTGTAAATAATTTACTTATGTTTCCGATACTGGCCGATGAGTACACCATCAAAATAATAACGAAATTCTGGAAATTGCAAAGTTCACGCACAAACAGCAATAACTTTGTTATTACGAAAGTTTCCTACATTAAAACAAACATAAAACAGCACTTGTCAATATTAAGACTGCTATTATTTGACAGATGCTTACTGCCGTTTTGTAGATAAGACGATGTCCCGATCATGCCTCGTGGGCCCATCTTGCCCCACCCTCCCCTGTTGCCTGAAACCGGGTACCCGCCCTAAAACAGACCCACACACTAAAAAATTGTTGATAGAATTCCTGTACCAATCTGGGCGAATTTTGTGTCCCTAAAACCGTACAGGTGTTTTACTTTTAGAAGTACAAATACTTTTAACTATAGGGGATTTAATTTTTCGAAGGTTTTTTTCATGTAGCTTGGAATATTCGTGCTGAAATTTCGAAATGTGGGTAACTTTTCCAAGATTTTTTCATGTAGTCCCGAATAATCACAAGTAACATTTCTAAGATAGTGACACTTTCTATAGAAGTTTTACTTTTGAAAGTAAAATTACCAAAAAAAATCTGTATTTCTGTTTTTTTTTTTTCACAACAAAAAGGAAAATATCCTCTAAGTAGAAACGCCCTGGTAGAGTTTATTTAATTGGAATTTAATGCACAAAAGACAAACAAGATATGGATTTTTATCAACTATGTTAACATAAAATTAGAATTGTTACCACTTTTACATTAAGGAAGAATGTTTAAATAACCAAATTGTATCACGTTTTTGAAACTATAGATATATATTTGTTTATTTTCAGTTTCTATATTGTTTATATAATAGTTGCTAGCAAGGTGAAAATCTCAGGGTGGGCGTAATAAAGTAGCAATTCCCAGAGCATGAGACTAGGTTAAATAATATGAAAAGTAAATATTGTTATAAAAGATTATGATATAAAATAAATAAATGATCGCAAAGTACCAAAGGATGGAAAGAAGGATAAATAACACAACGTTTATTATTTATTTATTTCCCACGTGCGACTATCGGAGTCGGTTCGGCCAGGGAGGCGCCGGAGAGATGTCGAGTGAGCGCCATGGGTTATCAGCTGTTGCCTTCACTAGCCACGCTGTCGCCGGTAAGTTAACCACAGCCCAGAATGGCTATTTACAGTCGGGGAAACAAGGGATTGGTACTTGCGGAATTTTTTTAATATGTTGTTAAATAGTTAAATTTAATGAAAATGTTATTTAAATGACAAGAAAAACAAACTAGTGCGCCAAGGTCAATTAAATTAAAGTAAATTAAATAAAACGCAAAGAGAATATATTAACTGTTATATTGACACTTAATTCGGTGAAGCCTCGTCTTACATGGTTACAATGTATAAATATATGACATGAACTGGTGGGAGTGCCCGGGTTATTATTCAAAAAATTGTAAAATTATCAAGAAACAATAACATCAAATCTACGTACTCGATCGAGCATGCAAATGACTACGACCTACCATTGGTTTTAAGGTGAAAAGATAAAGAAAGCAACAATTAAACAAAATGATTTCACAAGTTACATTAATTTTGACAATGACCGCAAAGACTAGATTAAAAAAAAAGAATTAAGTTAAATTGAATTATGATATCAAAGACGAAATATAAATAAAAAAAAATTACGTTAAATTATTAATATGTCAATGGTAGTTCGTTACTACAAATATACAAGCAAATAACTCTTAAAATTAACTTACATGTACAAAACAATGCACGAGGGTTGATAGTCAACCACCAGGGGCGGTAGAAATAGAAGAAATAGAACGTAGAAAGATGACGAAAGAAAGCCCCGGTCCAGGGACGACGTAGAGCGGCGTGGCTTGCAAAATCCGCGTCGGCGGGCTCCAAAAAAAAAGGAAGGTTCGTAGTCAAAACACAGGGACTCAACGGCTTCCAAGGAGTAGATTCTTTACACCAGAGATCCCCCACAGGGGTTACCAAACGGGTAAATTAGGTCGAAAAGGATGCAGCAGGGCGACGCCTATTAGACTTTTACGTCTGCACTCTTAGCGGGCTCGAGTGTAAGTGAAAAATCGAAGGGTAGAGGTAACTAGTTCCGCGCTATGCCATTAAGTGGCCAATAGGATTCGAGTATCGAAGATAAACAACATGCAGGTGTGCGAGATTATGCGAAATTCTAACGTTTCAAGTACAGCACGCACCAAAAAAGGTGCAACAATTAACAAAAATGAATAAATTCGGAGCTAATTATGAACGGAGTTTAATGAAATTTACGTTATCAAAGCATCTAAATATATGTTAAAATTTGACAATTTAAGAATTTTGAAAAAGGTCACAAATAAAGCGGTACATTACAAAAAAACAAATTCAAGGTTAAACGTGACGTTATACAAAATACGTAAATAGCGACGGTAACTAGGAAAGGTCAAGGAACTTGGATAAATTCAGAAAAGATAGTGTACAGTTGGAGAAATAAGAAAAGGTGTTTTCAACACGTAACAATATAATTACATTAACTACATTCGAAAAATTAGAAGCAACGCAAAAAAAAATCCACAGTTAAAAGATACTTGAAAATGTTATCAATACAGTAACAAAACGTCATAAAATAGTAAAGATGTACTGAAGAATCAATTGATTTATTATCCTGACCATACTCCCAAAACAAAATGAAGTAAACTGAATATATATTCCTTATCTTCATAATGCATATATAATATACAATATAAGTTGTTGACTTCACAGATTCTGTATTAAGAAAAAGAAAAGCAAAAGAAAATCATTGTATATTGTTTAAATAATTCATAAATCAATAACAGGAAATATTTGTTTAATGCTTTTGTTTTAAAGTATTTAGAATGTCTTCGCATTCTCTAGCCTTTGTTTTATATTTTATTTATTAATATAAAACATTACTTACTTGCCTCAGTCATTCTTTGTAGAAGCCAATTTTTTCCTTGAATTTAATAACTTTTTTCTTCTCTTGATGTGAACAACGTTTTTTGTTGCAACGTCTGGGTGAGTTTTTAACAAATAATGCTGAATTAATTCCGATGTGCATCTAAGTTGTTTGAATACGCCATGTTCAAATTGTAGCAGAACGTTTAACAGAGTTTAAAACATTAAAAGAACAACAAACAGATATTCCAATAGGAATTAATGCCATCTACTAGCAATCGGCATAACTGTTCCAAAACAACCACGTGTGGCCGTACACAAATTTTAAGTTGAAAGATATTACCTAATATTTTTCTTAGCAATATTATAATCTTATATATTTTCTTCTAGGAAATAGAAATTTTTCCATTAATATTCACGTAATTATGGAACAATTTCTAACATTTTGACATTTTCTTTAAGTTTCTGTCCATTTAGCCCCATTCACTACGGAGAATTATAAAAAAAAAACAATTTTTACCAAGAAAAATTACCTAAAGTTTTTTACACTGAATCAAAAATGGGTCCTGAAACAATGAAAGAAATCATTGCTCACATGAAATAATGCTATAACTATGATTTTTGTTGTTTGATAACACCATAGGTATCACTTTGACTTGAAAATAAAGGTAATTCAGACGCACTTTTAGAATGCGTCTTATTATTAATTAATCATCTGTTGGGTATTAGCACAGCATCGGCAATAGAGAAATGATGCCCCGAATACAAACAGTAGCTTACAAAGAATGAGATTACTAATTTGTATGTATATATGGATGTCTACATGATCATTACTGATCATCAGCGCACTTTGGATAGGTTCCAAATTTCTTGGTTGCGGATTTTCATACTAATCAATAATTCATAGACTTACTGTCGTCAGTTATCCTGCTTATATAGAATGTTATGATATTTTATACAAATGGAAAAGGTACATACACTGAAAAATCGATATATTTAAACCAACCAAATATATTTTGTTAAGCATATTTTCTTTGAAACAAACATCCCCTTCGTTGTTTCAAATATATGCAAAAAATGTACACTATTGACTGAAACAAAATATTTGGTTAGAAATTTTAATATATTCAAACAAATTATTTAGTTCAGTATGGTCTTAACACAATTTCATCATCAATCACAATCATCTTTGTAAAAATGTTGGATTGGTTCAATTACTTTGATATTGTTGAGACAACATCGGTACTTTGTTAACTCAAACAAATTTGTTACTTCGGGGATATAACTATATATTTGGGCGAAATATACAGTTGGTTGGGGCCAAAATTTATTTCTAGCCAATGAAATGGCGAGTAATAACATGCTAACATGCAGAAACTGGCATTATTTTATTTTATTCACCATAAATTAGTCTTATTGAGTGTATGCATTTAGTGTTTTTAATATTATTAATTATTAAAAAATAAGGATGATGCTAACCACAATTGTAGTTAATTTAATGTAATTATTACGTTCATATTACTTTTTTTCCAAACCTTGCCCACACCTTGGCAAATAGGTTGTGTGATCCAAGCATTACTATTATTATGGCGAAGTTTTCCACCCATATTGTTATGTTCAATATGTATAAATAATACAGCCATTGTTGTAAAGATGGCGCTTCTCCTATATCACTCAAACACGGTTATAAAAAGCGTATTAATAATAATAATAATAATAATAATATATTTCCAACAGGTTTTTAACACCCAATTACAGGAAAATACATAGAGGAAAAAGAAAAGTACATGCCAAGGAGCATTAACAAAGTAGAAATCATCCATTCTTACAAACTAAGATTTAAGCGTAAAAGAAAACTATAAGAATTTGCTTACATAATTCAAAGAACAAAATAATATCATGAAATAGTCAGGAAAACAATGAAAAAAAAAAGAAAAAGAAAATAGACTATAACTGATTGAAAGAGGCGTAAGCACACTTTACAATAAATTTCAAGCCATCATTGTTGATGTCGCATACATCTGAAAGTCTATTAAAGTGATCACACATTAATGAGACGGGAGATCGGAGCAGCACATTGGATCTATGTTGATCACAATAAAATGTAGGGTGATAGCGGCAATTCAGCCTGTATTTGGTGCATTTACCGGAAAAACATTGTATACCGGCGAAGGAGAATTCGCAAACGTCACATCCAGAAAAAAAAATAAATTAATGAGATCAAAACATCTCAATTTAAAAGGACCCTTTATTCCTTGATCGAACAGTCCAGCTTTACTGTACGCAAAGTTCCACTGAAAATTCACTATTGCATTTGTGGCAAGAAATATGCAATTTATGCTCCTTTTATAAGTGGGTTATGTCAGTATAGTAACACTTTATCGAATAGTGAACTTTTGTGATAAGATTTGATATTAAATTTAATTAAGGAATAAAAGAGCTGTCGTAACAGATAAGGTAAGTAATACTGACAAAATTATTGTTTGAAATAAAAAAAGGAACGCAGTAACCTTAATTAAAATATTTAGTGAAGAAAAGTACAATATATATTTTACTTTAAAACAAAATATTGTTATTATAAAAAATATATATTTCAAATAAGCAAATAAATCTAATTGTTTCAACAAAATGTTTTGTTCTTCTGTGTGTTATTTCTATTTGAGTCAATAAAATTTATTATTTGAAGTAAATATTCCATTTGCGCAATTTTACAAAATTTTATTTTAATTAAACATAATGTATATCTCATTATTTTAACGAAATAATTAGTTTATTTTAAGTGTTACATATATTTGACCCAATAAAACTTTTTATTTGAGCAAAATATTTTATTTGTTTAATTCTACCGTTTTCCTGGCTAAACAGGCAAAAATGTCACTAAAGGTTGGCCACACTAGATTCCACATGACAGACGTGTAATAAATTGTCTATTAAGCTACTGTTCAACCATGCTAAGATGAACTGCTGGTCTTCATTGCACTTATTATTGATAAATAGATATTAAACTAGAAAGAAAATTACAGAAAAAAGATTTATTATCGGAAACGTCAAAATACTAAGGTATGCAACATGTGTGCCAACTTGTGCTGTCAACTCCCTAGTGTCAAAATGTCTTTTCTATTTTCAATTCAAAATTAAGATTTGTCGGCCCAAAAAACATTGTGTATCACACGGCCAGAAACTCTTTTGCGAGTATTCGTACTTGTACAGAAACACAAACCGTACTCATACTCGCAAAACTGTAGTTTCTGGGCTAGCGATACAAATAACTATTGTTTGCCCATATTTAAACAAATATTATAGTCAATACAACTAAAATTTGGTTGAATCAAACAAATGGGTTTTTCAGTGTAGAAAAAGTATTTGCTACTATCCAATAGTTTCTTTCTTCTTATTTCTAGGATACATAATTTTGTTTATATTTTGTTTATTAAATGTTTATATTCCGTGCGAATTGTCTCAACGTGATAATTGATACTGTCAAAGATGTAATTTCGTTATTATTTCAACGAACATTGTTTAAAATTTAACATAATATTTAAACTTTTTCTATGTAATTGTTTAATATTCTCAAATAGAAAAATACTTCCACAAAAGTTAGTACTTTGTTTAAACAAATTTTACGTAACGCACCTTCTCGCGCCTCTGGAGCATTTTCTGGAAAAGTACAATATTCTTAATCAGAATCAACATGGCTTTAGAAAAAATAAATCAACCCTCACAGCATTAATATCTTTCTATAACAATATTCTGAACGAAGTTGACAACAAAAATTATCCTATTTCCATATTCTGCGACTTCAGCAAGGCATTTGAGTGTGTTGAGCATACAATACTGCTACAAAAACTATATCAGTATGGCATTAGAGGTAGCGCGGCAAATTGGTTTACGTCTTACTTATCCGGACGTCTACAATTTGTGACAATAAAACACAAAACTAACTCGAATATTAAAACCTATAAATCCAGTTGCTTACCTTTATTTCACGGAGTTCCACAAGGTTCCGTACTAGGTCCATTACCTTTTTAGTATGTACACCAATGACATATTTCGTTTTATCTCTGATATACTTATATATATGTATGTAGATGACACCACCATACTCATTGCGCGAGACACCTTACAAGATGCAGAAGCTGCCAGTAACACTGCAATCAACCAATTATACCAATGGTTTTGTGGCAACAAACTCTGTCTTAACAAAGATAAAACAATATGTATGCTATTTCACACTCGACAACAGCTAAAAAAACACGCAATGTTGCATACACATTAACGGCAATCCGATACTTCAACAGAATAATACAAAATTTCTTGGTGTGCACTTGCAAGATAATTTATTGTGGGAAAACCATTGCAGTGCAACAAAAATTAATCCATACTAAAGCGTATGTTTCAGAGCTCTGAGGAATAGTTTATCAATTGATACTCTCAGACTGTTTACTTTGCTGAGATTCAATCTAGATTAGCGTACGGAATACTTCTCTGGGCTCGTCAGCATCCGCTAATACTGTGTTTCTAGCGCAGAAGCAAATTATAAGAATCCTTGGTGGGTTAAAACGAACAGAATCTTGCAGAAACACATTTAGTGCAATGGGTATTTTAACCTTACCGTCACTGTTTATGTATGAGGCGATCTGCTACACTCACCGACATTCTGATAAATATGTTACCAACAGAGATATACATAGTTACAATGCGCGACATCTGAATGATTTTCACCTACCGAGATGCGAATTGCAAGTCACCGAGCGGGGAGTAGAATTGTTAGGCAGAAGATTATATAATAAGTTGCCAATTGAAGTAAAAACCTCCACCTCTTGCTTTCAACATACTCTCAAGAGATTTTTAATTTAAAAGAGTTTTTATAGCGTGCAGGAATTTTTATCTTGATTGTTTTCCAATTCACTTTTCTTTTCACCCTTTAATTTCAGTTTTGTTTCTTTAATTTTAATTTAGTTTTTTTGGTTGTATTTGGTGGTGGCCCAGATGGTATATTTTGTTAATTTTAATTTAATTTTGTTCTATTAGTTTAATTTTCATTAGTCTAGTTACTTACTTATTTAATATAATATTTCTTTTTTTTTTTCTTCTTATGACTGATTTCATAATCATTTTTGATTTTATAAATCAATAAAAATTACTTACTTACTTACTTACTTACCAATATAAGGAATAGTTTACTTTACCTTTGTTCCCTGTTCCTGTAATAACGCGGTGAGGTTCTTGGATTGAAGCATGTATATCTTATTCAATAAATTTTCAAAACCTTAAAGATTTTATATTTCTTTTACCAAATGATGCTTGTATCAATGCAAAGAATTATTATTAATAATTATTATTAAACGCTCTAAAATACTAACATTAAATGATGCTATAAGTTGTTAAATATAATATGTGCTAACCATTTATACCGTATTAAAGGCAATTTTGGGCTTCGCCTTAAAAAGGTACACTAGCGACACTTTCTAATTGTACGACCTACAGGGTAAAATAGAGCTCATATCTTTAACGTGGATAGTAGACGGATTTATGCAGTAACTGGCCGCTTCGAAATATGTAAACACAAATGTTTACACAACAATTTATTAATGTGCGAAGTTGAATGCATCTCTTATGTATTTGTTATCTTTGCGTAGGAATAAATTTATTTGATGTTTGAAGTATTTCGAATAACTGTAGCGTTATTAAATGGGTTTAAGAGGTATTTTCATTTTACAGTTGAACTACGACTAGGCAAAACCAAAGGCATGTTAATTATACAATAAATAGCAATATCAATGGGTTTATTACTTTTATTCATTTTATACGTATGCAAATAATAATGAAACTATCAAAATGGATCGCATGAAGACATTTAAAGTATTTAGCTATACTGAAATCAGTAAAGCATATCTCCGTTATGAATGAAACACTTTTTTCAATAATACTGAACACATTAACTAAATTGCGACAGCCCCCTATGCAAGATATTAAACAATATTGTAATAGCGATTATTACTACTTCCATTTTTCGTGAAGTGGGTATTGCGCCAATTAATTGATTAAATGCAGAGAATTTGTAGTAATTTCGTTATTGACAGAAATGCATGTTTTGTTTTCTCTGCAGCGTTACCCAAATATGCTTATATTTTTTAATCTAATTAATGTCTGATGATTCATATCATTTTTTTTTAATTCGTTCCGGCTTCCTTCTTTAACATTAAATAATAAAGGAGATATGGCGAGGATGCATTCAAAACCATGATTTTTATATCAGATATTAGAACGAAAAGCTCTACACTCGTCAGAAATATTTTTTATTAGTTCTAGTAATCGTGTGTTTCAATTAATATTATAATAACAAGATAAAATAATATTTCGATTATAAATTCCCTAGTTTCAAAGATTTTACCTCAAAAGTCTCACAATATTTTTTCAAAAGAAATACAAAATTTGAATTAGTGCTAAATCGAACAGTAGTGATAGCTATAAATACAAAATGCAAGTTTAAATTAATAAATAATGATTAGTTTATATAAATATTAATTCTTCATTATGTTAATATCGAAAAAAGGAGCCGCGGCGAATTAAAAATAGTTATGAAAACAATCATTATGAATCAATTGGATTGAAAACACAAACATATTTGGTAAAGCTGTAGGGATGTGTAAAGAAAACAAAACATCTGTTTGTATACACTATTATATTTAAGGTAAGTAATTGAAAAAAATCGTGCTAACCGAGGTAAGTCGGCAGGCATAAGTATGCGCGTAAGTAAGCGATAACTATATTATTTGTATAGGATTACCCTACCATCTAGATACTTTTGCTATTTTTATGGAATATCTATCACGGCGTTATAGTTGTGAGTCATACTTAAAACTAGCACGTCTTTAATTATGGGATAGAATACCGCATTATCGAAAGAGAAAAACACATAACAGTATAACTAGCTGCATTTACAAAAAGTATGTATTATAGGTCTAGATAAAGAAAGGGTAATGGGAACCTACAACAAAAAATATTGTTACTAAGATTATCATTCCAATATAAATATAGCGCCGCCCATAAAATCGAGACTCAATAATGCAGCGCCCGGCGCTAACTTTCTTAAGCACTGAAGAGCGCCCGACGGCGCTATTTCTTATAAGGCGACATCGGCTTTGACGCCAATGCTTTTTTTTGTCACCCATTGAATATGGATAATTTTCCTTTTAAAGATATTAGTATCAAGAAATGCGTTAATCTGAAACCAATACCCTGTATTCGTGTCATCCCAGGTATTCTTAGTTCTTTCAATAGTGTTATTAACTGCTGTCTATTAATTGAATGGAACGCTTTCTTAAAATCTATGAATAGTATCTCAAACCCCATTTTAAATTCATTAGCCTTTAGTATAGGTTAGGGATGTACATCGAGAACTATGACTTCTACAACAAATTATTTTACTTTGACAATTTGGAACATTTGAAAGGCATATTATTATATTAAAGCCGTCTTTATAATTTGTGTTATTGTATTGTATTGTATATGGTGACAATTCAACAGAAGTTACACACGATTTATTTGCAGCAACTTATTCCAAAAATCAATTCCAACGCGATTATCATTCGTAAGACCGTCCGATGTTTGGATGGAGGTTTACATTAATAACTAACAAAAATAAAAATGTCCTAGCGAAAATTAGTGATATCGAAATAAGTTTGCGTATTAGTAGAATAAAATTCTAGTATGACATCTAGACAAATCACTCGCGGATGTAACATTAGTGGAACTGTCTTAAACCTTTTACACAAAACTAAAAATCGGTCGCACAAAATTAACACATCCCAAGGACTTTTACTCGACGATTATTACCGTCGCATGGAATTTTATGAATTAATGATTAATAAATATCCCGAACATGCATGGGAACATGAATATTTTTTTCAATAATATACTATTTACCGACGAATAGGTACTTCATTTACTATTTGTTTATGCATGTTAATGTACATAGGTAGCTATAATTGTTTTAGTTAGGAACAAAAAAAAGACACATGTCATAATATATTAATCAATAAAGGTTTGATAAAAAGTCAACATATTTAACGAATGGCCTAAATATGACAAAGGTCATCTCGTAGACGAATTACCGGAGCTTAAATCAAATCAAATTTCTTTAGTCAGTATAGATGTAGGGAATTTTCCATTTCATGATTTTTCAAACCTATATCGATTAAAACGCGTTTGTGCTTATATGTTAAGATTTAAATATAATTGTCTTCATAGGAAAGAATTGCGATTTCAAGGATCGTTAAGTGCAACCGAAATCCATAACCCTTTTCTAATTTTAATTAAGATTGCTCAATCTACTTCATTTCGTGAAGATCTATATAATTTAAATCATAGTCTGCAGTTGCATACGAAAAGTAAACTATTAACTTTAAATCCTTATATCGACGAAAAGGGAATTTTAAGAGTAGGTGGTCGCTTAAGCAATTCCAACTTTCATTTTGATAAAAAACATCCCATATTATTGTCATCAAAGCATCCTCTAACAAATTTAATACTTAGAGCTGAGCATGAAATGCTTTTACATGCAGGACCTCAACAATTACTCGCAAGTGTTCGCGAAAGATTTTGGCCAATAGGTGGCCGCAACTTAGCAAAACTGATTGTACGTCAATGCGTAAAATGTTTTCGATATAAAGCACAGTGCGTACAACCGATTATGGGAAATTTGCCTGCAAATCGTTTTATTTCAGGATTCCCATTTCAGGTTACTGGTGTAGATTATGCTGGTCCATTTTTAATTAAAGAAAAGAAGGGCCGCGGAAGCAAAATTATCAAGCATATATTGCTTGTTCATTTGTTTTGCTACTAAAGCTATTCATTTAGAATTAGTCACCGATCTATCAACAGACACTTTCTTGTTATCATTAAAGCGTTTTATTGCACGCCGCGGCAAACCATTGCATCTGTATTCAGACAATGGTAAAACATTTGTCGGAGCAAACCGAGAATTAAAAGAATTAAGCGATTTTCTTTGTAATGATCAGTCAAAGTTGGAAGAAGCGTTAAGTACACAAGGCATAAACTGGCATTTTATGTCTGCATATGCTCCAACGTTGGGGCCTCTGGGAGGCAGGAGTTAAATCCACTAAATACCAATTAAAACGGGTTTTGCAAAATTCTCATTTAACTTTTGAAGAGTTCGCTACTGTATTGTCACAAATAGAAGCGATTCTAAACTCAAGGTCGTTAACACCATTGTCAACCGACCCTGTGGATCCTACTCCCTTGACTCCAGCGCATTTCCTTATTGGACGACCTTTAACTGCAACTTTCGAACCAGACATTCGTCTGTTGCTTTCTCAAGCTTTCTCGTTACCAAAGGCTTGAGCAAATTCGCCAACACTTTTGGAATAGATGGAGAAAAGATTACTTGGCTGAACTTCAACATCGAAGCAAATGGAAAGGCATCCTCAGTTCGCTTTCAAAGGATATTCTAGTTTTAGTAAAGGAGGACAACACCCCACCCATGGATTGGAAATTGGGACGAGTAATAGAAGTATTTCCAGGCAAAGATAACATAACACGTGTGGCAACCGTTAGGACATCATCGGGTGTAATCAAACGTGCCTTTACAAAATTATGTCCTCTACCAATGGAAACTGACTGTTAAGGGATAAAATTTAAAAGATAAATTCTTTTAAGGCTGGGGGCATGTTCATGCATGTTAATGTACATAGGTAGCTATAATTGTTTTAGTTAGGAACAAAAAAAAGACACATGTCATAATATATTAATCAATAAAAGTTTAAAAAGTCAACACTATTGTTAGGTTTTTGATGGTGTACGAAGCCTACAAATACCAATTTACAAAATATTAACATAAAGTAACAGTGTTCAAGATACTTTTAAAAAGTTGCTTTAACACTATATTATTTTAGGATAACATTTCATGGTTTATTGCAACACAATTTTGGGTTGGCTTAACGTTTTTTTTTCTCAGTAGAATTTTTAGTTATATTTGATTCATTTTTGTTCATTTCTTCTAAAATTCTTTAAATAATTTAGTATAATTTTGGCACCTTATTATTATCTACGCTGATGAGAACAAAATAATTCAATTAACCATTTATCATTTTATCGAATGCATGTTTCTGTTTTGCGTTCTCAGTGCGTTTTATTGTTAAATTTGCACTATTAATTTGTGTTACTTGTATAATGAGTATACTCTTGTACTTGTACTACACTTGTATATTATGAGTATTTAATTTAACACTCCCCAGATTCAATTTACCATTTAATGATTAAATCGATGCCTAACAGTAACAAAAAAAAAGTTAAAATAAGAAATAAAGCTCTCATTTCTCTCACAAGCAATTTCTTTTTCCTAAAATTATTACTTTGGCTGATGAAACTTCCAATATATTACTCTCAACACATAATTGAACGAACTACCGCATTATTTCTATATATCTGATGAAAGCATGATTTACTTCAATAACGGCTCTTCTGATTGGTTTTGTTCGGTTAGATCGTACCAATATAATAAAGGCGTTTAGGATTGGAAAGCTTCTAAGACAAGCGTTTCAAATTTCAATTATCTTCACACGCAAACCAGCTCTCAAACACATCATTAAAATGTTGAGAATATCACTCATTAGCAACAATTACATTCCATTCAAAGAAATCTTGTTAGCACATCCAAATTTCGAAACCTCATTACTCATATTAGGAGTTTCGAAGCCGTTCACGAACGGCAATTTTCTCGGACATGGCTCCGTATAACAGCCGTGTTTAACAAGTATATCGTTCAATTAAGCGATCCAGAAAAAAAGAGAAGTATTTCCAACGTAACAGGTTGTAATTCTTCTAAATTAACATTTAAACGCAATTTAAAAGCACTCCGAGTAACAAGTCCGATATACAAGCAGTTAATTGATAGGTTATCTTCGTTAAACGTGAACCTAGTTCGGTCGCCTGCCACCGCGTTATTTATATTCACATGTGTATTCATACCTATGCGGTATATTCACATGCAATTGCAAACGGTCGCAAGTGAGAAGAACAAAATAAAACGAAAAGTAACGGGACAACGAAAATATGCCTGAGTAAATGCACGGAAAAAAAAATTATCGCAAATTTTGCTACAAAATCGTATAATTATAGCACAACCTAGAGCAAAATAACATAATTACAAACTCTAGTATATGTTTGTTGAGCAATATTACTATTTGTAGCATCTATATAAATGTTTAGAATATTGCAGTGGAATTTTTAATAACTATTACTATCATTTTCACAACAGTAAAATTATTACTTCCAATTGATGTAATAATTGTTTATGCAATGTTGTAATGTACTGCAATGTTTAATAATTTTGTAAATAGTAAATAGTAATTATTGTAAAAGTTAAATATAGTTACTTTAGTTTTATAAAATGTTTTCTATTATAACTAATAACGCGTTTTAAGTTAATACACTGTATACTAGCGCTGTTCAAGTAAAATTAAGTTAAACATTTAACCAATATTTAATCTGGGTTAGGAATAATAAAATATAAAAGGTAACCAACATTTTTTTTTATTATTATAGACAATAATCTTGTAGTATCTTATATCTTATTACACAAAACACAGAATGTTTCAAAAGAAAACTTCACCAAACCAAAGGAGAGAAAAGAACAGTTACTTACAGTAAAACATTATTACTGTAAATTATTTCGTTTTAGTTAAATAAACGTATAAAGTCTTTTCTTAATGATAAATAAAATTATGTAATACACTAATAGAAGACAATATATTATAAAGGAAGATTACCAAAGTGTTTAGGTGCACAATTTTAAACAGAAATGCAAATATTTTTACACCGATTTTTCGAAGGCATTTAACCGCATGGAGCACCATATCCTTTTATTCAAACTAGAATTTGTAGACTTTTTACCCCATCTTATATCCGCTATCACCAGACGCTATTCACACAGAAAGCAATGTTTCGTACCCGGGCCATCAATCCCAATTTTTTGCTCCAACTTTAGGGGTACCTTAAGGTAGTAACCTTTGGCCCCTTCTGTTTCTAATTTATATTAACGATTTAAGCTCTGTTCTGGATTGTGGACGTTTGTTATATGCAGATGGACTGCGTTCTCCTTCAACAACAACTGCGTATACTTGAGATTTGACGTTCTAACAATAAAATTACATAAATATGTCCAAATGTAATATTTTGAATTATATGTGGAAATCCAAGTAATCACTAATGGCAATCGTATTAACAATGAAGTCGTCCCTGCTGTAATAATTTTAAGGATTTAGAGATCACTTTGATTCTAAATTCATCTTAAAGTTCGCAATTATTTACAATTCATATATATTACATTGGAATCATTTCTTGTCATGTAGGTGTGGCTACTGGATAACTTTTTTTTGTTTTTGTAGTGTTTTTTTTAGTTTATACAGGGTATTCCACGTAATTGGTTCATTAAAAGTTTATAATGTTCTATTATTCACTTTATATTGAGATTTTGGCACCATTATTAGTTTGACTGGAACTATAAATGTGAAATACTTTAACCAAAATATCACTTCCGGTTGACCGGAAATGGACGTCAACTTTGTTATTTTAAATAGAATGATCTAATTTCTCTTCATTTTGGATTCTACGACAATAAATACGTCGGCTTTCATTAGCTGTTCCTATAGCTACATGGTGCCGTTTTTGAGTTATTAAGTTTTTCTTTTTTTTTTTTAGTAATAATCATTGCATCATTTAGAGATTAATATCTCGATTAATACTGCAAGTAGAGATTCCAAATTTGCTATGTTATGAATGTAGATATAACCCTAAGAAAGAATACGCACACGTTACATTATAACATACAGGATGTACAAAACTGAGGAACAAACTAACAGATTTTCAATTGCAGAAAACTCATTTTTTTTTAAATAGAACACCCCGCATTTTAATTCGAAATTAGAAAGTAAATATCATCCCCTATCATTTTATATCAGCATTCCCTATACCTATCTTTAATAGATTTTGAGGTATGAGCGACTATTTATTAAACAAACTAACTAACTCTATCTTTAAATGTTTGTAGCTGGCTCTGAGTGGCATTAATGTCAAATTCATTGATTAACCATAAGTGTTTTTTGTATGTCATCGTAATTACACTTTTCTACAATGCAATATTAATAGAAACGACTATTCGAACAACGACATTCTCATATAGTTACTCATAAAATAACACATGAATTTGACTTCATCCCATGCTATTCGTCGCTATGATTTAAAAGAGGGTATTTTTTTGGAAAAGTATACTAGACATTTTTTTAACTACTGTTAAAGAATATCATACTCTTATTTAGCATCGCAAAAAAACCCTTCCATACAAAGTTTTAAACCAATGCCTTACAGCCTGTTCACACAATAAAATTACAAATTCTTATGTTTTAACTATTTTACATATTTAAATTTGATGTTTAGAACCGTTCTCAAGTGTTTCATCTTAAATAGCATTAGTTTATTCAACAAAGGATATTTTCTCTTTTGGAATCGCTGCTTGCTATGCATTTTAATTTTAAAAATTTAAATAAATAAAATAGAAAATAAAAAATTAATTTTTTCTTTCATATGCCAATATGATAAAATATCGAGACAACTGCCGCACTTTTATAAATAGGTAAAGAAGTCCCATTTCTGATTGAGTTGATTGATTATTAGTAGTCTATTTAATATTACAATATTTTTTTTAAGTTAATACAATAAGAAGTAGCATAGTGGCATACGAAAAAGGAATAATTTCTTCTTTATATCGAAATTATTTATAATATTGGATTATTCTTGGAGTGGCTCTACCGCATTTTTAATGCAATATTGTTATTTTGTTTTGTTTCTTGCTGTATTGTTATTTAAAAATAACAGTAACACTTTCATTATTATCATTCAAGTACCACGGAAGATATACTTATGTTACGTTTAACACAGTAAATGACAGCAGATGATAAATAACACCCATTTTGAACCGAGATTCTACTTCACCCTCCATAACATAAATTAAAGAAGAAAGGTGACGCATGTTAAAATAGGAATGGTTATAGATAGGTTATTTTTCGACGACAAACACCAACGTTGACAGCAAGTAACGGTTTTTGTTTTATCTCTTCGCTGGATATACCGAAAACGTATTTTAATTGTTCAGTTGTTGATGAAATTCATTTAGTTGTACATTTTGCGTTCACCAGTATTGTATATTGTTCTATGTAACATTCAAGAATTTTCTTTGCGATTCGTGCGGCTGCGAGTGCACCCAGGAATTTTTATATGTATGCGACCGTGTTTAACCCAGAGGCTCAGTTACTTGATTTGATGCCGAGAAGTAAGTTCATGTAAATTTTTATTTTATTGCTGCATTTTTGGTATTTCATTTTTATATTAAAATTTTGTTCGGTTAAATTGAAAGTTATCTCATTAATCAAGGAACTCTGTTATTTAATAAGAGTTATTGTAATTTTTGTGTACACAATTTAGTTATAAGATCTGTTATTTTATATTTTGTTCTAAAAGGCTGTTTTTTTTTTTGTATAAAGAGTTTAAATTTTCCGTTTTCTAATTTTCTGATTTGATCTTAATAGTTAATCACCTCGGATAAGGTGAAAAGAAGCATTGTGCTTGAAATTAAATTTCAATTTTGTATTACTTGTTTTGTCCACGTTTAAATTTATTATAGTGTGTTGTAATTTTGAGACCACGTGGATTTTTTGTGAAATAGGATTTTCTTCTAGAACAAATTTACCTCTTTGCTTTGTTAAAAGATTTGAATTGTCCTTTAGTAAATTAGATTCAAGCAGGTTTTGATTTTGACCAGGACTCTCAGTCCAAGGTTTGATTTTTCCTGTGTTAATTGTAATTAAATGTTTTTTTTTTTTCTTTTCTTTTTATAAAAATAAATTTAATGATTGTTAACGTCATTCAAAATTTCTGTTCTTTTATTTTTGTATCAACCATTTCAACGCCCACATTTTATTTTTCATGATTAGTTCAATTGTGAAAATAACCTTGAGATTATTAGTACTTTTGCGCCCTTTTAAATTTTTATCCTTTGAGCTAGCTAAATTAATTTTTTCATTTTTTTATTAATTCATTTTGCATTTATGCTGGTATCATCAGTACACAGTAGTATGTATCTTCATGCATTGATTGCGTTATTATATTAATATGGCATTGTTCAGTTTACTACACTAGTACAAATAAGATTGTAAATATAATAAGGTTAACTACAAATGATTATGTGTAAAATTGTAGTAATAAGTAGGTAGATAATGATTCTTTAGTGTGTAGGGCTATGAATTTTGATGGTTTTCTGTAGGACCTCACGCCAAGTGTCACTCGACGGCACCACGAGCTTAAATGATAATTACCGAACACCAATGCATCGAACAAATACACACTACGATTTACGACCAATACAAAGGGGTGCCGGCCGGCTCAAACTTCAAGCGACAATTTCCCATTTGGCTTTGGGGAATCAAGTTGTTTGAAAATAGAGAAAGAACAAACATTGGGCCGGCTGGCGCGCGGGCGTAAAAGAGAACTAAATGCATATAATTAAAAAGGCGAACCACCATACTTAATGAAAGGCTAACCGACGCGTTTGCACAGTTTTCTTCGTATGTTTATTGGACATTAGTGACGGTGTTTGCTCAACGGCGGCCCTTTTACCGGTCTGCACTAAAACTGTATTTGCCTCGAGGCGGCTCCCATATGTTTAAGACAAATATTAGCGTCGTATTGTAAAGTGGACTTACAATGTTGTGGTTTAGGGTATCTTCTTTTGTTCTGGCAGAACTAATTTAAGATTTGTATTAAGGTTTAATTTAAACGCCTTAGGTTTTGAATAATTTGTTTAGTCAAGTTCTGAACGACCAATTGAAAGGTACATACCAGGTGTTCCAGAGAAAAGTAATTTCGCGATAGTTTTATAAAATTCAGTAATTCACAACCTACAAATATAATATAGGAATATCCCGAAAAAGGTTTTGGGCATTCTCACCCCTTATTTGCGGTACGAATCTTTACTATTTATACGGATTCGTATCAACCGATACGAATCATTTCGGTTCATACGAATCCGTATCGGTACGACTCTTGTATACTAGTATAGTCAAGGAGTCAGAGTCGGAGTCGGAGTCAGTGTCGGAGTCAGACTTGGACTCCGACTCTGACCTGACTTAAACGTAATTGTACAAGCGGGTTTAAAAGAGATAGTATAAGTGCATACCAAAGTCAAAGCAATAGTAACGTTTTTTAAAAAAGTGCCCAAGGATTATCAAAATTAAAAGAAGTAGAAAAGCAATTGGGTTTTCCAGAACTAAGCTTAAAACAAGACGTTGCAACTAGATGGAACTCGACGTACATAATGTTAGAGAGGATCTTGAGAATAAGAGAACCACTTGTATCCACCATAGCTATTCTTAATTCTGATCTAGACCAGTTAACCGCAAAAGAATGGAATTTAATTTCATGTGCTTGCAAGGTTTTAAAGTATTTTAATGAAATAACCATAAAAATTAGTGCCGACGAAAATGTTACGATTTCTAAATTAATTATTTTAAGCAATTTAATAGTACACTATTCTCAAAACCTTCAAAATGATGAAGATGTGTCAAAAGAATTTAAGTATATGTTGCGTGTCATTATAGATCAGATATCTACGAGATTTAAGGGTATTAAAGAAAATATATTGGTCGTTGACGCCACATTCTTAGATCCACGCTTCAAAAAGGAAGGTTTCCAAACAGAAACAGCATATGAGATTCCAAAGCATCGATCATCGAGCAGGGTAGTACTATAATTGTGGAAAATATGATCAATTTCAGTGAAAGTGTCCACCATTCTGTAGATGTAACTGATTCTATTTGGGATGAATATGATAAAAATACAGCTCATTTAGTAGAGAGTCGAAGCTCAGATACTGCTTGCCAAGTGGAGATAAATAGATATATGGATGAACCTCTTTTAAGGCGAATTGAAAATCCTTTGCTTTGGCGGAAAAATAAAAAATCAATATATCCAACATTATTTGAGTTAATGAAGAAGAGATTATCTATACCTGCTACATCCGTACCATACGAGCGTATTTTTTCAAAAAGTGGACAAATAGTGACAGATAAACGGTCAAGAATAAATTCAAAGACGGTATCGTATCTGCTTTCTCTTAATTTTAATATAAAATATTGAATATCTGCTAATATCTTATATCTATGTATATTATCTATGTATGTGCCTGATTTCATCAAGACAATTTTGTGTTTAATCTTTGATGAAATTTTGAGGTTTTCCTTTTGTTATTAACAAATAATAAAACAAAATAATCCATTATTGCTTCACTTTGTTTCATTTTACGAAAATTTCAATTTACCGTTTTTTTTTTGCGAGATCCTTAGAATAAAGTGCAAAGAGTGATTAAAATTCTAATTACAAAGAGTCATGAATCATCACAAACCTATATGAATTTTTTACAATATTTCGGTATGAATCGTATTACGCGAATCTTTAATTTTAGGAGTCATTAGGATTCGAATCACTAAAAAGATTCGAATCGCCCACCGCTAGTACGAATCATATTATAGGAATCTTTAATTTTAGGAGTCATTAGGATTCGAATCACTCACAAGATTCGAATCGCCCAGCGCTGGTACGAATCCTTTACGGTCTTTCGGTACGAATCATATTATACGAATCTTTAATTTTAGGAGTCGTTAGGATTCGAATCACTAAAAGGATTCGAATCGCCCACCGCTACTACCCACGGGTCCGCACTGCAGATTTATTAACATTCGGCGAATGGTTATAGCTCAGTCGAAGTAAAATTAGCATAATATTATTTTTCTCGCTAGAGCTCACTCTTATATCGATATTGGTGGTATGAATAACACATTAATAAACAATTGTCTAGGCGAGTTATTGTAAACACAATTTGTGAAATTTGTAAAAGTGCTATTAAATCCAACATCACAATTGTTATAGCGAAAGGGGAAATAATAAGAATACCCATTTGATAACTACAATCTGTTCATGGTCCTTTCCTACTCATACTTATTTTTATATTGACTTATCAGGTAATGTAAATCATAAACAATAGCAAATGAAGTCTCTATTTGTCAGTAAGTAATGTATTGTTGAATAAATATTCATGTTCGGAATATTTATTAATCATTAATTCACAAAATTCCAGGTGACGTTAATAATAGTACGGTTAAACTTCTCAGGATATGCTAATTTTGTACAAGCGATTGTCTAGATGTCATACTTAGAATTTAATTCCACTAATGCACTGACTTAAATTTCGACATCACTGACATTTTTATATTTGTAATATGTGTATCTTTCGAGATAATTTACTGCAAGTAAATTACGTGTAACTGTTGCTGAATTACCACCGTAAAATTGTTTTGCTATAAATAGCTTTTTCTCGGGCGTATGATACTCATTTTTTTATAAAATTACTAACCGCGATCAAAACTTGCCAACCATTAAAAAACTTGAGGATCGTGCCCTAATACCCAGCGACGCCTTATTAGGAAATGAACGAAATGAATACACGCACTAATTTAACCAAAAAATGGTAAATTCAATAACAATTTACATTTAAATAAGCCGAAGAAGTTTTTTTACTATACTCTGCTTGACTTTCGGGTTGAAACCATGTCCTAGATGTCCTTCTGACCAACAAAGGAACATCTTCAGGGCTGCTGCTTCTGCTGCTGCTGTTAGCCTGAAGCAGTTTTAGGCGAAGAGCAGCAAGTTATTTTTAGGCTACAATTTTCTATCAAAAAACATTTAATGAAGAAGAACGACAAACAAAATATAATATTTTGAATATTATAGCAAGCACTTACAAATGCCATTGATGTTATCCAGCACGGGTATTGCCGATCTTCGCAATCTAATTTAAATACAAAACTAAATTGTTATATGATCTTACGTTGTTGAACATAATGTTTTCATCACTCCATACTTTTACTGTTTTGGGTATTTTATCTTGTCTTTATATTTAATATATTTTTTAATTATCATAACACTTAAGGAAATCGGTTATTACAGTTCGATGTATATTCAAATCAACGATTTAAATCTTATTAGCACCGCGAAAATTATTAAAACATGTCTTTTTGTTCTGTCGATGTTTCATCACATATACATATTATAAATAATGGCTAAACTCCCCAACGGAGTATAGCCGGTCCTAGAACTTTCTAGATCTTCAAAATACGGGTAAATCGATCCCCATCCTCCTTCATATCCCATGCCCTTCCATTTTTGCACAGGCAGTTAGAGATGCCCTAGGCACAAGCCTGGATGGCAATAATTTCAGCCTGGAAAATTGTGAAGGAAGCTTCTAGGCTAAAAGCTCCACCGTCCCACTCTCCGCCCCCCCCCCTCCCCTCCATATTCCAATGCCCATGCGCGTTTGCGAGGCATCGACAAAACAACGGGATAGACCCCGATTTGGTTTGCTGATGTACGCTATTGTACTGTCCCTGTTGGAGATACCTACGCTGTATCCCCCAGAGAAGCTGAAAACGGGCGAGATCTTATCCCTCTTTACGAACAGTGGTACTGTCTGTTCGATGTAGTTGCAGACGCTGGTGTAGTCCCCAACTTTGCTGGAGAAGCCCTTAACTACATTTTGCTCGTAAGCCCCAAGGTTTGCGTAAGACCACAATACCAACTGCAGTGGGGGAAACCCAAGAATGGTCTCCATAGCAGCCGTTAGCGTCGAGGACATGGCTCCCGTGATGCCCAAATCAAACAATCGTCTGGACTTTACTAGGCGCACTTATAGCATAGCCTAGATTTGTTTTATGTCAACACACTAGCGAGGCGTAAGTTATAGAGGGTACTATAACTTTCATGTAGAGCCAGTGTATCATTGTAGGCTTAGCCCCCACGTTTTACCGAACATGCCTCTACAGACCCAGAAGTTCCTAATGGCTGTGTTCGTCACATGTTCTAAGTATGATTTGTGCAGCAGTCTGGCGTCCGAGACAACATCCAGATATTTAACCTCGGTTGATACAAGTAGTTTAGAGCCGAATATACTGGGACACTGGAGTTTGGGAAGTTTCCTCCTCCATGTGAACGTAACCATAGTCGTTTTGCTAAAACACTTGAATGATACAAAATTTTCAGAAATCCTATACCATTTCTACTTAAATGAGGTAAGGGGCTTATACATAATCTTTATAGTTAAATAAATAAATAATTTTGGTCTTTTCCGACACTGTACTGTATATTTGTGTTAAACATTAATGTCACATATATGAAACTTAGTACTGACCTAGCGCGCAGACAAAAGTTGACCACTCTATTCATAATTGATTCTTCTTCTGTATTCACCGTCCATTTTTATTGAGCTAATATTGTTCTTAGTATTTTTCTTTCTTGTATCCTAAGCTCTCCTTCTTGTTTCTTAGTCATCGTTATTGGCTATGCAACGTATAGTACTGTCGGTTGTATAATCGTATTATAAGTTCTCATTTTTGTTTTCTTTCCCAATATTTTATTTTTAACAGTTTCTATTTTCTTGCTAGGCCTTGTTCATATTGCTTATTCTTTCTTTTATTTCTGTGTCTCTGCTCACGTCATTTGTTATTGTCACTCCTAAATACTTAAATCTGTTCACCTGTTCAAATGCGTAGTTTCCTATTTTAGGTAATTCAGCTAAAATAATTTCTTATTTTCTCGTTTCGTATCTAGTCTCATTAATTTTATGTTCTCTTGGTTTATCTTCAGTCCGATTTTATCCCCAACTAATTCTTCCAGTACTTTTTTGGTCAACTGTCGGTTTTTTTTATACAATTCACCACATACATTAAAATACAAAATATTTTACCTATGTTTTCACGAGTATACTCAAACTTTCATGAAGCTATAGTACCTGTCTCTAAACCCCGCATCGCAAAGGGAACAATTTTCGTACAATAGTCCAGATAAGAGCGTAATCTACTCGACAATATTTGTATATAAAGGTATTGTGAGTATACACAACACATAGGGGATAAAGCTACTGCAAGTGGTATTCTAAAACACTTCAGAATATGCGCAAATCCCTGCATCCATTGTTTGCCTATTCGTATATTATATCTGCATTAATATATTTACAGCCAAACTTTGTATGAACCGCCATTGTTTACCAGTAATCCTTTCGAGTATGTAGGATGGCAAACGCGCAAATGGAGATAGAGTTTTGTAATGGGAATCCGTAAATTTTTAAACGCTGAAACTCAGTGAATTGTTAACTGATTACGATACACATATATATATTTCGAACGCAGTTATATACAGAATGGGATACATTTTGTATATAATTTACAGTGCGGATACGAAAAAGTGGTGTAATAAGCAGGTTTCTTTTTCGAGATAAAATATTAGTGAAGTAAAATCTTGAATTTATGTTGATTTTCAAGATATTAAAAAAATACTTTTTTGGACCCCCGCTCGGAAACACTGATTTTACAGTACTTTAAAACGTCCAGTTTCCGGCATATGCTAGCAAAAAGGTACTTAAAGTTGATAACACTATATTCAGGTTGAAATTTCTGTGACTGATTGTAAATTCTACAGTAGATGACAGAATTTTCATTAAACCATTTCTTAAATATGTAATTCATGTTATTTGCAATACCTATGGAAAGATTTTGCGGGTAATTAACTCAAACTCTTTATTGTCCCATTACAAAATAGATCGAGTAAGTCAAAACAACGTGAATAAGTGTAAATATGAAAAAAAAAACATTAATTAAATGGTAGTAATAAATAATAAGATATACCGGGTGTTCACACTTAAGTGTGCACTATTGATAACTTTGTTATCTTTGGAGGTACAGAATCGGTCAAATGAACAAAGTAGTAGTATTTTTATGGCAGTTACAATTGTGAAAACAGAAAAACAATTGAGCGTCGCGTTCTCTAGATATTCGTCCAAATTTTTTTTTTTTTTTAATGGAACGCCCTGTGTATTTTTTTTTTTGCATTTTAAAAGAAAATTTCAAACTGAACAAAAAAGTCTTAGTACACTATTATAAAAAAATATCAAATAAAATAGTTATTGAGAAATCTTTATCTTTGTTTTGTTGGCATGAAATCGATATACCCATGTAAAATTAAAGCGTCACATTGTTTAGTAGCTGTCAAATTATTTATATTTGTTGTTGTTAAAGTTACTGTGCGGAAAAGTACTGTTTTTACAATTTTTTCAACCGTAACAATGGCATTTACTCATTTGGAAAAGTGTGATATGTTGGAGTTGTACTTGCTGTTTAACAATTTCAGATAGAGCGCTAGAACGTTACATTCAGCAATTTCCTGACTGTGATGTACCAGACCGTCGCTATTTTTTAAAACTTTATCGAAGATTAAGAAGCAACGAAACAATTTTTATAAAGAAGAGGAAAAAAATGATTTTATATTATTCCAAGAGATATAAATAAATGTGTTGGCATATTTTCAGGCACATCCAAATAATTCTGTAAGGAATTTGTCCAGAGAATCAGGTATTTCTCGTAGCACGATCCATAAAATTCTGGAAAAATATAAATATGTTCCCTTTAAATATCAGCCTGTTCAAACTCTACTTTTGGGCGATTATCAAAGACGATTAACTTTTGCTCAATGGTTTATCAATGCTTTTGAAGAAAATCACAATTTCTTTAGACACATTTATGGAGTGATGAATCTAACTTTTCTAATCGCGGATGTTCAATAAAAGAAATAATCATTACTGGAGTCGTGAAAACCCTTTGTTGTTTATCCTTGTAATCCCAACACCGATTTAGTTTAATGTTTGGTGTGGTATATAATCGGATCCCGAATTGTGTGGCCATTTTCTATCGGGGTTCTTTAACAGGAGAAAGATATGTGGCATTATTGACGAAATTTAGCAAATTTCTGGATTAAATTAATTTGGTAGACAACTCAGGAAAAACTCAAGTGTACAACCATAGATATTCAACAGTGGACGAACCTCGGGAAAGAATTTCCAACATCATTGACGACATCGACGATAGGACAATTTTAGGAGCTACTCGTAATATTCACAGAAGATTGATAAGAATGTATTGAAATGGAGAGAGGTGTCTTTGAACATTTTAATTTGAGTATTTTTGAACTATTTTTGTATTTATTTTTATTTGTTTATTAAATTAAACGCTCTAATGAATGTGACGCTTTAATTTTCCATAGGTATATCAATTTCAAGCAAACAAAGCAAAGATAAAGATTTTTCAGTAACTACTTTATTTGACATTTTTTTATAATAGTGTAGTAAGACTTTTTTGTTCAGTTTGGAATTTTCTTTTAAATTGCAAAAAAATATACAGGGCGTTCCATTAAAAAAAATAATTTTGGACGAATATCTAGAGAACGCGACGCTCAATTGTTTTTCTGTTTCCACAATTGTAACCGCCATAAAAAATAGTACTGCTTTGTCCATTTGACCGATTCTGTACCTCCAAAGATAACAAAGTTATCAATAGTGCACACTTAAGTGTGGACACCCGGTATGAGACAAATAATTATAAGCAACTAACAAGATAAGTCCCAAGCAAATTACATTTGCTAGAGGCAGATATTACATTATTATTGTAAAAAAAAATCGATCTGGGTTGCCTATATTTGTTGAAAAATTCTGTAATGACAGTCTTTTAACTATTAATCTTAAGTTTATTGGCTATACACCACGCATTAAATTCATCTATGGCAATATTAACCTTTTTTAAGAGTTTAACTTTGTCAAAATCAGTATCACTACGCAAGTGGGCCAAGAACACTACCCTGTAGGGTGCCCATGTCAATACCAAGTTCTCTGGATCTCACCTCGCCACAACCTTGACCACGATCTTTCTGTCACTCACAAAAGACGATACCTAGTCATTCATAAGGCCACATATGCCTATATCATATATTTTGTTTGAAACATGAGGTGACTCTACAGAATCAAAAGCCCGGGTAGGCTTAAACAGAACAGCAACAACAAGCTTACCCTTATCCATCTACTTATAAGTATATTGAACATACTCCACTGTTTTCGTTTCAATAGAAAAACCAGGTCTAAAGTCATGCTGACATTCTCAGACTATATCAAATTTTGTATGTAAAGGAAACTGTATAACCTATAAGTTATATCTTTTTCAAAAAAAAAATAGAAAAAATGCTTGTAAGTTGCAATGTTACCAGAATCCTCCTTTTCATGTAATAGGTGTAACAACAGATGTTTTCAGAAAAGTGAGAAATTTTCCCGTAATTACACTACGTTACAAATTTAAAAAAATTTTAAGTACCCACTTCAATTTTTCCTGTTTATTTATTTATACAAATCGCTTAATAAGAACACCTATGTACTTCTTTTCTATCACGTACCGTTTTTTGGGTACAGGAACTAATAATTATTGGTAAAAAACTTTAATAATATACACATTGCTTTATTTAATTATCAATAATTCGATTAAATTAACGACAAAAAATTAAAACTAACGACAAAACTTATTTTGTTTTGTTAATTAGTCCCAAGCCTGGTGAAATGCGAGGGGAAAGTGGCCGGCGCTTCGCAATACGTATCTATCATGAAAAACTGAAAAATCGCGAATATCTCCAAAACCTTTGGAGATAGACACAATGACACTCGTATAAAATCGAAAGAAAATCAAATTTTACATCCATTTATGTAAAAATTGCTATACCATTCAATTTAAAAAAATCAAGTTATCCATGATTTTAGAGTTCGAAAATTACAGAGCCCTATTTAATAATTCTGTAATGTAAACGCAACAATTTTAAAATAAAAGACGTGTGCTGCTTCATAATTAAGCGAAATCTGAAAACCGCATCTTTCTAACATTCGTATTTCCGGAGATATTTGCAAACACCGCAGACAAATGTCATTATTTTCGAAAAAACGTCATGTAATTCGGAAACGGTACAACTTAGCCCCAATGTATGCCTAACGTAAAAATACAGTAATATACAGTTTGTTCCATTTAAAATAATAAAGTATCTACTCCCGGTACAACCGAAAGTCCACCATTCCTGAAACTAATTTTAAAATGTGTAGAATATGATTCGAGCCAACATTTATTTGAAACATTTTTCCAAAAAAGCAATAATAAATCGGCTATGGACCGTTGCATCTTAGGCTGAACACCCGGTATGTATATCAGGTAGAATATTTCAATCTGTCGCTACGAGCACGAAGTGACATGTAAATATGCATATTGTATCTGTGAGGGGATAAAATGTGAACTCTACCCCCATTGAAAATCCCAAAATTTTGTTCCAGAATCCGCATAGCCTATCTAATGCCATCAGTGTATACTTCAAAAACAAGACGTGATAGAAACAAAAAACATCCACTGCTTACATATTGTAACTAATTGAAAACCATAATAGTAATCAGTTTTTCAAGTACGAAAATCGTGTCACGCAGTGTTATAGATAGATTGATTAAACTAGCAAGATGTGTAGATACCTCAAAGGAGCAATCCTTAAGCACCCTTACCTGGACCCCATCCCGGTTCTCTACTGGAATATTTGCCGAAAAACACAAAAATTTTTCATTTTGAACTATACTTAAAAAGTAACTGCCAAAAATATTAACAACATCCCTAAGTTCAGTAAATAACTGGCTATTACATGTTTAATAATAACTTGCAGGTTAGTTTTGGAATTGTTAGTAAGTTTTCCTACCAGTTTCAAAGCGTTTTGGATTTATAGCGTGATGCGTTTATTAAGTTATTGTAAAGTGTTAAACTGCCAACAGCATTTTAGTAATGTGTGCTAGTATCTCCATCTTGGCAAAGAGATATCAAATAACGCTGAAAAAGAAAAGAAAATAATTCTCCGAAAAGTCAAAATACCAAGGTAATAGTATCTATTCAAATGATCGCCGAGGGTCTTCTCAATTACTGTAAGGAGTCGCGAGTTCGAATCTCGGTCTGGTCAATGACGGTAACGGTTTTTTTTTTTTCTGGAGCCGTAATGATGAATTAAAAGAAGATTTGGGGATTTGGCCTAACCTGTACTTCTTCATTACAGTTTTCTAAATTATATTTCGTCAATTTATAGCATCGTAATCGTCGAACTGGCAGCAGTTTGTTAGCCTTTTTGCTTTAGTTACTGGACGAATGCTTGAAGTGGAAATTGGATATTTCATAATGTACACACATTCTTGCTCACTCTGCGGCTATTATAGTTATTTAGTATTTCGATTCGCTAAATTGAAAATTACACGCGATTTTAAAAGTTAGATCATGCCGCTCTGATATTCTGGAACGGTGACCGGACCATTTAATAATAGAGCTTTAACTTCATGACTGCGCTGAAAGCGCACAGCATAACCCGCGGCGCTTATTACTTACTAGGTACTCTCCTTATTTTATACCACGTAACTGCATTATTACTACGTCAGTGTGTGTATAGAGTAAGTACATGAATTTGACGCTAAGGTAACGTCTAATTTAATATTTAATAGTTATTAAAATGTACGGTAGAGAGTATAATACTAACTATACGAGTAATTGATAATTATATGGCTGTATAAGTCTGTTATTCCACAATTGTCTTTTTTCTTATCTCTCATTCAATGAATGGATGTACAATACGGGAATCTATTGAATATTATTTTCTCTTTTGTTTCAGTAAACTAATACATACTGGCAAGATTTATTCATTTATTATAGTAATGATATACGTAATTTTGTTGTGAAAATACACACATTTTTCTTTGTTTATTTATTCATTAATTGAGTACAAAATTGCTGAACTCCCGGGATTTATTGTATCAGTATTTCCTCCTATAATTAAACTGACATCATCCGCATACAGTACCCCATTTTCTACATTTTGGCAAGTTATTTATATATAACAAAAATAGTGTGAAACCCAGGACAGACCCCTGGGAGTAGCTCGTTTACAAGCACCTTAGCGAATGGAGCGTCCAGTAAAGCGTTAACTGGCAGATCTTCCGCCATGGAAACATTAACTTTGCGTGGTTACTAGAGTGGTCAAGTTTCGTCTGCACGCCATGTCAGTACTATTTATATATATGTGGCATTAACGTTTAGCACAAGTATACAATACAGCGTCGGAAAAAAGCAAAATTATTTATTTGTTCAACTACAAATATTATATATGTATGAGCCACCTGCCTTACTTAAGTAGCAGAAATAGTATACGATTGCTGAACAGTTTGTAGCATTAAGTGTTTCAAATTTTTTCTCACTAAACCCCTTTCGTCGCGATAATGAAACGTGCTTATATTTTGAAGAAGACCGTTCCACATTTACAGATGTAACATACACATAATTAAAATAATATTTACAGGTAGATAACGGATCAGATGCACCACCACCAATGCGTAGTCTGATTTGTGCCAACACAATAACTGCTTATTGCACACTGTACAAACTATTTTGGCGCCACCATCATGTAAATCCTGGAATTCACAGATATACTTATACTTTCTACATTATGAAACAATGGTTGTTTATTGACATTATATTACATTTGCAAAGCATAAAATGTTATCGGAGAATTGTACAATCTCGACTAACACTGATACTAGATACAAGAATAAGAGGTAGTGAGTTTACTGCCTTGAAGATAGACACACACGTCTGACCAGTCTAATCATTTCATTCGGAGCAGGTATACGACAACATAGAAGAAGCCAATACATTTCAGCACACTTTTGCAACTAAATAGGTGTACACCCATTCATTATACATTTGGAAACTTTTAATGAGAAAAACAATGAAACGCGTAATCCAAACCCACTATAAATATTAATTTGTTAAAAAATCTTAGTTTCTTTCAGTTTGGTGTGTTTCTGGTGCTTACATATGTAATACGTTTTTTATTTTTGGAATTATGAGATGAGGGACTATAAAAATAGAGAAATATGCAAGTACCCCACTCAAATATGCATATCTACACACAATTCCAACTACGTATGCTATAACAAATAAAAAACGGTGATTCTACCTAATAAAGCTGAATTGCTGCAACCATGTGTTTTCAAAAATGAAACTGTCAATATAATACCATCTGTCAGATTCTTGGGTCTTATCGTTGATGACGCTTTTCGATGGTCTCTCCATATCGACTCCCTCACCAAAAAATTGTCATCTGCGTGCTTTGCAATTAAATGTGTGGCCAAGAAACTTAATTCTTTCTCTGCTAGAATCGCTTACTTTGCCCTTTTTGAAGTCCATCTTCGCTACGTTCTCCCCTTCTATGGCACTTGTAGTTTATACAATTTTAATACCATTTTTAAACTACAAAAAAGGGCAAGTCGAAATATGTAGCGGTATTTCGACTTCGGAGCAGAGATCACTGCCAGCCTTACTTTTTAAACCATAAAATTCTAACTCTATCATTTATGCTTGAATCTAATTCATCCTTAAATCCGCCACTAATTCGTAAACCTCTTTCCGATCTACCGAAACGTCATCACCATAACTACGGCACAAGACGCTTGGATCACGTATCTTCATCTATCTGTACCCAATACAGAGTTAACTAAAAACTCAATCATCTATAATGCAATCAAGGTATATAACCATCTCGACCACGAAGTACCTAGGTGTTCACCTGGGAGAGCGGGAAAACTACATGCACAGTGATGATGCAGAAGCTGACCCGGATTGCGAGACAACGGTACCAGATTCCCCTTACCAGAGCCAAAACCTATCTGACTTGTGTCATGTCGAAGATTGTCACATACGCGGCCAGCGTGTGGGCAAGCAAGGCAACACGAGTGAAAGCCAGTCAGAAACTAAATGCTGCACAGAGAGGCCTTCACAGGAGCCTACCGCACGACATCTGCGGATGCCCTGCAAGTCGTCGCAAGAGTACTTCCAATGGACTTGAAGGTACTAAAGGCGGCTGCAGAATACTGGCTGAGAAAGGGTAATCTGGACGAAGTTGAGAAACTGATCTCCAGGAGGGCTGCCAGCAGGCAGGACATCAAAACCAGGATTAACCAGATGTGGCAGGAGAGATGGTCCACTTCTACGAAGGGGAGACGGCTTCATCGGTACTTTCATGCCCTTCACTCTGCTGGGTGTCTGGGGTTAGATAAACTAGATATAGTTTAGATATAAGATCTAATTAAATACATTACACCAAATGTAACAGTGGCATGAAGCATGTAGGATGCATGACTGGGATAGAGGAAGAGTACTTATGCATGGCGAACAACGAGCGCCCGCCTCCACGTGGTTAGGAACGGAAACGAAGCCTGCGTCACTGCGCAAGTAGCAATAAAAATCCCACACACGGCTTACTTACTCTTCCTCCTATGCATGTGCTGCCTGATACCCTTTGCACGTCTTCTTTTCTTTTTTCAACATCTTCTTCAAAGAAGCTAAATAACGTCATTCTGCATGAACTTTGCCAAATCAGTTGCATCCTGCACATGCCAACAACAAAACAAAACCTACGACTCGTTTTAATGTATTCAGACAACGAGTCAAATGTTACCTCAAATTAGCAATAAATGTAATGTAATGTATACACTGAGAAAAATGGGCTAAGTAAAGTGTTTACTTGATAAAAAATTATTTACAATAGATAAAGTTTTACTTGTAACTATTCTCGTTAATTAATACCTGCAACTAAACCCAGTTTCCTGAATGCAACTCCTACAAATAAGTGACTTTCATGCCCTTTACTCTGCTGGGTGTTTGGGGTTCCGAGATTCCAGCGGCATTGCTGCTGATGAGAGGTTCCCCGGATGCTGTTTCCGGTGGAGTTGGGCTACCCCTGAGTGACTTACCAATTATGACATTAATTTCTATACCCAAAGTGTGGATACCGTCGCTAGTGATCCGACAGTCCAAGTGCCATCTGCAGTTAGGGATACCGCAACGAAGAAGCCGTTTTCTAGGCGATCACCGGACATAACCTCCACGTACGCCGACAGAGAATCAACTCGCCGAGACAACGCTCTGTACAAAGAACCACAGAACCGCAGTTTACCGCCTAGGTATATTATTCTTTGTTTGTCATCAGTTGTAACTTCAAAGCCATATTCTCTCTTTGTCCTTTGTTTAGATTTCAATAATTTCAATAACTAATATAACGTTTCAAGGGAGCCCATTTACCTTATCTTTTATTATTGCTTTGTTCATTTTTTTCATTATTAAGGAATATATTTTATGAGTCATTACGTTGTAAATTGTTTAAAAAAAACTGTTGTTAAAGTGAAACCAATCTTTCATTCATATGAGGTAGTCACTGTGTTTGTCCTATACAAAATAAAACTATTACTAATAATACTGCTTTTTATTTGAATTTATATTAAATATTCACTAAACTTCCTCGATTCCTGCACTACCCATAAGTTGAACAACAAATTTAAGGTAAGTATATTGTATATTTATAGCAAACCATTACCTTATTATTAATTTTTTTTCTCAGTGTACAACAATCTCCCAATCCAGCTTAGATCAATACCAACTTACGTGAATTTTCGCAGAAACGTAAAATCATACCTCCTAATGCGACGTCTTTACGCAATTAGCGACTTCTTCGGAGGACGGTAAAATTTAAATTACTATTTTTTTTCTCTCGGACAACGCAATCCCCTGGCTTAAAGTTTTTCTCTTTCTTTTACTTTGACAGCTTAGTATATCCAACACTGTGTATTCCTTGTCTGTTGTACCTGTATTTTTCAATGCAATCTTTACTTAGCTTTGTCCACAAAATTTGTAATTTTTCATGACAATAAAGCATAATTCTGATGGTTACAGTATTTTTAATGGGAAAAAGTGAAACACTAGAACTTTTATTGGTACTATTTTTTTCTGAATTTGCTACAGCCATAACAATAAGTAAGGATGAAAATAAAGCGAAAAATCCATTGCATAAACAAAGAAGAATAATAAGAAAAAGAGATGATGATTCCCAAGTGAATATTTGCATGTATAACAAATAATTAAGGAATTTCGTAATTGCGCGTGATAAATTACATATTTACATGCCAAGGGATAGCTGCCAAAATGTGTGTTTTATGCAGATTAGGTACCCGTATGAAATTAAAAAGAAAAACCGAAGGGGAAAACAAAGAAAACAAACTCCCACACACAACGCTCGATTACACTCACACGCGCCAACAAGAAAGAACGCCAACGTAGTAAAGTTACACTTATCCACCATAAATATGCAAGTAAATTACAATGCATCACGCACCGGAGCCGAAGAAAAGCGAAAATATATAGGGAACGACCGCGAGGCACGAGCGGCTTAGCCCTGTATTTAACCGCTATGAATCAGATACAGCAGGTGCTTATTACCGATCCCTTCGCGCCCCGCCGGTATCCCTCGCGCGGTGCGGAGAACGGATCACGGACGAGATTAAGGCCGCATCTATCACTGCTATCGGTCGGAGCATCGCGAGATCCCGCGGGCTCTTCTTACATACCTGCCCTCTTACTCATGAGCCGCCATGAAGCGTCGCATGTCGGTCGCGATCTTGCGGTATGCCGCGCCGTGAGGAGTCTGGCAGTTTACGTCATTGTCGGATCTCAGGTGATAAATGAAGATTTCGAACGTGTCAAATCTGTCTGGATTCGTGACGACAAGTTGATGTCTACGTATTCAACAGAGATAATTCTATAGAGATAAAGCACTGCCATATTAACAGATGAAACCGTATTTCCGTGCCACCTACCGGATTTGAAGAAACTAATCGTGTATGACGATAAATTTCAATTTAATAAAAACATTAGATGTTTATCGTTCCAATTCATTCGTAAACTGTAGAAAATTAATTTTACGGTCCAACCAATAGGTATAATTATATTTTTGACAGTTTTACAATTGTGTTTTTGAGAGCAATAGTACATTTTTTGCAAATCTATAGAGTTGTAAGGCTTCCTGAAAGAACTGTAAAAATCTGTAAATGATATGGCTTATGCATATAGCCATATCATTTTTTCGTACCTTACAGAATTTCAAAATTCCTTATAAGTGTAGAAAAGTTAGGACTGCAGCATTTGGAAACATTAAAAGTTGCAGTTATTCCCTGTTTTGTGGTACTAAAAATTGGTAATGATGATGAAATGATCGTAAAATGTGTAAATTTGCTAATAAACATGAAATTTATTAAATTAAACGGATTCTAATTCTGTTAGATAGGGTAATCGTATGTATACAAGATAATAATGGTTTGTGCTTACCAATTTTGCCGATAATCGACGAAAATTGAATAGAAAAATATTATCACATATTATACATATTACTACATTATAGCTCTTGGTACAAATCGAAAGGACTTACGCGTATCTTGAATGGGAATACATTCTATGATAATCTATTTAAAAGTTTCTATAAATAATAATTAAATATTATAGCTATGAATATATCATCTAAATTTTTGAATGAGGCGGTTTCCCGCAAATACCGACTTTAAGTTGAGGAGCGGACGCTTGGACCAGGCCGGTGCAAATCGGAAGATCGATGCTCTCTCTCCGAACCAAGCAAGCATACCGAGCAGATTGTTTGTGTTTTATGTTTTTTTTTTTATGTGAGGTGCAAATAGCACGTGCTAAAACGCAGTAATCTGCGTTAAAAACCAAGAAATATCGTTCAATAATTTCATCGTTTATAAATTCATCTACTATTTTGAAAATGAATGGTTTTCGTAGCGATTTCATCGATTTATATAAGTTTACTGGAAAGAATTTTCTGTCGACCACATTGCACAGGAGAGCCGTATCTAGCTACATGTTTCGATGTTCTATTGCATTTATTTCCTTTACTATCATTCATTCATTCATCAAAGTTAAGGTGGGCACTAAAAGTCCGGGCACTTGAGCTAGGCGTTCATTGTATCATCCTTATTAATTCTCTTATTTCCACTCGAGCAACTTGGTGTTCTCTATAAAGCTCAGTATCTTGCCTAGTGGAAACTTGGGATCCTTCGAGGACTCCAATAGATCTCTCCCGAAATATTTCTGCCTGACTACTTTCAATTCCTCACATGTGCAGATTAGATGTAAACTCGGTTCCTCCTGTAGTTCGCATCTTCTGCAGCACGGTTCGCTTACTCGGCCTGTGTTGTATAGATGTTTTTTCAAGGAATAATGTCCAGTTACCAACTCAGTAATGGTTTTAACTTCTTTCTTGCTGCGCCTGAGTAGGTTATCAGAGAAACTAGCGTCCCCATCCCCTATTAGCGCTTTGGTATGGAGTTGACCTTCAGTCGACTTTCTTTGTACTTTCTTTATCTAACTAGGTCCAGATCTCCCTTCTTGCCATTTACTCTCATTCTCTTGTGATATTACTATTGATAATTTTCGCTAAGAAAATATACCAGTGTCTTTTAAACAGGGAATTAAGCAATATTGCATTGCGTAACTGAAACCAATCATAAGCTTATGAAAATATGCGGATCTATATTGCAAACGGACAACCAGGGGATAGTCAGGGCACCAGTATACCCTAGGATACAGTCAAGACTGCTTTACGACTGTATTCAAAAACTGAATAGCCTGACAGACCGCAATATAGTCGCTTTACCAGGGGTGCCTAGATTTTTGGCAATTGGAAGAATCGAAAAAGCCGATAAGTTAGCAAGAAAAGGATCATCGGCTTCATATATAGGGCGAAAACCTGTTCTAGGGGTATCTCAAAAGCAGCTACGGAGTTAAATCAAAGAGAAACACAAAAACACTGGAATAATACCACCAGGTAAATTCATGGAAATATCTTCAAGGGAGTATCAAAAACGAAGCATAGCTACCGTAGCCCAGTAGAAATCACCGTTGCACCGTAAAAGATCTCCTAATAGAGCACCGTATACCAAAAAAACAAAATATTGGGAGTAACACTTCTGTTAGAAAGACAAGAAACTTTTTGCAAATCAAAAATAAACCTAGAGAATTATTTCCATTAATCACCCAAAGACCTGTACAGATTAATGCAGAATGCTAAGATGATATATTTTGATGGATTATAGTTCCTAATAATTGTTTTGCGAAATTTATTAAGCAACTCTCACATGAAGATTTTCCACATACTCACTGTGATCGAGTAGTCTACTAGATCAAATGATTCCGTTTCTCAAATTTCCTATTTTTTAAAATCCTCTATTGTCATGAGTAGGCCAAACATACAGAATTACTTCAGAATACTACGTGAGATTAGTATACGAATAAAATAATATAATAATGTTCTAATCAAGTACGAGAGGTCTAGAATGTAGTTGATGAATTTTGAAAATAATGGAGCTGAATAATAGGGCGAAATTGTAATAATTCTGAACAGATTGCAAATGCGTTCACCGAACATTTTATACAATCAGTATAGAAAGTAGTTTTCACGATTACAATACTTGGGGCTAAAGGGCAATAGCTGTGCTGCTGTTTACAGTTTCTAATAATATGTGTGCTTCGCCATACCATAAATCTGAAGTTAGAAAACTATTTCAAAAACTAAAATATAAAAAATCATTTCGGATCTAGATAACATACAATATGATTTCATTAAGTAGTAGTAGATTAAGAGAGAGTTTGCCATTCCGCGTTGCTTTCATTTTAACACTTTGATGTACAGAATATAATCTAAGTACTGCTGTATGTTGAAATCCATGAATGTGGTATGTAATAAATAATAAAAAGAAGAAAAACATCCTTACATTCACCAAAAGTTTTTAAATATATTTAAGACAACATGTTTCGGCACACAAATGCCATCTTCAGGTTTTAAAACGTGATGTTACGAAACTAAAAATTAAAACGTCAAAAATGGACATTCAAAGAAGCACACAGCAGAACAAAAGATACTAACGAAAACGAAACAACAGATTAAAATTAAAAGAGAGAGTATACACGGATATCCATGTAAAACTATTTATTACTAACAATAAGTACTGCTGTCTACGGAACATCATCGACAGCTACAAATGTTTTCCAGACCCAGCAACGCCTCATTCGTTATATGGGTATTCGGTCAACTGAATCATGCAGAAGCTTTTTCATGTGAGACATGGAATATTTTGCCCATGCTAACTGTATATATGTGCCGTGCTGAAGTATGTACATTTATATAAATAGATTTAAATGTCAACAAAATAGTGATTTTCATTCATATAATACAAGAAGAAAAGATGATTATTACATACTCTTTCATTCAACAAACATAAACAGAGATAGTCCTACACTTACACATTTTACTGTATGCAGGACAAATATATTATATTCCTCACCTAGCTAATCAAACAAAACCTTGTTATGCTTGATGTAAATTGAAATATTATTTCTCAGATCTATCAGAACACGATAAATTATTTATAACAAGCATGCTTTCATCAAGTACTATGATCCTGATCTAACAAAAGCTATTCCAAAAATTTTAATCAACTGTTTTTTCCTTTGTTGAGCTTCGTATACCTAGAGAGTGCTTTATATTAGTACCTTTATTATATACTATTTTAACATGTTATGTATTATAATTTCAGACGTATACAATAACTTCATCAAAGGATGAACCGGACATATAATACCGGCAAATAGCCACGTATTCTACGCGACGAAAACCCGAAACAAGGGCTTCGATTACGCACACTGTAGCAGTTATTAGATAATTGAAATTTGCACAACGTAATTATTATTAATTGGAAAGGCTAATTAATTCGTTTATTAATAATAGTTACACAAATTAGGGATATAATGCGGCCCCTTTATTCACACCAACCTAATTAAGTATTAATTTGTTTATTCTGAATTTAATTACGCTCGCCATTATTTGCATAGAAATTAGACGGACTATTCACACATGCACCCACGTATGCGTAACATAGATACCTCTTGTATATTATTTCGATATCGTTTATGATTCTACATGTTAGAGTTTACACATACAACTATGTAAACAATTTGAAAAAAGCAATAAGGATCTTTTCTATGGATTTTGGTGTTTGAAATTTCTTCAATAACTCCTTTTTGTTTGTTTTAAATTTTGTAAATAGAATCTTTTACGCATCTTTTGATGGTAGTCTTTATCAATTTCTGATAACTAGAAGTGATCCAAATAAGTTTTTCAAAATTGTGAAATCACCAATTTCGCGACTGCTGACGGTACCAAAAGAATGGGACAATATTTTCTGGAATTTTAAAATGAATATTCTCTCTTTTAAGTTATATATAACAAACAGTCATAATAATAATCTTTAAAATTTAATTTAGCGGATAAACATCTATTGACATTAGCCAATATTTTGTCTGTTCGAGATCTTATTTCTAAATTATTTATGGTTACTGTTTTCTGAGAAAAAATCTAAATGCTTTTCATAAATTTCTTGTGATAATAAAAACAATTCTGAACCTGAATCGACAAGTGCCGTTAAAGAAATGTTGTCTACAAAAGTAACTTTTTCTGCAACTATTATCTCTACTATTATCTTCTAAATCTTCAATTATGAATAGTTCTAATGGATGTTCGTAATTTGTAAAATTTGTTCTATTGAAAGAATTGTTAGTTGTAAAAATTGTTGTTTCTACAGATTAAATACAAGAATTTTGAAGTTTCAGTTCAAAAAATGATCTTGTCCACTAGAAGGATCCTCACATCTCTGATCACCTTCAGTAGTAGTGATACTATTTAAATTGGAACTTTAAGCACCTCTATTATTAGTATTATCTGACGTGAAAATATGATACTGACGTTGCTGATGCTGACTTCTATTACCCCTATTATTATTGCGACTATTACAATTTCTACCATGAAAACCATTATAACTGTTATTGCCATTCCTATAGATTGTTCTGCTTTGTAAATTATTGGTATTATAAGATGTCCTATTAAAACTATTACCTGGATGTTGTCTTGATGAGTTTGCTATATTTACATTTTTACTTTCATTGTACGTCTGATTTGTATATACACGGGAAAAAAGATCTTGTTGTTTTCAATCATTTTTCCTGCATTTGGTTACAGTTACTAAATTATTACTTGATTTAGGAATATTAAAAATATTCCTGTATTCATAAACAAATAATTTGTTAGTAGATTTATTTTAAACTAGCGCAGTATTTATTAATTTAACTAAATATTTGCATGGAAGTAAAAATTAATATAAATATCGCATTTTATCTTCGTATAGTTTCGCAGTTTTCTTCCCATATAGTACAGCAGATGAGCAGATATACTTATGTATAGTAGAGAAATTGTCGCATAGATGGCGCATCTCCTATTTCATTCCAGTAACAGATAATATTTCGCATAAAATAGGCTGGAAACTACGATCGTGACATATTAATCTGGTATATTTACTATACCAACATCTGATAGGAGTCATCGTCATTGAAAGGACGATTTCTTTAACGGCACAGTTAGAGTGCTAGGGTAATCATTGCGACCAACTCCCAATACCATTAGGGTTACAACATTCTAACGGCAAGTAGTCCCTCCTTAGTGCATGGGTTTTTGGAGATAATTCATTTTCATTTCGATTGAAAATGATCACAGCATTTTGTTGTGTTTACGCTTAAGTCTAAAATGAATAAATTTTATAAGAAAAGGAACTACCTCTTGAATTAAAATCCTTACGGTTTTCTACCAATCTGCATAGTTTTCAAGTTCAAAATAAAGAGGACTTGAATCAACTATCAATATCTTTCACTTAAAGGAATAAACTGTTTCAACGAAAAAAATATTATTTTCGAAGAAACGCGTAGGTTTAAAATTATATTCCCTTTCTAGGAAACACCAAATCATGATGGCCATATATAAAACGCATTTTTATGCGAAGAAATAAGGAATTGCATTAAACTTTTGGTTTAATGCAATTCCTTTTAAATGAAAAGGATATTTCTCTCAGTGTAGAGAAACATTAAAAAAAAAATATAGTGTAATGTGCTGTCTAGTATGGTTATGCAACCAACAAATTCTTGTAAGCTGGTGATATTATCGTTTATTTATCATTAAATGAATTCAATTTGAAGTGTTCAAAAGATTTCGTTGAGTTTCATTAAACACGTTACAGTTATTATTCCTAGTATTGCTCTGAAAAGTTATCACAAATGCGTCTAAAATTCTAGAAATTGAATAAAAAGTCGGTATTCCACAAAAAATACTATAACTTACAATTAGATAGTGCCGCCTGGCAGTGATACGTTTAATCTTAAAAGCAAGTACAAACAATATGCCTCTCTATCGGAAATTTACCTTAAAATTTTCTGAATTTTGAAATTACTAAAGTTAAAATCATACTACTTTATCTAAGGCGCCCATCTTACTCACATATTCATTTAATTTTCCCCTTCAAGCACGGATGTCGTTTTGATAAAAAAGAGGACGTAATGCATTCGTGAAAGGTGGAGTAAAGCTCAAACGTAAATACCACATATACGCTCACGTGTTGTGTTAACTAATTTCGAACTTTTCATGCAGGTCGAGTATTAATTTATTAGGGCTTTATTACGGAGAAAGAGCCCAATTAGCAATTATTATACGGACTGTGTCACTTATCGAGCGTAGGTGCATGCGCCCACATTTCTGAGCAATTAAATATATTAATTTAAATTTTAATGAACGCCAAGGTAACACAGGGCTACAGTTAAATAATAAGTAATTTAATAATAACTTTAATGGGGGTAGTCTACCGGTCACGTAATGATTTCAATAGGGTAACCAAATTGTTATAAAAGCGGTTTTAAAGAAACGCATGATTTGGACGCAAATATAGGTGCTCGTATCACTGGTCTACTACCTTTTTCTCTCAATTAATTGGCAGGCTAACGGCAAAGAAATAATAACAAACACCCACTTGGACATTTACTTAAAAATATTTTAACCTTCTGGGAGTGTTTTGTTATACCGTAAGTCAATAGCAACGTCCTTATTTTATATTATGGAATCAGCACTGCCAGAACTAGGGATTTCCCAGTATATCTAAGAATTTTGTTTCGCATTAAGAGAAAGAGGATTTTCTAACGATTTGCGAAGGAATCTAGGAATATTTGAATAAAATGAAAAATGTTATTAAAATTATTTTTTTAAAAATTCTGCTAGGTACTTCAATTTTCCAACTTATAATATGAACGGATATTTATACATGCTGCAGCGCGCCTGTTTTTGAATTTGGGTTTCCTGCTGCGCCGGCAGATGACGCCAAAGAGGGCGCTATTGCTTGCCGCGTCAATTCGCAAAGGAAATTTCTGGATGCGAACACATTCGAAAATTCAGAAATTCCAGGTTACCCGTTCCCAATCAAGTGCGCCAAATGTAATTACATCGGAATAGTTACGAGAGCGGTGAAAATAAATTAGTAGTATTTAGTGACTTAGTTTAATAGAGGAGTGGGGTAAGATGGGGCACGAGGCATGATGGGGAGATCATCTTATCTACAAAACGGCAGTAAGAATCTGTCAAATAATAGCCAACTTAATATTCACAGTGCTGTTTTATGTTTGTTGTAATGTAGGAACATTTATAGTCGTAATAACAAAGTTTTGCTGTTTATGCGTGAACTTTGCGATTTCCAGAATTTCTTTATTGTTTTTGATGGTGAGTTCAACGGCCAGTATCGGAAGTAGTAAATTATTTACAATTACTTTTTTGTGCTTATTATTGACATGCTATTGCATGTATTTTCTATATGTGCGTTATTTATTTCTTTCAAATATTTAATATGTTATTAGAACATAACCAGAAAATGTCTTAAAGAGGCAAGATGGGGCTATTGGTATGGAGCAACATGGGGACATCACTATCTTACTCTTCAGTCTGGTCCGTTATGACTGGATATAGTTGGATTTTTAAATATAGAATTAAATCGTTTCATTACTTGCAGCAGGCTTGTCGTGGGTACAGAAGAGAAGAGGATGGGTATGAGGTACCACAAACAATTTTCGAAAGAAAAGTGGAAGAAGCGCGTCAGCTTGCTGGACCTCTCCAACCTAGAAAATCATTAGGCTAAAAATACTTTTTTCCCTAGAAGACGAAACACAGTTAGTTTCATATTTGAAAAAATGGAATTGGATCTCTCGGGATTAACAATTCAAGATTTGAGAAATCTTGCTTATCGATGGTCTGAAAAATTGTGGAAAGTTCGTTGTTGAACAAATGCAAAAATTGCAGGAAAAGGTTTGGCTGATAGGATTGTGAGATGTGATCTCCATTATGCTTTCTCGAAGACATAATGCCTATTTCTCATGTTAGGAATGAAGCGCAGGTTCAATCAAAACGTAACCAGGGAAAGACAACAATCCTTACAAGCATTACGTATAAAAATCTGCTGCAAGAAAATAGAAGTCTAGAGAATCCCTAAGGCAACTTGAAGTGCTGAGGGAGTGTTAAAGGAAAACAATGGCAAAGAAGAAGACAGAAGAGACCAAGAAGCCGAATTTTGTAAGGAAAGCAAAGAGTAGATTTTTGAAAACGTCAAGGAATAATCAAGTTCTTCTGTTGGGGAAGATGACCATGTCTATGTTTATATTGCCTCAGAAAGTGCGTGAAGATACCAAGGGGAAGTATGGATTATAATGCCATGAATGGCGAGATTGGGTACATGGAGGGTGTGCGAGTAATGTGGATGAGTTCGTCTTCTATGTCTCAATTGTGAAGATTAAGTTTAATATTCTTATCGTTATTGTATTTTTTTATTTTAAGTAGTTCGCTTTAAAGATTTTAGCTTTGTTCCTGCATTTTTTAAGAATAAAATCTACTTTTTTTTACATATTACTCAGATTATGTTACAACCCATTCTTACTCGACTGAACCCCATCTTCCCCATGTGGGGTAAGATGGTGTATTTATATTTTCTTTTCAAAATTTCACAACAACATCAGGAATGCCTATCGAAAAATTGTTATAAATCATCAGCAGTAAATGTTAAAGATTACAACAAGCTACTTAGAACCTTGCATATGATTTGCAATCCTGATGTAGTGTTCTAAAATCTTAGTGTTCCCATCTTACCCACCTTCTCCTAAGTAGTTTTAAAAGTGCATAGTTATTTATAAATTAATGTGTTTAGTAGCGTTATTTAATTTTAATTACTGACTGTAAGTGTAGAAATAAATAATGTTTTAACGTATCACAACGACTGAGTTACACAATTTAGGTTTTGCAATAAATGAATTGGCATGAAATTAATCATAACTATATTCACTTTAACATGAAATTTTACAGATTACTTGAATCGAATTCTCGAATCAGAGTAACTTTTATTGAAATTTTGATACAAAAGCAGGTGCGTTATGTAATTTAACGTGTTTACATCACTTTGAATATTATTGAATAACAAATTCCGTCCTCCGCAACCGGAACAAAAACACAAACCGGAGACGGACGCAATCACATCAACCGGCATAATAATCCCGTGGAATCAGCCGCAATTTGTACCAAGATACATGTGTACCGCGCACCCTAATAAAGCACAAATGAAACGACAGAATCAAAGATATGTTGCAAACAGGATTACGTTTAGGAAACGGAAACTGTGGTGTTACCTTTAGTCCTTTCTCGGCAAGAATCCCTGTCCGGGAACGCCAGGTGTCCCTAAGCCTAAACATAAAGACTCATAAATACGTTCATACAAACCTAACTGTTTGAATAACTACAAACCTAAGCCGTTTCTGCGCTTCCTCTTCACCTTCCGTTTCTATCACAACGCATACACTTTTATGAAAAGCGTAAATCATATTTAATTACTTATATGTATACTATTTAATTTAATATTTGAAGGGACCCAAGTGAAAACAAAAAAAAACATCTATATTTATTTTATTTTTCTAAAACTTTCTGTGCAAAGTGTAACAATTTAATTCCTTTTTTATTTAAACGAAAGTGTTAAAATTTATATTTAACTCTTTATGCAATGTATCTTAACTTTATCCGCAGGCGTAGAGCGATACAAAATCACTAAATATGATCCAAAAAGTATGTATGTATACAGTGAAGGATAGAGTGTAGACAGTTCCTTAACACGTAGCAATACAAACTACAGCGAACATAGGAAATATCACGCCTCGCAACCACAATTCCAATGATCTTCTAAACAAATCAATCAGAAAATCATAAACCAAAAACACATTTGAATTCTATGACTATCAAGTGATTGAACATTAGTATTTTCTACACCATTTTACGTCTATTCTAATAGTGGATTGGTATTCTGATAATTACTAATCGCAAAGAGCTTCCATTAGATTAATTTAGGAACCTACATTTAATTTTTTACGTAAGCTTTTTCATCATAACTGCTAAACGCTTACTTGGTGACTTAATTCTAATGATTGTGAGATGTTGTGAAGTTGCTTTGTGAAGTTCGGCAATATTTACGCAAATGATATAAAAAACATGTGTGCTGCTGCCAAGGAATTCGTTACTGCATAAGACTATAACAAGAGCTCATTTTGACCAGTCGATTGCCGGCGTAATATAATTAAAAGAAGGATGAAATATGATTCTTTATCAGTTAACAAGTCAAAAATACGCATGCTAATCTGCTGGGCAATTGTATATCAGATATACCATTCGATTTACCATCTCCAATCCGCATAACTATCGCTGTAATAGCGGCAAGTACTCACCGGATTCTCACCTTGTCTAACTAATTTCAAAATGCTATATTACATCGATCTTTTAATTTAAATCAATTCATTATCCCTCATTCCTCTAACACCAGGTGTAATTCACTTTCAGTTAAGCGGCCTTCGATCTTTCGCTCATTTGTTAACAAGGCATTGGTGGTTTTTAGGGTACGGGTAGGTCCTCAATTTTATAACGGTTTGGTAAGTTTTGATTCGCAGTCAGTAATTTTATAAAAAAAATGGAAATATTGTAGACGCGAAGATGAATGGGAACAATTTTCGGTGGAATTCAGCAGAAGTTATACACGATTTATTTTGCAGTAAATTATACCGAAAGATCAATTTCTAGCGCGACTATTATTTGTAATATAATTTGATGTTTTGAAACAACGTTAACATTAATAAATTACAAAAATAAAGATGTTCTAGCGAAAAATGTCAGTGATATCGAAATAAGTTTGTGCATTAGTGGAATAAAATCCTCGTATGATATCTAAACAAATTGCTTACGGATTTAATAAAAGTGCAAAAGTTTTAAACCTTTTACGTAAGAATAAGTATCGATCGTACAAAATTAGCACATTCCAAAAGAACTTTTCACCCGGGTTGATAAACAAGGCTTGCTTTGACAGAATTATTATAATTAGTCGTTGCTAAATAAATAGTGCGATGTTTGGCTTTTTGTATGTTGGAATATTTATTTTGAAAATCTATATCTCCATAATTTTTAAATTACAGTCGATTTAGATTAAAGTATTTGTTGCAGTTGATATGAAATGAGAACATTCATAGCTTCTTTTTGAAAATTGGCGCAAAAAATATTTCTTATTGTTAGGGTCAAGCGTTTTCGGGAAAACCATATTTTGTTTTGTCCACACCAAAATTAACTGTTATTATTAACAACAAATAAATTTTATTTCTGTATAACTTTAATATTAATAGACAAATTGTATTAACTACTAGAAAATTAACTCGGAGTAACATTCATTCCACAATATTTTTACAATTCTTAAGTAGTAAACAGCGTGACTTACGAAAAGCCATTGTATATTTCAAAGCCAGACATCATACGATGTAGTTATTAAATAAAAGATTTAATCTACAATTGCAGCATTTTAAGACTGTTAATTAAGTGTAGTAATTTGTTTTGTAAAATTCAAATAATATTTTCTATGATGTAGACACACTTTCCTTTATTTTAAAACGAATGTAAGGTGATTCCATAATTTTGCAATAGTTAATTATCTCAACTTAGTTTAAACATTTCATAGTTCCATTTGGTCACATGAGAATTCTCATGTATTAAATATCCTATATTCCCTCACATCGTGAAATTAACGGGCTTTTCTGCGGCAGCTTTGCAGCCCTTGCGAAGACAATCGCTATCGATGTCTGCTAAAGAATTTCAATTCAAAACATTCACTAACCAACCTCCGTGAGAGACGGACGTGTCTCGAATTATTTTATAAAATTTAATGGCTATTCTAAAAAAAATCCTGTGTATTCCAAAATCAAACCTAAAAATCATGGTTATTTTGAAACAAATTTAATTATACCCACATTTTTACCTACATAATTGTTGGGTAATTTTTCTCCAACGACGATTTTCCCGAGATATGTAATTACGAGAGCCCCCATTCGATGCCCTGACCAGACTTGCTGTTCTGATGCCTGTCGATTTATTCTTTCCAAAGGTATTCTGTGCCCATATGAACCTAGTAATTTGTTTTGTAAAATTCAAATAATATTTTCTATGATGTAGACACACTTTCCTTTATTTTAAAACGAATGTAAGGTGATTCCATAATTTTGCAATAGTTAATTATCTCAACTTAGTTTAAACATTTCATAGTTCCATTTGGTCACATGGGAATTCTCATGTATTAAATATCCTATATTCCCCTCACATCGGTGAAATTAACGGGCTTTTCTGCGGCAGCTTTGCAGCCCTTGCGAAGACAATCGCTATCGATGTCTGCTAAAGAATTTCAATTCAAAACATTCACTAACCAACCTCCGTGAGAGACGGACGTGTCTCGAATTATTTTATAAAATTTAATGGCTATTCTAAAAAAAATCCTGTGTATTCCAAAATCAAACCTTAAAATCATGGTTATTTTGAAACAAATTTAATTATACCCACATTTTTACCTACATAATTGTTAGGTAATTTTTCTCCAACGACGATTTCCCGAGATGTGTAATGTACGAGAGCCCCATTCGATGCCCGATCCAGACTTGCTGTTTCTGATGCTTGTTCGATTTTTATTTCTTTCAAAGGTATTCTGTGCCCATATGAACCTAAAAAATAAACGTATTATTTTAATTCGTGTCTAATTTTAAAATACTTATAAGAAATTTTATTTTAACCAGCGGCAGGTGGCAGTTATAGTTTTGCTATTAATATGTATTCACGGCACGAACCGAATACCCGGTAATTTTTACCTTAAATTGTTGCATCATATCTGCTGTTACCCGTCTTTTAAGCTATTAATTACTCAGAAGAATGTCTCGAGAAACGCGGGAAATTTTTGAAAGTTATTTTAGGACTTATTTGTCTATGTTCCAATTTACATTGAAACTGAATTACTAACATTACAACGTAATTGTTATTTAAGAAACGAACTCATTTGACTTACCTGAGATGTTTATTTTCTTATTTACGTTATTTTCTTACTACTTTACATTTGGAGCAATTCAGTAAATAAAACCACATTTGTTTGCACTTCAATGTTTTTTGTCGTACAAAATCGATCATAATTTATGTACCAGAGGCTCATGCACATTATTTAGTTTAAACAAGCACTACAAATATTGAATTGGATACAACAAATTCCGCACAAGGCGTGCGGTAGCGTACTGAAAAATTGAAGGGCTTATCTATCTATTCCTAATTTTCCTAATGCTAGCGCATCGTCTAGTCTGTTGCAGTCAGAAATTCTCACCCCGCCTGCCATTTGGCATTTAAGAAGGCATACTTATGATTAAAAAGATAGCACTGGAATGAGTAAAATTGGACTTTACTAATTTAATTAAAGTAATATGTTTGGAATTTTTTTTTATTCGGGCTGTGTGCTACCTTGTAGCACTACAATATGCACCTGTTTCGAACGGAAGAATTCAATTCAGGGAAAATATTTCAGAACCTACAATATGCCAAGTATTCCTTGATAAATATGTTTCGAGATTTCTCGATAAATAAACGGCACTTCTTAAACGTAATTCATGCGTTTATTTTATACATAACAAATACATAACCATACAACGTGACATTGAAAACTATGCTATATTAGACTGCACACTGAACTGAATGTAGGCACTCATAGGTAAGTACTGGGGGAGGACACTTAATGCTGTACTTTTTCGACAAGGTTGCGCGCCACTACTCCGCACACCGAACTACAACTAATCTGGCGGTATATTCAAATGGGTTATTTTATATACTTTTTGGTATTTGAAAGTTCGATTTGTGTATATTACCAAATATTTCATGACTATAATAGTACAATCTTGTAATAATTATACTATTATAGTAATGAAATATTTGGTATATACACATACATATGATAAAATGTGGATATATAAATACAACACTAAAATAAGTTATAAAGATATTTTATTTATAAAAGTTATAGTATCTGAAGAAAGTTATACACAACGACGTGTCTTTCACAGTGTTAGGGAAGTTGAATACAGCAGAATTAATGGATCTTTGACATCGAGTATGGAAACATTATTTTTGTAAATTCAAGAGTTCGCCATTTTACAGCACTGACCTTTGTTCGCAATAAATCGTTAACCACTTTAATACAACAAAAACAAATGCCACTGAGTTTCTATAATAGTCGTAATGAGAATAAAATAACGGACAAAACTAAAAACGAACTATAACCACAATAACTATAAGATTTGAACTATAACAACAAAATAATCTTCAACGTAAAACATGGACTGCATGACTGCATGGACACGTCTACTACAACTATCATCCCGCACTGCATTAAGCTTTGTCCACATGAGCATAAACATGCGTAAAATAAATATGAGCACGTCAAGTTCTGGAGATTTTTAAAAAAAAATTGAGACTTTAAAATATTTGCATGTTGATCTAGCCATATCCTTCCGACCGTTTATGATAAGAAACACATCGAAATCGCTCAACAACATTAGATTTTGTTGTTGTTGGTTTGACTCAACGCAGTTTAAGCGCAGGTAAATGAGGTGTTATAAGTTATTCACAATTCAAAGCTACATCGATAATGTAGCTTTCTAATTGCACACAGCGTACCATCGACAGCACTATAATACAATTTACCACGTGATTACAATAACCAATGGGAAATTTGACGAAGTTTCTCCGATTAAGTGTCTACCCCCGGGGTAAGTATCTAAAATCTAAAGGATGTGCTGCCATCTATAATGATTGAACAGAACTTGAGGCACATTCGAAAATACATGAAATACATATACAATATTTAACATTCCTTTTACGTTTTCGAATAGCATTTCTATTCGCAAAAATCTATCATTAATAAAAAGTATTTTTTTTTTCAGTATATGAATAGGTACGCAAAATGTTGATGGATTGTATAGGTGCCAAGTTTTAATCCAATTTGGATAAAACTCGGCACAAGGGTATTCCCATTATAGGTCGAAGTTAATAAATAGTGACAGATAATCTTTTACAAATCCTTAGAAAGATCCGTAAAAAAAATTACATACAAAAGGAAGGCGAAAGTGGTGTAGCAATGTTGAAATAGGAAGGCTTTGACGAAAACGAAAAAGAAAAAAAATCCTTTCACTTACTAGCACAACGTTTCCAACTGTAACAAAATTCTAATTACTTATTGCAAGTATTGGTTCTAGATAAATGAAAATTTTAAGATGCTACACAGGAGCTAATATCCACATAATACATTCTACGTGAATAGAAAAAAAAACATATCATTTTGTTTATTATGCATTACAATTGGGCGGTTGAACTAAAACAGAAAGTTGTGCTTACTGACTGGCTATTATAAACCTACCCTAGTTGTTTAGTGCCTGATATTTTTATTGTAGGTCTGGCATATTTTGGTGGTACTCGCGGAAATGGGTGTCATGCGTGTAAACAAAAAGAATTCATTTCCCAGATTTATTTTATATTACATCGTCCAGCACACACATAAGTACATATTATGGTTACGGTATTCTCCAAATTTATGGAACGGTGTTGTATACTACATACATACGTTGTACTCGTAAAATTTACGTGATGAGCTGTTGTTAACGATAAGTTAGTCCAAACGAAACTACGGAGTTTCCAACACCTTTAGTTTTTTTTTTATAATCTCATTTTGCATCAGCATGGTATGTAATATAGTCTCGTAGTAATTAAACCTGCTTTATGCCGAATACATTACTTTTAAGAAGGAAAACAAAAGAAATCTAGCGTTAGAATATTAGCACATTATTCTTACGGTGATATAAATCTATAATGAACGTATATTGCGGCGAATACCGCCGTTAAGATTTGATCTGATTATATCAGCGCTTCTTGGCGGTTTAAATAGGTATGGAAATTTCTTTGTTCAGCACTCAATACGATATTTTTCTGAGTTCAACGTTCTATTTTTTTCTTTTTTAATATAATACTGTTTTTAATCATTTCTATATGAATTTGTGGAGAAAAATTATTCATATCATTAGTTCTGGTTAATATTTTTAACTTCAATCAAAAATGTTTCCAAATTTAAACTCAAGATGTTTCATATTCCAACAATACACGAATTATTACAGTTATTTTTCAAGTTCATTTTTCTGTTGTTATTTAAAAGAATAGCGTCATTCTTGGACAGAAACTTTGTTTAAAATGACATGAAACGTATAATAGGTCAATAGGTCCGATAATACTGTATCCGAGGTGAAACAATAAGTAGATATGTATAAATAAGAAATCGGTATACACTTTAATTCATTCTCCGCCCCCACCATGGAGTTTACTTATTACTGAGGATAAAAGGTAAGATTAAATCTGGCAAAATTGTGTGCAAAATAGTTATTTATAAAACAGTACGTGAAAGGAGCTTTTATAGTCGCGTGATTGGAAAATTTAAAACAAATATACAATATTTTTTTAAAGAATAATGAAAATTTTCAACATTTATTATAGCTTTTGCAATATAATTATTTCCTTTTTTCTTAGAGAGAGATTTGGATTCACGACTTGTAATTAATAACTTATAATACAAAACGTTTCCGTACACAGTGTATACATCGTTACATGTATTAAGCGCATGCTGCTGTTCGTAATTGATGTGGCTTCTGCTGTATATGCCCTGTACTGCAATTGTGACGTAACATAGTTCCAACGAAATGTGTAATCTTGTGTTGCCTTTTATTCCTCTTCTGTGGGTAGGGCCAGCGTCGTGGGTATACAAACGGGCCAAAACGAAAATTCATTAATTTCTATTTTTTCCTTAAAAAAAAAGAACTTAACACCATTATAACCTTCTAAATACTTCTTTTAGTGGAAAATGTACACTGTCCATCAAAATTGTTTGAACAAGTGCCCGTTCAACCGCCATCAACTCAAGCAGGTAGGATGTTTATTGATTGCTGTGGCAACCCATGGTTGCTGAGTGTATTTTGTATTGCATATTTGATTTGTTAAAAATGCTGATTTATTGTTGACAGAGAGTTTCCTCAAATTTAGATTTTTATGTTTATATAAATTTAGGTAAAGAGTTAATTGGTTGATTTATTTAATTTAGTGTTAAGTTTTTTTAAATTAATTTCACTCTTTAAGATGTCTATTGTTTGTCATGTATAGTTAATGTTTATACTATTAGTTTTTGTCGGTGAATTGTACGATTGCATTGTACGCAGCGGTTGAGATTGTGTCAGGCAATTTCTTGGTAGACGCTAGCGTGAGTACTTGTATTTTTAAGTTCTTTGCAGCCATTTTGTATTACATTTTTATATCGTAATTTGATTCGAGATCATTTATTATTTATGTGCAGGAAGATATATTTCAGTTTAGTTTTTTATATAGTTTAAAGAATTAATTTGTCCGTTTTTCTAATTTACTGTTTCGTTTTTATTTTATTAATCACCTCGGTTTGGGTGAGTGGAAGCTTTGTGCTTGCATTTAATTTTTTTTTTGTAAATTTACTTGAATTGTTCACGCTTAATTTAGTTTGTATTAAGTTGATACCACGTGGATTGATTTGAAAGATATTGGATTATCTTCCTAGACAACTAAATCTTTTGCTTTGATATAGGAAATAGTATTGTCCTATTGTAATTTGCAGTTTTTAAATTTAGGCCAGAACCCTCTGTTCACGGTTTTTTTTCTGCACAAATTGTATTTAACTTTTTTTTCTTTTTTTTTTAAATAATAAATTTGATTGTTCCTTAGCATTTTTGGGTTAAAAATTCTGTTCTTTTATTTTTAATTAAACCTTTTCAATTTTTGGGGTAATTAAGAAAGTCAGATTTCTTTCACCCACAATTTACTTATCGTGGTTAGATACAAGTTTTAATTTGTGAGGGTAACTCTGAGTTTAGTTGTTCTTTTGCGCCCTTTAAAGATTTTATCCGTTAAGCTAGCTAATTTAATTTTTCCTTTTTCATTTTTTTTTCATATTCATTTTGCAAGTTCATTTATTACATTCAGTACACAGCACTGCGTATAAAACACTTGGAAATTATAAAACTCAGATAGAAAAATACAAAAATTCGCTCTGGGAGTCGACATTGATTTTGTCGAGCAGTGTACATATCATAAATAAATATCTTAAAGAGTAAAACAAACACAAAATTATGTTTTTTAATAGTTACAGCCAACATTATGCTGAGGGAACGGTTGAGTTTAAATTAACGAAACAAATTTCGTTAACTAAATATTGTTGCACTACCAAAGAATAATGACAAAGAGAAACTTTTCATAACGAATGACATCTTCTTATCTCCGACAAGGTACCACCAGTGGTTCCAGAGCTTTAGGTTTTAGTGAATCTGCCACGATGGAGAATTCCACACTACCGAGCAAATCTAAATTATCCTTTTTCTTTAAAAAATCCAGGCTTTTCGTTTTGAGTGAACATGATTCACAAATTTGGAGGTTTAGTACAATTATAGCTTAGTAGAATAAAAATTCGAACAAAGCTTTTACCTCTTTATGTATGAAGTTCTAATTCTACTGTTAGAGGCTCTTAGTTTTATTAAATACACGTGTGCGTCACGGCAGTGTATAGCAACGATCTAGCTACTTTAAGTGTGTTCATAGTAAAATGCATATGCATAAGTTGTGGTTTTCAACAATCATCAAAGACTGCCATAAAATTTACGACTAATAATCACTAATTAGCGTCATCACATTAAACATCAAAGAGCCTTTGCTGGCCCAGCACGAACAGAGCACAGCAGTAATGAAAATTCTTATTAGCGGCTCCACACGGGCAGTATTTTAATTACGCACGTAAACTTAAGAAACATTAGTAAATTGAAATACATAAACATACAGCTCCACTATATTACAATCTCAAGGCAGATGTACGGCTCGCAATTTACAATATAATACCGGAAGTAACCAAACAACAGGTTGTAGTTGTAGGTGTGACATCTGTTATTGTTTAGTTATAATTACCGTTCTGTTTTACGCGCCAATTGTCAGTGTTTTTATTACCCACCCCTTTCTTATCCACGTACGGCTGTATATTCCTATTATTATAACACCTTTCTGTCTGCGTTGCCCTCGAATATCTAAGCGTAAAATCATTATTTATACCCTGCTGTTGCGGGGAAGTAATTAATTTTAAATTATAAAATAAATGAGCGACACATAAATTTGTCGCGGCCCGTAAAATGATTGTTTCAGTTGGTGGTAAAGAGGAAGGAGGAAACAATGTGCTTTGAGACCTGAACGGCTATAATTTCTGTTGTTTTTAGAATATAAGTCAGGAGAAATACATTATGGCGTTGCAATTAAATTTATATTAGAACATTTATTTTGTATACGTGTCTGACAAAATATGAAAATAAGAGGTAGGTACCTATTTTTTGTTTATTATTTTACACCTACAACTATCACAGACTTGATAAAATGGAAAAATCGATTAATTGATAGTACGAGTATTATAACATGTATTATATAGAAGCCACTAAAGCTTCAACAAAAATACACAAGGTGTGCAGAAACCATAATAAAAATGATAAGTAGCAAAAGTACCACGTTAAGAAAATATTATTTATTTAATCAAATGAAAAAGAAAACTTGATACCGTTAGCTGTAAGGTGTTGAGCTGTGCTTAGTTTGTTACTCTTTTACTTTGCATATTTCTCTCCAGTTCTTCCTATTTTGTACTATTTTCTTACATTCTTCCCTTCGTATATTCTTTTAGTAACTCGTTCCTCCGGGATGCGACAAAGATGCCCATACCTTTTCAATCGTCATTTCATTATTTTGTCTTGGATCGACTTAATTATCAATTCTTGTCTAATAATTATGTCATTTCATATCCTGTCCCTTACCATTTTCTCTTCAACTTTTCTTAAAAATCTCATTGCATTAATTCGTATTTTTTGTTTACCTGTCAAGGTCCAATATTCCCTTTCTTGAAAGATTGTGAATCTAACTAACCTCTTCACCATTCTGTTTTACAAACATTTACGCCACTGAGGTTATCTGGTAAAGTTTCTTTTGTATCCGGCAGTATAACCATGTCATCAGCCCACATTATCTTACCTATTTTAATTTCTACAATCTTCCAATATCCTAGACACATAAATATCCGATCACTGCATGCATTTATTCCAATATTCTGTTCTTATGTTTTTTTTTCGTTATTTTCTTTGCTCCATTTATAGATAGATACAGCTTTTAATGTGTATGCCAGTAACAATACTGAAGACAGATTGTCAATGTTTACAAAGTATAATAACACAATAAATATAAAACTTAAAATACTACACATTTGACATTAAAGAAATAAATTCCTCAACGGAGTAGATGCAGTGCTCAAGAAACAACGCCCTTATTCGACACTTAAATACTCGCAAACCGCCAAGAAACTTTAGGTGGCTTGGTAACAGATTAAATAATTGGATTCTCATCGAAGTATGGGATCGTCTGGTAATTTAGTGGCACCTACATTTACTTTTGCTCTTGTATTCTCTTATAGATGTCAGAAATTTTAAAAAAAGTTGATTGATTATCAAATGTATAACAGAGCCACTTCATGACGTATATACTACCAAACTTTTTTTTAGAAATTAAAAACATCCCGTGATAGTACCGACGAGCCCCAGAATACTATGCCATACGTTATTCGCAAATAGACTTCACTGTAATAAAATTTTAATAAGTCACTGAAATGTAACACATATTTGAAATTTCTAATTTGATAACAAGAAGTGTTAATCTTTTTGATAAGATATTTACAGTGCAACCTCCAATTCAAATTTTCATCTAGAGTCATGCCCAAAGAATTAATTGTTGTTTTACGCACGATATATGAACTATTGTGCCCTACATTGTTAGTAGTATTTATCGAATACCGCGAAAGTATGAAAATACATGTAATTAGTTTTAGTCAAATTAAGCTATAACTTGTTGGAAGTAAACCATCGAGCCTGCCCACTAAGGGGTCTATTTGCTACAGTCTGTACCCCCACAGGATTCCTGCCGACGACAATGGATGATGTATCATTGGCGCATATAAAAAGGATTGCCGAAGAAACAAAGCAATATCGTTGATAAACATTAAAAAAAAATTGGCCCTAATATTGAACCCTGCGGAACTCCGATGAGAATAACAGGAAGACATGATGAATAGACCTTACGCACGAAGGTGCTACTCTTGAATGATATTTTAACAAATGTATCCTATCTGCAAGATACGAAGCGAATAGCATATCATCAATCACTACCGAAAACAACAAGGGACTCAGCACACACCCTTGTCCAACTAATATTTCCGTTTTAAACACTTTAGACTCCTCATTATTTGTTCTTACTATGTTTATCTTATTCTATGTAGTATAAATCCTTTATTTTTCTTCTACTGCTGCTATGTTTCTTCTCTACTCGAAAGTCTTCCATCTATCTTATCTTTTGACTCTTAACTTTTTTCAAATCTAGAAACCATATGTTGAATATTTACCTATTCTTTTAATTGATATCTCGGTGATGTATCTTATTGGAATGAAACCGGTTCTTCCCCCTCTGAAGGCAAATAGGTATTGCGTGTGTAGCTTAGCTTTAACGCAAAAATATGTTTTAATTTCATTATGAAACGTATATTAATCCATTGGACCCACATTTGTGTTTTAGTTTTTGCTTAGTTACTTCCACTGTTACTTAGTTTGACTCCTTTAAGAACAATTTTGCGAAAGGACAATTCATTTATGAATGCTTTACTTCATCGCTGCGCGCGCAGTTAAACGACTTTCATACATCTCTGCCTGACTCTTCGGTTATTTTATATTTTTACGCGTTCGTGCAACGGAAAATTCCACTTATACTTAACTACGTCAGATCACGTTTAATATTTGTTTTTGGGCGCACACTTTTCTAAAATAAGCCTAGCAGTGACATCTATAGTACGCCGAATATTCCGTCGCACCATCTTTGCACCATCAGTTTAATTAATATGTTTCCCCACTTACCACCAGATGCCCCTACTTGTCAAGGCATAAATTTTATCTCTCTCGCTTATATCTTTCTTGTCTAGGTGATCGCCCCCTTAATATATTTGACTTGTTTGACAAATTAAAAAATAACCAATTATAGATTTTTCATTTTTGCCGCTTTCTAGTCTTGTGTATTTATGTATATTTTTATACCTCAATTTTATATTAGCTAGAACGACCTCATTTCCTATGTATAGTTTTATAATTATTGATTGTTTTTTCTCCTCTAAATAAAATAATCCCGGAATTAAAAATCCAAAAAGTTTGTTAGTTTATGCAACGCAGTTATTTTTTTTGCAGTTTGGTCTAAAACCGAACAGAGAAATGTTGCTGAGCTTGCACATGTATTTAGCTGAATTATATTAGCACCGAAGCGCTAACGAACAGACTATGAAAAGACACAAAGTACTGCCTGGCTCGCCATCGATGAAACGAATGGTGAACTAAAGTTATTTCTTCTGCAGGTTTCTTTAAACCATACGCATGAGGATATACGAGCCAGTACGAGCTTCTCTTATCAAGAACTAAAATTAAACTATTTAAGAAGTTACTTCTACGTAAATTTTATTATCGTAATAGTTCTCGATACAACATAACGCACATTTTGTCTGTAATTCAGATACCAACCTTACTAACATTATTCGTGGATTGCTTGCCGTCTATGCTTAAACAAAGTATTTATAATATTCAATTGGTAATCTAAATTTGCGTTGCGTATATTCATATAGAATGCGTTCGTGCTTCTGTTTTCCAGTAAAATCGCTCATCTTGCCATAACAATTTGAATGAAGTAACCTTGTGTTACACTATGTTGTACCAGCAATTGTTGTACCATTATGTTAGCATAAAAGAATAATATTACTTTCAACTAATAAATAAGCTCAGGGTAATATAAATAATGCAGCAATGTTTTTATTTTCCAAATACATCCTTTGTTGCTTGGCTTCATAAAGTAAAAATTTTACAACACATTCATAATTTCTGCTATACGGTTATTGCGAAATTTTATAATTGTAAACGCAGCATTTTCCGATAAAAATATCTGTCGTGTCCTATTTATCAGAAACGCACACAGACTGTCAACAAAATAATAATAAAATTTCACAAAAATATGTTCGCTGTTCGGCGAAATGAATAATAAAGTTCCGACAATAATTGATGAGAGCGGCGGGCAACAAAACAGCGAACTAATTTCAATTTTTGTGCACGTCCCGTACGGCCACGGGTTTGACTAAATAAACGTAAATTTTTAATTATTGGCTATCGATGCCTTCGGGGAATTAAAACAGAATTAAATTCAAGCTATTGTTTAATGCTAACCATTTTGCAAAATATCTGTTTTTGCATGTTGCACTCTTCGATCTCTAATTAAAAAAATGTCCGGTACAACAGTTTTGTCTGCACGGGCGCTGTTTGCTTCCGACGCTTCCGTGTAACACACAACGAATTTAATTCCGCATTCACCTTTAATTATAAATATTATCGTCGGTGCTCTGTTTATCCCTTTTTTTGCGTTCGTGAAAACTATCGACGTACAAGCGCTACAAACAATACGTAATTATTGTGAAGCGTACCCTTCTATAAAGTATTTTACATATTCCACAGCTTGCTGTTGTAACTGTGCGTACTAGTTAAAACCGTTTCGTTTCGAATACACACACAAATGAGTATCAAGAACACAGATCCCTGATATAAGATGATGTAAAATAAGACCTGATGAATTTAAATAATACATACTTTTTCTTATTCCTACATTACAAATTCCTGTTCTTGAACATTGCAATCCATACTACTCTTCCTTATATTACAATCAATTCCGTTTCTTTAAAACAAAATTTCTGTACTTTGTTTTTATTCTTCTTAAAATGCCTGTTCTTTCTTTTCTTCTTCGATATTTGCTTGTTATGTTGTAATATTTATTGTTAGGTTTATACTCTAATCATGCTTTAAAATTTTAAAACTCAAATTTTCTATTTACTATTCTCTTGCACAAGATGTGCATAAATTGACCGAAAAATAATATACCTACTACTTATTGCGATGTTCTTTGTATATTTCTTAATCGAAAATCTTAATTTTATAACATTTTTGTGTTTTTTTTCGTCATCCAGATTTATGTTGGCATAAATCGATTCTATTATGATTTATTACAATCCATTTACTATAACAGACGATTTACGTCATTACTTGCAATTTCGGACCACGCAATACTATATTAACATATAACTTTTTCATGTTCAACTAGAGATACTATGCTGTGCCTATTGTTTTTTAAATTGCATGCTTGTCACGTGTTTCTAATGTCTTCCCACCAATTTCGTTATTGCTGTCAAATATTAAAGGGTTATATTCTGCGTTTTCAGTAATGTGTGGGAATTTTGTTTATACTTGGTATATATTTATTTAAAATAAGTAGTTATTACAACTAAACCATGCCGAAACCATTGTGTAAACAATCGAAAGATTAATAGTTTTGTTAATCGTGTATTTCGACGCAGAACGCGAAAACAACCGGCCATTACTCCCGTTAACTTTCGTGGATATTGGATATGGATATTTTTAACAGTATTTCGTTTTTAGAGAGTAGCGAGTGCTCTAAACATTCATGTTACAACTATAAGCAAAATTTCATCCATGAGCAAACAAGGAATTGCATCCACTAACCCAAACGAAAATGCATTGTAAGAATTGATTATTATATTCATTGTCAATGTCCTGTTAATAGAAACACAATTTTGACAGTACAAAAACAGTGAGTATACATATAAATATTGTTTACAGAAGTGGTTCTGTCACATACATTTTTCAGAGCACTTTGAACAGTGCTCTTAAAGAAAAAGAAATGTTCTATGGTATAGGAGGGATACATACAATTGTACAAAGCAGATTGAATTAAATTAGTCTGAAAATTTGACGCAGTATTTAGTGTACAACATACTGGAAACAAAAGTGAGAAGTGGTGAAGCAAAGAGATTAGTTTGGATAGAGAAGAAACTTGCATACTATTAGCCTTGTTTATACATATATCACTGTGAATACTTTAAGTGATAATGATTTCGATTAAATTTATTGTACGCACTATGCTTTTTTTGTTATTTTTTCCACTCTATTATCATTAACGTACTTTAAATCCTGATTTTCAAAACGAATCATGACTAATATTAACCGTAAATGTTATTTTGAAGTGTTTGTTTATTCACCTGTCAAAAGTGTTTGACAGTTTAATAATCTAACGGTTTGTTTACGTTTTGACAAAGGGAAAATTTACAACACGGTCGTGACGTCATAGCAAACTGATTCACATAGTACCTTGTCTGTTATCGTAAATGAACTATGTAGGACATTTCACATTTACCGAAATTATACGGTGAGATTCAAAAAGATTGTCAATTCCGCTCCTATAGATAGTAGCAAGGTGTAGGTGTATGCCGTGTGTTTGTAATGAAGGTTTGAACTATGTCAGTGTGTTACTATACTGTTGTTGGTGATATTAGATGTAAATATAACTGGTTTAAAAAAAATTATAAGATAAATAAACAGAGGATAATTACAACACAAACGCCAATGTCACTAAATGTCAAGAAAATTGATTTAGTGTATGAAATTTGTATGTAGCTAACTTCACTCATTAAATCGGTAATAAGTATAGATACTTTTTTCCGGAAAACAGGTTTTTTTATTACGACAATCATTTTGAATCTCACAGTAGTTTCCTTTACCCAGCTAGTTTGGCTGTTGAATTATAGATGACTCTAGTAGTTTTAATTAGCGGATCTACTTGATAACATTTGACATTTCAATAACTAAATTTATGAAATTACCGGGCAAGTTTGGATATGTATTTTGATTGAAATAGATGGAAAAACAGGGATATTAAAAAGATGCTTTTATTATTTTAAAACGTTTTCTTTATTGCATGATTCGTGTGATTCTGCAGTGATATATTAAGCTTTTTTTACAACATTTTATCCAACATCAAGCGAGCCGAGAAAGGGCTTTTGGAGTGCGGTATTTAGGTAAGAGAACTATCGATTCGTTAACAAGCAGGTGAAAAGCTGACTTGACAGTTGAGGTAGTGCATCCATAAGTGTACCGTGCCACCTAGCAGATGAAGGGTCGCTAGTCACGATACTCATCATGTCAGTTTAAACTTCAAAAATGTCGCTGGGAGAAAATAAAATAGTCAAAATTTCTTTATAAATTTTATTTAGATCTGGAAGATAATGTAACTACAAAGAAAATTAAATTATTGAATACTAAATAGGTACTACAATATTCATATTATATGAAAATTTTAAATTTGGGCCTTGGGTGCTGTAAAAATAAAGTAATATATTAAAAGTTTTTTAGTTTTAGTTTAGTATTTAGATTGCTTTTCGTTACACTCGAGCACTGTATTATGTTTATATGTTATCTTATATAGTGGATATTATTTCTATTCGACAATAAAGAATATTATCGTTATTATTATTAAATCTAAAACTGACTATCTTACACTCAGCGGTCGGAATATACGTAATTAAAAAAGAATAAGAACAACTGTAACACTTTAATAAATTCGCAACAGTTTCATTTCGTCGTGGGAGCAGTCCTAATACATGAACTACATCTACTTATACAGTGAGGTCGTAAATGGTCCCCCCCCCTGATAACTTTTGAATGGTATGAGATAGAGCAATGAAACAAAAACCAAGTGAAATTAGAGATAATTTGTGATTTTTTGCCTATAGAGATACGCACATGGCTTCTGATGTAAAATAGAGGGCGCAGCTGTCTTTAAAATTTTAAATAGGAAGTAATTTCATTTAGAAGCTCATTTGAAGATATTCTATTACTTTATGGCAATGTAAACAGTTTTACGATTTTCGAAATTTTTCAACTTATCCAAGATTAATAATTGGAGTACATACGTTACTTTTTCGATAGCCCTCGTATTCGCTTTTTGGATATAGTGTACAGAAACCTGTAATTACAGTAATCTGTAACATAGACACCCACACACATGACACATGCACTGACAGATAAGACACTTTTGCTAAATTTTGCAAAAACGTCATATTGTAAAATATGTCATATTTTACAGCAATCGCTTCCTAAGTCACATAAAACCACCATATTTATACGAGGGCTATAGAAAAAGTAACGTAAGTACTTCAATTATTAATCTTGGATAAGTTGGTAAAAATTTCGAAAATCGTAAAACTGTTTACATTGCCATAAAAGTAATAGAAATATCTTCCAAATGAGCTTCTAAATGAAATTACTTCCTATTTAAAATTTTAAAGATAGCTACGCCCTCTATTTTACATCAGAAGCCATGTGCGTATCTCTATAGGCAAAAAATCACAAATTATCTCTAATTTCACTTGGTTTTTGTTTCATTGCTCTATCTCATACCATTCAAAAGTTATCAGGGGGGGGGGGCCATTTACGACCTGACTGTATATACAACATGCATACATACGAAAACATTTAGCAATGTCATAATATCCTAACAAATTCAGCGATTTAAAATATTAACGTCGACGAGGTAGACAGGAAACTTTACGAGACAAGAGTCAGACAACCGGTATAAAACACGTACTCCTAGATGCATGTCGGGCAACAGTTCTCCAAGGACCCGAAGCCAACTCGTCAAAATGTTCGGGATACGTAGAGGCTATGGTAGAGGTACCATGGATGACAGACAACGTTATAATTCCGCCTCATTTTTTATTTAGACCGTTCCGTTTAACTTACCAGTTTTCCTATTATTTAAGTGTTCCCTCTCGGAGCGTTCTTGAAATATTTCTTGTATGAAAGAATAATAATAACAATATGTATGGCTGCAAATCTAACATGCCCAAGTTGTTTTTACAGGTGTCGGAATATACATAAATTTTAAATAAAGTTTGTTGCATATAAAAAGTATTTAATGAGAAAATAACATTGTAAAATTATTACAGCTAGCAATCTTAATTATAAAATTATTCGAAGTATCTCATGTGAGAAAATCGTCAAGATTGCAAACCAGATAGTATTATATCCACATCAATTTTACCGGTACTAAATAAAATCATTACAAACCGCAGAAGGCACTTAAAAAAATAATTCAATAATAAACCACAAACACAAGCGATTAATATTTCAGGTTTACATAACATCTGCAGGCTCTCATCGATTTAAACGTGAGTGTCAGTCTTGCAATTCACGACCATTTCTCCAATACGATGATTGCCTTAAAGTAGAGGCCAACGATTATATGATACATCGAATTGACATTTTTCATTTGTTTCCGGTATCGTGTGTTCACATACCGTTCACTTAGATGTTTCCATGCCACGTTTAAATTTATATGTTTGTATAATTATAACATCTTGTGTGGGTAAGCGAAAGGTGTCAACGAAAGATTATTATCTTCAGCTACAGGTGTTGGTCGACCATACCAGAAATACCAAGATGAATCTTCGATAATACTCTGAGTACATCAGGCTGTCTAAACATTAGGGATTTTTCTTTATTACATAATATGTAGGTCTACTTTTGTGACAACTTTTTGTTAACCTCTTACTCGGAGTCAATCTCAACGCAGTTTGCATGTGTTAATTAATTGCTACGCAATAGCTATACGAATAAATTAGCTATTTGTGGAATTCACAACTCAACAACGGATACAAGAAATATCAAGAAAGAAGTTATTGCCGAGTTGATTAATCGTACCTACCTAACTTCATAAAATTGTGCTTTTAACGGAAAGGAAAATTGTGGGATAGCTTTGATTTCAGGGAGGCGCACTAAATACACTTTTTCATATTAACGTAAAGGCACTTTTTTTGTTGGGAAACCAAATCACCAGGCGGCACTGAATGCAAAATAAAATAATCCGCGTGTTTTTGACAGCGTACGCCATTGTTATTATTTGTATTGTCTTGGTTTTGAGAGGCCAAACGTTATTAAATTATCGTTTTTCCATTTCTGAACTTGTTTTTAGAAAGCAAATTACTATCATGTTATTCACAGCAAACTTCTTGTAAACTCCTCACCATAAACTGCTCTAAACTAGACGTACTGCTGTGGCCTGGCACCTCGGTTGTCGTAAATTCAGTGTTTTCTTGATTAATTCTATAAGCCTTTGTCAAGTTGCGAGAAATTTCAAATTGTTTTATTTTGTATAAGATTTAGTTAATGTTTTGGATTGTTTAATTTATTTATTTAAATGTTCAGTTTGTTTAAATTAATTTCATTTTGATTTGTTAGTATTTGCTCATGTAGCTCATGTCCTTCTTAGAAGTTTTCTTCTTCTATGATCGTTGTGCGAGGCGTAGCGCACGCAGCTGTAGATTTTATATGTATGCGATTGTTTAACCCTGTGAGGCCAGTTCCTTGACAAGATACCGGTGTAAATAGACGTAAATTTATATTGTTAGCTGCCATTTTGGTATTTCATTTTTATTTAAAGATTTGTTTCGTTAATTTTGATTTATTTCATCCATCAACGAACTCGCCATATAATAATTGGTATTATATTCTTGTGTACACATATTAGATATAGGATCATTTATTATTTCGTGCAAGAAGATATATTTAGTTAAAAGAGTTTAATTTTTCGTTTTTTTTTATTTTGCTGTTTTGTAATTATTCATTAATCACCTCGGGTTGGGTGAATAGAAGCTTTGTGCTTGCTTTTAGTTTTCATTTATGTAAATTTACTTGAATTGTCCGTTCAATTTAGTTTGTTTAATTTTGAAACCACGTGGATTTTTGTGAAAAAGGACTATCTTCCTGAACTATTTTACCTTTTTGCTTTGTTAAAGGATTTAGCATTGTCCTTTTGTAATTTAGAGTCTAATGCAGGTTTTGATTTCGACCAGAGCCCTAAGCTCATGTTTTTTTTTCTGCAATTTGTAACTAAATGTTTTTTTTTCTTTTTTTATATAATAAATTCTTGTTTGTTAATTAACGTCATTCAAAATTCTGTTCTTTTATTTTTGATTAAACCTTTTCAATTTTTGGACTAATAAAGAAAGTCAGTTTTCTTTCACCCACATTTTACTCTTTGTGATTAGTTTTAATTGGCGTGGGTAACCCTGAGTTTAATTGTTCTTTTGCGCCTTTTTTAAATTTTTATCTGTTGAGCAAGCTAATTTAATTTTCATTTTTAAATTCTTTTTGCATTTTCTTTTGTACCTTCAGTACACAGCAGTACGTTTTAATAGCAAAGCTATCATCATTAGCAGAAACACTGAACTAGTGTTCGTTTGAAACGTACGTCCAGTTTAATGCAGTTTGTGGTGAGGGGTCTATAAGAAGTTTGCAGTATTACCAATGTCACAGTTTGGTGTATTTTTGTCATGTTATTTCACACATTCTTTTTCTACGATTAATCTTTTAGTTTTGTTCAGAATTCCTTTTTTTAGATTTGGTGGGTAGTAGCAAGAGGCAGTGTTTGTTATTAGCTTAATTGTATTGTATTTAGTTATTTAATATAAGACACTTCGGTAGTGACGAGATTTTTGGGAAGTATTTTTCAGCATGTTTATGATCGTTGCTGTAGACATAGGGCGCTGCTGCTGTTTAGTAATAGTTTGCACTCATCAAATATCCTTCAAACATTAGTTTCCTAACCAACAGGAAGGACATAACACACAAGTAAATTAAATATTACCATGAAATTGTAGGTATGTTAAATGCTTATCTTGTATTGTTACAGAAGTTGAAGAATCCTCGATACTGCTTAAAGGAAATCGTATTACTTTCAGATAGTGTAGGATATCAGAAGGCCCCAGGTTAGGTAAATCTCCCTATTCAATTTCACATTCTCCCAAATGCAACGCCCTCAAGTTGCACAGTGCTACGCAATTTGAGAGAAGATGGATGGGTGTTTCATCCTCTTCCCCACAAAATCTACATTCAGATTCCTTTGCGAATCCAAGCTTACTCACATGTCCTTTCAGTTTACAATGTCCTGAAAGTATATATTAATATGCGAACATTGTTCTTACTCAAGTTGACGCATTCTGTACACCTCTTCGAGTTATAGGCTGAAGAATTTTACTTTGCCTCATCCCCTAGAGATTCTCCCAATAATTATACTTTCTCTGCTCCATTTCTGTTTTCGGTTTCTTCCGTATTGTACTGCTACTTATCCCGTAAAAGGATTCAGGCCCTACAAAAGATATTCCAGTCCCTTTTTTTGCGAGATTATCCGTTATCTCGTTTCCTTCCACTCCTGTGTGACCCGGAACCCACACGGTCACATTAAACACGTGTCCAAGACTCGGTTAATATTAGCATACATATGTTTCACCTTACCAAGAATCTGTGAGAGAAGAATATGTGTGCACAAGCGAGTTCCTTGATGAACGAAATATATTCAAATTATGCGAATCAAATAAAGATATCAAAAGTATTAACAAAATGGCTAACAAAGATTTACAAAATATTACGTTCTACTCACGCTTGCGTCTGCCAAGGAACTAACTCTTACAATCCTCGACCCGCTGCCGTACACGAAGCCACACACATTCACTACGCCAACGGCCGACATAAATCTCAAACATACACATAAACTATACAAGCGAACGCTAGACATATAATTGAATGAAATTAATTTAAAACAACTGAACGCTTAACTAAATAAATCATACAATCAATTCATTCATCAAACTCTCGCGAAAACAAGGTGTCCACAGCAGGTATATACGAATTTCTCCGTATAAAGGCGCGGGGCCACTGCACGCGAAGCGAAGCGAGGCTCAGCGAAACTAATTTCCTTGGAAATTAACTCCTATGTAATCATACGCGCATCTTCGCTAGCCTAACTTCGCTTCGCTTAGCTTTAGTTGCCGCGTCCGCGTAAGATTACATGGGAACTAATTTCAAGGAAATAGTTTCGCTGAGCTTAGCTTCGCTTCGCGTGCAGTGGCCCCGCGCCTTAATACTTTAGGTTGACCAGTAGTACTGAAGATCCTTGGTGAGGTGAAACATATGTATGCTAATATCAACCGAGTGTCACACACGTGTTTAATATGACTTAACTTTTTTAATAGCCTATGTATTCGCAGTTTATTTTTATTACGTTTTTTTACTGCCAGGTTTAATTAGACTAAATAGGAAAGTCTTGAAATAATAGAAATAATTTATAAAGCCAAGTAGACATATATAATTAAGGTATTCCAATATCTAAAATGTAAAAAAAAAATCAATACCCAACTCATTAACATTGTTACTACATAATAATTTTTTATTGGGGAGGATTTGCCCATCCTAAGAAATTGTTTGTCCCTTCTGGAAGTTGATTCTGGCTACGGCTCTGTTTTAGATGCAGTGTAAACATCTTTGATGCTAATCAACATCAATTTTCAAAGATTTCGTGGTGCGTTTTTAATTGCAGGCAGCGTAAATAGAAACTTCCGCATATTCAGCTACTAATACTAACAGACATCGGAACACGTTGTAATTTTAACGAATCGAGATGAAGCTCCGGACATATTGCACATAGGTACATAGTATTTGTCCATGACCAAAGGAAACCATTGGAAAATCGAAATTAATCTCAATTTACACAGACGGAAATGCATATCCGGACGCGGACAAATATCCGTATGCATACGCACTCGAATGTATGTAAGCACGACGTATATAATGTAACTGTATCTGCAACGTATTAAAATTAACGGCGCAAATCCTGATTGATTTCAATATTTGAAGAGCATAGGGAAGAATTTCTTCGTCGATTTCAAAGCGGCTCACCCGCTCTATCCGCTTATAAATTGTAACTTCGGTTCAACAATAATTGTTTACATTCCATTACGTTATATCTTTACCTATACACTCGCCCTGTGTAACCGACTCTATTTACAATGTCCTATGAATTCTGGGTAAACAGTATCATCTCTGACCGCTGCGCTGTTTGCTCTGGTACAGGCCTTCGTGCACATCAAATGGATCATCCAGTGGTATATTTAAAATGAAATTACATTTATAGATAGATGTGCGTACTTGCTGAATGTTGTAGGGATTAGACGTTTAATTTGACAGATATTTTGAACACACTACTGAAAAACAACAATATTGTGTACAATAAAATATGGTGTCCAAGTGTTGGAAGAAAGATTTGACGAGTTTCATAAATAGTATATTGTGAGGTTATACGAAATTGCTGTCATATTATGCGAAATTTTGTTTTATTTAACGTTTTCCTTGCCTGAGAGGATATAATAATAAATGGAAGCTTGTGTCCTAGTTTTTCAAAATATTTGCAGTATTATTGCAGTATAAGAAATTACACTGTAATATTATTTTTGGTTCGTTGAAGTTAATCTCTAATTAACCATTATCGAAATTTACTTACATAAATGCATTTAGTTAACGATAATTCAATCAAAATTAAATGCGAAAAGTATTTGACTAAGGCATTCGATTCTGTCAATATTTCTTTTATATCTACAAGACTTTTTAACATGGGCATAAGGAGTACGGTACAATGATTGAGTAGTGTCCTTTTTGCGTCAGAGAAGGCTAATTAATTGTTAAGATTGAGGATGTCAGATCACGGGAATTCGGTGTCGATATGGGAACGCCGCAAGGTAGTGTTTTGGGACCCTTAATTTTTTTTTTTGCTATTTGTAAATGACTTTCTTGAGTATATTCCTTTTGGTATGGTGTATTTGTATGCTGACGATTGCCACATTGTTGTATGGATAAAAACAATAAGTTTCTTAAAATAAAGGTCAATGCAGTCTTGTGGTGCAGTAAAAACCAATTAATTATTAATCATAACAAAACTGTTATTGTTGAATTTTATAGTAAATTGAGAACCCAATCAATTAATAATTTTGTATTTAACAAACAAACGATTTCTATTTCTAAAACATATAAACTATTGGTACATTTCTTGATTGCAACCTTACTTGGAGAGACCATATCGACTATGTGTGCGAGAGGCCTAGGAAACCATATTTTAAAAGGACATGTTGTCCACTGCAGCATTGCTGGATGTTTGTTATGCAAACGTATATAGTGTGATTTTTTATAATATAATGGTCTAAAGACAGGCAAAGGATGCACATCGTTTTATTACAGAAGCGCATCTTAAGATTAATATTTGATCTTAGTTATCGGGAATCGTACAGACACTTGTTCAAAACCCATAATTTATTAACACTTTTTCAGTATGGTTGTATAAACTCTTGACGTACATTTTCCAAAACAAAGATAAATTTACAACTCATGCCTATATACATAATTATGAAACTCGAAACAGTAACAACATCTAGCAAAACAGGCCTTATCACACTTACTATCAAAAATATTCCATTATTACAGGGATTAGAATTTTTAATGGACTGCCTCGGGCGGCGTCTTGACCTTCAAAAATAAATTAAAAAGAATATTTAATTAAACATACTTGTTATAATATATCCGAACAGTTTTAACTTAACAAACTATTATCACCGTAAATTTAAATATCCATGTCTTGAATCATGTTCAATTTCAATATAAATCGGTAATTAATTTTGTAACTTATTTTTGTTTTAAGTGATTCACTTCGTTTACAAAATTTAGTTTGATTAGTACAACGTCAATTAAAATGACCAGTTTTTTTTTTAAAATAAATTTCATTAGCCAATTTATAATGTACAATAGTAACTCTAATTAAGAAATCGCTACTTAGGTAAGATGCATTTTTAACGTGTTGTTTGTCTTATTTTACAAATTTTGTTATATTTCAGCTTGATAAAGATTAAATAAATTAATCGAAACGTCGCTAATTGTAGATGGCTGCTTTTTATTTCTAATAACGTTTTATCCAATGCCGACGACGCATTTTTGACATACCCTTGTGGAGGATACGACAACATTTTCATCACATTCAATATATATCGGCTACCCTACCTTTTTCAATTTATCTTCATTCAACAACGCGTGAGATGGCATTTTTTGAGAATTTAAGGAACAAATTTGGTCTTCAACTAGTGAGCAGATTTAAGAAGTGGAACCAACTATGCAAGAAACGGGCTGCGGCGGCCAACCGAAGAATATTTCTACTTAGATGCAGGTACAAGGGTGTATTTCCTAAACATATTGTTAATAATTTTCCATGTATTTACTCTTTGCAAACAAATGATCACCCATTTTATAAAGATATTCACAAAATACTTTTCAAATTCAGACGTTCAGTGTTAAATGTAGAAATTAAAATAGCTATTTGGAATTTGAAAGAGTTAGATAAACAAATTTTGTTGTTAAGATCAGAAATTCGAAATACAGTAGATGTAAGTACCTTTAAGAATTTGTGCGACTACAACGAGCAATTGTTTGAGAGGGAGTTTGAGAGAATCAAATCAAAACAAGTGAGTAAATTAGATAGACTTTTGAATAGACAACCAATCAATTCAGACAAATGGTTAATAAATATTTCCGGCAAAGAATTACCTAGCATAGTCAAGAATTGTTTAGCTATGGGTCCTACATTTTCAATTAGACATACCAAGAATGATTTACCGATAATTAAATTAGTTTCAGATTTAGAATATTTTATTCACTTTACTATGGTTGGTGATAAGAACGTGGCTAGAGCTAAGGCTGTTAATGTTATAACGAACTTTGTCAATAATATGAAAAACAAAAAACAGGAAGATCAATATTTAAACATGTTCAATTATACTAGAGACTATCTTAGGGAAAATGGTAGGATTGTTGTGCTCAAATCAGATAAAGGTAATTTTAACAGTTGTCATGGATAAGGGTGATTACACTGATAAGATGAATGACTTGTTGTCGGATGATACTTCATATACCAGCTTAAATAGAGATCCGACATTAAAAGTTCAGGAAGCTCAGAATTCACTAATTAAAAAATTGTTTGATTTAAATTATATAGATGAGGATTTAAAAAATAAGTTAATAGTTAATAACTCATTGGCTGCAAGGATCTACGGCCTTCCTAAAATACATAAGGCAAGTTGCCCCTTGAGGCCAATTGTTTCATGTGTGGACTGCCCCACATATAGATTGGCGAAATTTATTTCCTCCATTTTAACTAATTTGACGCGGTCGTTTCAGTATAATCTCCTAAATTCCTATAGTTTGATAGAAAAAATAAAGTCATTCACATTGCCACACAACTACATTCTTGTCTCACTTGATGTCAGGTCCCTGTTTACCAGTATACCTAAAGAATTGGCCATTTCATCGTTAGAACATCATTGGCAAGAAATTGAGCTTCACACGGATATAGATAGAGCTACATTCATTGAGATGGTTAACTTTTTATTTGAGAATAGTTATTTCTCATACAATGGGTCGTTTTATAAACAAATTTGTGGTACTGCTATGGGGAATCCGGCATCACCGGCATTGGCTAACTTTGTCATGAATGACATTTTAAATAGCATAATATCCAAATTTAATTTTCCTATACCTTTTCTTTTTTGTTATGTGGATGATGTTCTAACAGCCATACCTGACGACCAAGTGGAGTATACTTTACAAACTTTCAACTCAATCAATAGCAATATACAGTTCACCATCGAAGTAGAGTCAGACTGCAAAATTAATTTTCTTGACACAACTTGTATAAGAAGTACAACAGGTGAAATTTCGGTTGATTGGTACATGAAAGATTTAAATTCGGGTAGGTCCTTGAATTACTTTTCCCAACACAGCATGAAATATAAACGTAACACTATTATAGAGTTGAAAAATAGAGTGATCAGGCTAAGTGACCCTCCATTTCATAAGAAAAATTTAAAATTAGTTACCGAGATTTTAAAGAATAACGGCTACCCTAAGAAATTGATTAATACTATACTCTGCAATACAAAACATTCCAATAGTAACATAACTGATGTAAGATATTTTGGTATACCGTACATAGGGGGCTTGACCGAAAAATTAAGTACATTATTCAATACCGACAAATACAAGCTGGTTGGGTACAACAAGAAAACTATAAACGATCTTTTTACGAATTTAAAGGACAAAATTCCAAAAGAATTAAAATCCAATTTAATTTATGAAATTAAATGTAATGACTGCAATAGCGTTTATATAGGTCAGACTAAACAATACCTCCATCGAAGAATACAAAATCACAAACAAGATTGCTTTCCTAATAAAATATCTAATACGGTAAAGACAGCATTAGCCTCTCACCACTTTCAATTAAACCATAATTTTAATTTTAATGACGTCACAATTTTAGATTCCGAAAATATTTTATACAAACGTCTATTCTTAGAGAAACTTTACATTTGTAAAAACAAGAACAACATCAACATAAGAGATGACTCTACTACCAACGAATATATTCCATATATTAATTTAATAAAACCTCCTAATGAGTTTTGCACGTTGTAGTTTAAGTATTTTAATTGTAATTCTTACCTAGACGACATTAAGATACGTGTGTTATATCTCAGCTGGATACCTACTGTATATCATGTCGAAATGTGTGCTTTGTTTTTCTGTGTTTTTATGCTTTTCACTTCTTTACCTTGTAAAGATTTCCATACCGATGTTTATTCGGACGTTGGTCGTTGCAGTTTTAACTTAACAAACTATTATCACCGTAAATTTAAATATCCATGTCTTGAATCATGTTCAATTTCAATATAAATCGGTAATTAATTTTGTAACTTATTTTTGTTTTAAGTGATTCACTTCGTTTACAAAATTTAGTTTGATTAGTACAACGTCAATTAAAATGACCAGTTTTTTTTTTTAAATAAATTTCATTAGCCAATTTATAATGTACAATAGTAACTCTAATTAAGAAATCGCTACTTAGGTAAGATGCATTTTTAACGTGTTGTTTGTCTTATTTTACGAATTTTGTTATATTTCAGCTTGATAAAGATTAAATAAATTAATCGAAACGTCGCTAATTGTAGATGGCTGCTTTTTATTTCTAATAACGTTTTATCCAATGCCGACGACGCATTTTTGACATATATATATATATATATTTTGTTTGTGTAACTTTGTATACTATATATGCAGTTTTTGGCGTACCCCATTTGTACATAACATACAGCCTCAGGATCTAATAAATTATCTATCTGTCTATCTATCTATCAGTCGTAAAAGCTGCAGCAGGTTGTATATTAACACATTAAGATAATTGTCTTGTCTTACACGTTATCGCTGATATGAAAAGGCATACTCTTCAATAACCTTACAGTATTTCTATATTATATAGTATTTGTCTTCATATATGTATTATGTACTTATCTTTCACAAAATCTTCATTTTGTTTTTAATAATAGACTAAACAACACCACGTTATTGTTAAAAATAATGTTAAATTATCATTTATAATTAAAAATTCGTTTTTATAAAATTACATTTAATAATTGTAAAATGTTTCATGGATTCTTAAATCTTCTAGGTTTTTAACATCTTGAAAAGGACAATAAATTCGGAACTTCGATGAATGAACAGTGTTTCAAATAAATAAAGCCAAAAAATGCACTGCTCCCCTTATTTTTTATTTATATTTATATTATATTCGGCTAAATAATTTAATAACTTCGCATTATCAACTAATTCCGTTTATTATTATCAGACAGCATTCAACAAACAGAATTTTTGTAAAAATACATTTTCTTCACAGAACGGAAACCAAGCAACTTTATATACACTTCTGCTAGATAGGTAGACTACATTTGGTGCGAATATAAAAATTAAAGAAGACGTCCTAAATACACTATGTAATAAAATTTCAAACAACGATTACTTACTAAACCAATTCAAGAATAAATTGCTCAAGCTTCTTTATTTCTTTTGTTTTTCTTTTATTTTACTGTATTCACAAAAGTTTTAAAAGATATCAACAAGTAAATTCTTTATTGTATATATGTACATAATAATACGAGGATGTATTGAAAAATTCTTAGCTCACTATAGAAGCCAAGAAATTTCGAAAGTCAAAATATTTTATTATTCAACATACTCTCCTCTTAATTGGATACATTTACTACAACGAACCTGCATCCACGCCTCTAGACCTTTCAAAAAGAAATTTTTATCTTCCTCTGCAAACCAGACTTCCACAGCTTTTTTTTTAATTTTAATGATAAAAATTAACGAGCTTTCAACCATTTTCTCGATTGAGGAAAGACAGGATAGTCGGACGGAGCCAGATCTGGTAAATAAGGGGAGCGTTGGAGTAATTCGAACCCTAAATCAGGAATTATTTGCATGACAATACTGTCATGAAGAACTTGTCGCGTCTTCTCTTCTTAACTTCTTGTCGTAGAGTGGTCAGTAACGTCGAATAATAATTCTTAGTTATTGTTGCACCCTTATCCAGAAAATCAATCACGATTACTCCATGACAATCCCAAAAAAACTGAAGCAAGAACTTTTCCATCAGCCCACGAAACTTCTTAGATGTTGGAGAACCAGAATGTTTCCATTCCATCGATTGCTTATTTTTTTTTTTTCTTGGTGGTAGAAATGTATCAAGTTTTATCCATAGTAACAATACGGCTTAAGAAGTCTGCATTTTTTTCAAAGCTTGCTTCCAGCCTTTCATGCTTCTGGTCAACATTCAGACATTTGGGTATCCATTTTACAGAATTTTTTCTCATGTTCAAATCGACGTGGACCATATGATGGACGATTCATATGAAATACTCAGTGCCTCAGATATTGATTTGTGTGTTTTTGTTCAAAATCTGTCTGGCACAGGTGTCATTCGATGATGGAAACACTGCAGCAATATTGCATATGCCTCTACTTGGAAGACCGTGGCAGATTTTCGTAGTGGAAGGGTGATCACTGTATTTATCACCACGCTGTAGATTCGAACTTCATCTCAGCCGACGGAATAAAAAGGCCGCTGCCCTTCATTTTATAACACACGTGTTAAAAAAAAGCTCTGAATTCATATCTAAAACGATAAAAAACAGTTAAAGAACAATATAATAATCAGAACCACTTCAATCCAAATAAAAGGTATCAAATTGATCTATATTACTTAGTTTAGTTATCCGTTAATGAATGCATTTAGAAATTCGTATTTATCATTAATCTTAAAAAGAAACGATCGTAACTTGGATAATTTAAAATTCTGAAACACAATGTGTATTTTTGTTAAAAGTTCAAAATCTAATCAGTATTTTAAGCAGTTTTAAATAGTTAGAAATGAGTTTAAAGATGAAATTGTAACTAGAATTTTGTAAAACCTGTTAATATCCAGTTTCCTTTTAAAATTTGTATTTATTAATCCACATTTATTTGATTTACAATAAACGAGTTCAAATTTACCTGGTGAATAACTGTGTTTTCTTTGATAATCGGCTATTTCTTTACACAACACTTTTCTGTCAACCATCATTTGATTTGGTGGTAAATACTTACCTCACCCAAAGCAAATAAACAGGAATTTGTACAGTTTACACAGTGGTCACACTGTCGAAAAGTCACAATTTGAATACAGTCAAGGTAAGTGATTCTATCCAGATATCGTTAGTTCCAATCCTTTAACAAGCCTGAGATTAAAAATTTATTGACGATTACAATTAATTCATTTTTTTTTATTATTATTACAATATTTAGGGTCCAAAACTATCCCTAGTAAGTGGCTATGAATGTACCAAATTATGTGTTATTCAATACAACAGTCATCTGAAGAATACTTGTATTTCATTACCGTTTTGTGTTGTGTATTAGACACTACGAACTTTTATCATTCATATCTGAATCCCATTTAAAAAAAAATGAACCGATATTCACTGATATAAGTATCTGCTTTTATAGATTTGAACCTGCAGCAACCGCTGTTTTAATTAAAAATTTACAAAGCGAATGGTAAACATTAATAAGGCCCAAAGAATACGCCTCTATACGACTGAAAACACTCGAATAATTAAATGTTTGTTATTTAAGGTTTTCAGAAATTTATAAGACGATGTAATTACTGCATTATTGAATGCCAATGTACTGAGAAGTATTAATTAGAAGTTTAGTAAATATTAAAACTTCGCTAATGAACTGTAATTGAGTTTGTTCTCTTAATGAATATATTGATTGCATAACCCTTTAAATTTACACAGCACGAGCGAAGGCGGACGACGGAGACGGCTGCAAAACGGAGCTCGCAATAGGAACAGGAGCGGGAAATATACAACCTGGGCGGGAATCAGGAGGACGAGGAGAACGGCACTTCTTCACTTAAACATCCACCGACCATTTATCAACCTCTCGATTTTACTTTAGTGTTTTACTGAATAATAAAGCGCTCATTAAAAATAATATTTCCGTTTTATTAAAAACCGGGCGGTCTTAATGTGCTTAATTAAAAATGAATAATTCAATTTACCCGGAAACTCAGACGTCGCTATTCTTTTTTTTTATGTTTATTGTTTGTTTCGCCGAACGAAATGATTCGCAAAATTAAACGAATAGATCTCAAAAAATGGCAAGGAACTTAGAAATATGGAAATATGGAAGCAAAATGGAATGAGAATTTGTATATGCAAACCATCCAGTAGTTGTGGTAGTTCTCTTTTTTTTCTAATCAATGTACAATGTGTTGGGTAATTGATGCTCCGGCAAGATTGCATTAAAAAGCATAAAACTTTATAAAAGTTGAAGGTTCAACAATTAAATTTAAAGCTCATGAAAAATATTGTCCACTGAAACTCATTTTTCCTTGCGTTAAATCCCCAAATTATTTAAAAAAAATATTGGCACCATATTCATGGGAATAATATCTCTAGGGCCTCTAAACATAGCGTCCATAAAGGAAACTTTTGCATTAGCTCACAGATTTCAGATGCCTTTTAATTTTCTGCTTCATGCAAATATCTTTTTCTACCTGAATTTTCTCACCTCATGGCGCCTTTTAGTTTCAGTAAGTATTACTGCTTAAAAATGATATCACTAAACTAATAATACTAGTAACATTACACACTTTAAATACTTCACTACCACGGACGCAGGTTTCGACCCTAAAGTTCAACTTCGCGTAACACTGAACTAAATAACTAAACCTAATAAATTATCCCCTTTTAGCTATTTTTAGGCAGGTACAATAATCACCATCATGATTGACTATCATCATGCGTAACTAATCACTAATCTGAATCAGGATTTGAAGGGGCTAAATCTAAATTCATTAAAATGTGCATAACTTTTATAAGTTTTCCGTATTTGCAACACAATTTAATTATACGTTACTATTTATATTCTTCCCTATTTTTTCATTGTCTACTTTCCATCGAAAAAGTGAAAGTACAATAATTATAGTTTGGGACAAGCAAGTCGAAATACCCAGGAGCAGGAATTTTTTGACCAAACTTAGCAGAAACGTTCAATTAATAAAGGTCGCAATGGATTATAATTTCAAAGAAAAAGAACAAAATATAAACATGATTTTTATTAATAATAATTTGGTCTCCCCCTATTAATTACACACTTCCTTACTCTTTCATTCATTCACTAAAGTTAGGGTGGGCACTTAATGTCCGGACACTTGAGCTAGGTGCTCATTGTACTTCCTTACTCTTTGCAGCATCGATTCTAGCAGATGGTCGATTTTCTCTTGAGGCATTGTGTACCAAACTTTCTGCTTCTCGTACTGAAGAGCTTGGAGCGCCTATGGAGGTTGCACTGAATTCCTCAGTCTTGTCCTCATAATGTCCCAAACATGCTCAATGGGCGAAAGATCCGGAGATCAGGGTGGCCATGGCAAAAGATTTAGATTAGCCTCTGTAAAACAGTCCACAGAACGTCTTGCAATATGGGAACAGGCATTGTCTTGCCGGAAAAGTGGGTCTTCCAATTACCCAAGAAATGGAAGAATATGGAGTTTTAGCACCTCATCCACACATCTCTAGACGTTCATATGGCCTCGGACGAGTACTAAATGAGATTCACTCTCATAAGTTATAGCACCCCATACCATAATCCCCACAGTTTGATACACATGCCTCGCAACAAAAAAATTCAACATTGCAACGTTCCCACGTCTTCGTATGGCCTTCATACGGCCATCGTGCAGTCGCAAACAGAAATCGAGATTTATCACTTATGACCACCCATGCCACTCTACGTTCGCAGTGCCGTCGCAACTTACACCATTCCAAACATTGCTGTCGGTGTTGAGCCGTTAGTGGTAACACAAGATGTGGCCGATACGAATGCAAGCTAAATGCCCTGATTCTACGGTAAACCGTTCAAAGTGTTACAGGGCGACCTTCATTTGCAAGCGATTGATAGGCAATTGATCTGCTGCTGAAGAATCGGCCTCTTGTTGCCGTAAGTCAAAAGATCGTCATCTAGAAAGTCCTACATCTCATTTGTCCTTCTTTCGCCTCTCGGTGGTCTTCTTCTGCGGCGTTCTTGACCCTCCCTGGTTCATTCCGGTTGCAGTTTCTCTCCATGAAAAGCCGCCTTCGCGCAAACCAATAATACGACTCCTATAGAAAGCGCACTCTAGCATGATCCCCTCTCAGAACAAACAATCACAAGCAAGCGAAAACAAATAAAATACTGAAACAATGACTGCACTGCGGAGTACGAATATAATTCTGCTACACAAATTAGCGCACGCCCCCATTGCATATTATGATTAAGTTCTTGAGACGATTGTTAACAGTTCCCAAACGCTTAGGAGCAGTACGTATTTTTGAACGCAAGCAATTATCGCATAAAACATATACCTGATAGTGACAAAGGTTGTCAAAAAATACTGAAGAAACTGAACTAAACTAAAATATTGAGTTCCATTTTTCTGAAATTTTAGTCAATTACTTTCTTTAGTAGTTATAACGTTCTATCAAGTTTGGCCAAAATAAATCCTAGCGCCTTCTTGGTGTTGGCGATTTCTATAATTATAGAGCATATAATACAATAGTTATCTGAGATGTTTAAGTAGACACATATTGCAGTAATCGATCAAACAATTAGCAAGTTTTAGCATATAAGTAAATACATATAGGAATTTTCTATATAAATGCATCCGATCAACCAGTAGATGACTGGAGTAGATGACTCTTGATATAGGAAACGCAACGTCTGCTAATAATGGCCGATTGTTATACATACCTTGATGTAACTTATGGTATTTCAGACTACATGTGAATCTGCAGTTTCAGGTCAACAGTAGCAACAGGAAACATGAAGACGTCGCCTTAATGAGTGTAACGAATCGGCCAGAGTGAAGAATCCAGCCACGCGTTTGACTTATGGTATTATTTCAGATATGTGTGTAAATTCATTTGCTCCTGGGCGTTGGGAGTACCTACCAGGCACGTCCCCGGGGTGGCGGATAGGGGAAAGGACATCTTGTCAGGGTTTGCTCAAGATGATTAGTGGCGGCTATAAGTTCATCCTCTCTGCTTAAAAACCGTAGCGGGTGAAAGAAGACCATTGCCGTGAAACCACTCCCCCCTCAACTTGAGCTATCGTGTCGTGGCTAAGGGCTTGCACAGTGTTTTTATAACGATGCCAGTTGTTGCTTTCGGCTACCGAAAGTCCAACAGCTAAACCAGGTCCCGAAAGGGATGGGGGGTCAAAAATCTAAATCCTAAGGTGGCGGACTAGGCTGATGGGGTGCGTGGTTGGATAGAAGATCAGTCTACTAGTCCAACCTTGGGGCACCTGGCGCATCCCATTGTATTTAGCCTTACCTCTGAATGCGGGGCTCTGTGGAGGTGGACCTTTTCTTCCGTAGCTACTCGTGGGATCAACCATGGCGGAAGGACGTTTATTAGCGGGACAACACCGCTAATAAACAAGAATAAGAAGAATAAGAAGCTTTCCACTTCCAAAGTGAGAGTGCCTCACAAGGAAGGAACAACAGGAGAAGCAAAACGACGGGAGCATATTTGGGAACAGGATGGCATCCATCCCCTCTCGAATTGCGTAGCACTGTGCAACTCAAGGGCGTTACACCTGGGAGTACGTGAATAACGAAGAGGGGAGACTTACCTAACTTCTGATATCCTACACTTTCTGAAAGGAATAGGATTGGAAGGCTGTAAAACAGCAAGAACAGGGGACACAATAGATCTTTTAGGTCGCAGTGTAATGTCACCCTTGTAATTTATATACATAGATACATATTCATTTGCTGTGGCCGTACTCATGACATTTTGTTATCTTTTATACCAGACGTGATGAATATGCATAATTTTAACATTGCCAGAAATTTTTTTCATTTTACGAATGAATGAATTTAATGAATTTTTGAATCAAACAATTAACAACGTAATTGAGAAAATTTAAAATGGTTAAAAAAAGACATAAAAAACGTATTCTAATAAATGGCATGTAGATATAATGGGCTCTGAAATCTATATCTTAAGTTTTATTGGACCTATATTCGCCCCAAAACTTTGTTGATGGCGTACCTGATCTTTTGGTAAAATAATAATGCAGTTTATTGTTCAACAGAAAAAAAACAGTGACAGAGTAGGCAAAATTAATTAGAAAAACAATTTAGTTAAATCATAAATCTCAGTCTAAAATGGGTGCAAGGAAACCTAATTAACTTAGGCGTATCCAAACCAGGCGCGTATACTGCTTGAGTTTATAGAGGGGGTAGTGAAGATGGCATTTTTGTTTTAACAAAAAAAAGTTTGGTTGATTTTTTAGTTATCATGGGGGGGAAGGGGGGGAGGGGAGGTAATTACACAAAAAAAGAAAAAAAAAAGAAAGATGATGATGTTTTCTCTAGATGCAAGATTTTAATTTAGAACGATGTTCCTTTGGCTCGTGGGGGGGAGGAGGACGGCGGGCTAATTACCCCCATTACCCTCCCTCTCCCTTGTACACGCACCTGAGCCGAACAAGAATAACCGGGTACTATTAGCTAAACCAAAAAATTAATAAGCAGAGGAACTCAGAATAAATTATAAAGAAATTAATTAGAATCGTCAAAAAAAGCGTGCAAATTAAAAAGTAAAAGACTGTAACATCATCATTCGCCGTGAGAACCGCTCATATTAACAATTTCTTCATGATAGCTAAGTTTAATTTTGACTAACTATTACCTACAACAACATGGATAGTGACGATAGAGTTGCAAATCTTACGCGGAAGAACAAAAAAACTTCAGCAATGAATTTGTTAAAACATTTGCTTCAAAAATCACCCAACGGAATGTATTCCTCCAGCATCTCGGCGAAAAATCAATGTGACAACTTCATTAGTCCGCGGTTTTCATATTAAACGAGTCGCTATCGTTTTGAATTCACAGAACTTATATCGCCATTTCCTCCTCGAATTCTGCCGACAAATCGGGCACTAATGAGTCGCATTGAGCGAATTCCGCGAGACGAAACCGCGTGACAGAATTCTTCGCGCCATCCCTCTCCGGGCCCCCGGTACGTACATACGTACCCTGTTTAACAATTAGATCGTTTAGATAATCCGAAGGGGGACGCGAGCGCGCGTCAATTGAAACAAGGAAATCCTGATTTTCAAAAGCGCCTCGCCTTAACGATTTCAGAAAACATCAATTACCGGCTTTCGCGTGCTCGAGGTGGCGTTGACTCTGCGACGACGCGATTGGTTACTTGGGACGAGTTAATATGCTTTATGTTGTGAAGACTTCTTGACGAATCTCAACCCAACTATGCTTTTGGAAAATTACTGATAACATTACAATGATATTGCCCATGGCTAATGTTTTAATTTGTTTAAATTGGAAAAGTCGTTCTATTAATTTACGGTCTAGCATATGTAAAATCAAATGAAATTTAATAAATAATGCTTTAAATAAATATGAACGAGCTTCATTGTGAAGTAACTAATCTATTCACACACACAATAGCTGCTTTTCATTTACCAGTTGACTCACCTCATTTCAGTTTTGTGCGTTAAGATGCGAACTGTTCATGTCAAACTCATTTTGTCGCCAAGTTACGTCATTCGTAGTAAGTAACTCGCAGATTAGCGCACGAAACTGAAGTGAAGTGATCCAGACGATAAATGGAAAGCACCTAATATTTCCGCTTTAACCCATAGTACTTAATTGAAATGGCAAGCACAAAATCTTCAAATGTAAAACGCACTTAGGAATTCTCATAATTTAATCACAATAACTAAATTGGAAACAGAGCATAAAAATAATCTACAAAATTTGGTGAAAAGATATATAACGATAAAATCCCAGTGGTAAAGCAAAAAAGCAAAACATAGAGAGATTTATTAAAAACTTTAAAAAAATGCAATGCTATACAAAGAGGGCGAATTTCAAATTCCAAATATGGTTTGATAAAACAGTATACAGTGCTGTTAAACCATACCTCAAGCTTCTATTTTTTAATACTAAACCCGAATGAAATTGAAAACGCAAACGTATCGACCAGCATAGTGATCTAAAATCCAATACAATAAGAACAGTATCCAAGTAGCACAAAAATATTAAATAAATATAAAAATTAAATATTTTTTTTATATCATAAACGACAGTTTTTTAAATATTTTATGCATATTACTTTGTAATATGAGTTTAATATGATATTCTAATATTTCTGTTATATGTTTTTCAAATATTTGTTATATTAGTATAGTATATTTCAAACCAAGGGAGGAAAGTGCTATTGCAAGTCTTGGGCAAGGCTTGGAATAGCATTTTCCTCCTTTGGTTTGAAATATACTATATATACTAATATAACAAATATTTGAAGATATAAATATAACAGAAATATTAGAAAATTGGTTTGAATACTAATATTCAGCAATAGTAAATAAAACTAATTTAATTGAAATTTAATATCATAAATATTTATTATAAACATTTCTATACAATGACAAACACGAGAATGATAATTTGTCGTACACACCAGCCTGAAATTCGTAAAGCAGCACTTGCCACTGTTTCGGAATTTATTATATAAAATTACCTTTACATGATGTAATTATAGGCTGCTTTAATTATGGGCAAGAGCTTGTAGAACTGACGAATTAACAAGAATGACTATCTCTGATGTAGATAACAGAGGTGATATTTATTCTGTGAAATATTCCGAAACACAAAAACTGGAGTTTCAAGAAAAATTTTGTAGCTGGTGGAACCCTCTGGATTGCAATTATCCGGAAATACTGCGCTTGTTTCATAAGGGCGGTGGAATATTAGATGTAAAACTTCAACGGTGGTTACAGAACAGACCTATTGAAATTCAATTTACCAATTCAAATTGAAAAAAAAGAGTTTGTTTATCAAAGTGCAATAAACTGCTCTTTCAACATGTAACATAAATCGTAATCTAATCTCTGTATATTTAACTTTGTTGCAATACAAGATTGTGTATCCATTTTGTTTATTTCTTGTTTATGAGTTTTGTAGGTTAAGTTCATACCTGTACAACCTGAATTAGAAAATAAGGGTAATATGTAGAATAACCCGGCACCCCCGATGATCTATGGAATACTGGACTGGATGAGTGTAAAGTGACTCCAGAATCACGATTGAGTGTTAACATTTTGATATTAAGCACTTTTTAGCTACTGCTATCGAATAAAAAAAAACATGTTTAAGATGTTATAATTTCACATTGGCACAATAGTGAAAATACTTACATCTTTAAAAAACAAAGCCCAGTTGTAAATATATTTGGCTATTTCTAACTGTATCACGGCCTACCTTTATCCATTACAACAAAGCCGCAGGGTGACGCCAACGCATCATAAACAAAAAAGCGAACGAATGTGGTCGAATTGCACGAGTAAATACATAATTAAAAGTAATATTATACTTTTTAAGAACTAATGCAATGCAGAGTCAAGAATGTCAATAAGAACAAAACTGAATACTTAATACAGATTATTGGGGTGTATTAGAGTAAATCAAGGAAAAAACAAGTACTCCAGTGACATCTAAATTTGTAATATCATATGAATATGAATAAAATATTCAAAACAAAATATTAGATTTATAATAATTATACAATATTATTTTCATATATGTAATATTAAAAAAACATTGTAATATTAGTTTTATATTAGGCTAATATTGGTTAAATATTATGTGCTACTTGGGTACCTATTCTAGTACGTATTTAACAATAACTTAATCCTAATGATCCTAACCAATAGTAATTAAAGATTTATATTTTAAATATTTACATATACCCCAACTATGCTAATAGCTGTAATTTAACATTAATTCATTCCACTAAAGAGTATGAAATATTCATTTAAAACTGCGTACAACCCTACTAATTACCTAAATATTATACCGTAAACTACCCAATTCTTTAGCTGCATTACTATAAAATTCCCACCATTCGACCGACTCGTTATCTCTAATATCGATTTCACATCGCGGCTAATTTAACCTCTTCGCTAATACCTTTCCGTACGCGACCACCACTCGTTAATAAGCGCACATTCAAGTAAAACATGCTCCGCTAGATCTACCCCACCACATTGACAATGCGAATCATTAACCCTCCTAATTCTACATAAATATGATTTAAAATTACCATAATCCGTTATTAATTCTACCGCCTGATACCATAAATTACCCTCATTTCCATAAAATCTTTAACGCTTCCAAGTCCGCCTCCTATTTAAAGTAATATCCCACTTACGCTGCCAAACATTATCAAGTTCACCCCTCAACGCCTCTTTAACTACACTAATGTAATTAACCCATACCTAATTATAGCGCTATCCCCTCTAGGCACCGCCTCTTTTGCTAATTGATGCGCCCTCTCAGTACGATTGTACCTACGTGAGCCCTAATCCAAAATTTTGTACACCTCCCTCACGTAACATATCCTAAGTATCTAATAACAAATCAGTCGGATTTTTTAAATTTCCTAACGCCTCTAATACAGATGAGCTATCAGTTATAATTTGCATGTCCTGTATAAATTCCCACTCGCGGCTAGTAAACGTACTGCATGATTTATTGTAACTAATTCTGCTTGAAAATTGTTGCAATGGTCCCCTAACTTGAACTTTTGATCATACACTCTAAAAAAAGTTGGTAATTTTCCTTGCATTTTCCCTGAAATTTGGGATTTTTTCAATAATTCCAAAAATTTACATCAATATAGAGTCTTTTTTTTTAATTCTACAGAAATTTATTAAGTAAAATTTTAAAATTTCTTAGTAATACCTGAAAATTACATTCAATTCATAAATTATGCGGCAATTACGGAAATTTCCCAAGTAAGAGTAAAATTACAAGTGAAGCATGCGCACACTGATGGTGTGGGTGATCATGGTTAAATCCTGCATAGTATTATAGTAGTTGTTTGTAGTCGCTATGTGGAGTCCATTATTGCGATATCAAGTGGAAAGGAAAGAAAATTCAGAGGTAAGTACCTAGATTATATTTTTAAATATGTCAGAAGTAGGACTGTTATTATTATATATTTCCACAATTTGTCATGTCTCGCTCATAACTGCAACAGAACATTCTGTAGATTGCTGGATATTCTTGTACATGTTGCTGACATACATATAGTAGTCTACAGAGAACCCTATGGAACTGTAAGCCAATCGTTGGTAAAATTATGCATATTTGACACGGCTTATGTCCAAAAATTTATCCACATCAAGCAACGGACGAGGAAATATATGTACAACAGCCCTGTCATGTATGTTTAATACAAGGTAGAGGGTTCTTTTTGTAACGGAGATTCGCATCATTTCAAATGTGTTTTAATTAGCGGTAGTTCAATGAATTCTTAAATGAAATTCAATGAATTATTAATAAATTCGGCCAATATTCTGCTATTCAAATCCAAATTCCATATCAAATCGACATGTACTCAGTTTGGTTTCCTTTTCAGGTTCCTGGTCCACTACAAAGAAGTTGCGTTTTTCATGCTTTTGTCAATAGATACTCAATAAATAAACAGTTTTCTTAAAATGCTGTTTTTTAATCTTTGCGTTTAACTTGCGTTTAACTTTTACATTCGTATATTAATTTATATCAAATTTTTTGATCATCAAATACCAAAATAAAAATGCAAAACCTATCTCTAAATCAAAAATCTATATTCTGTGTACTGTTTCTGACTCTTGAAGTTAGAAAATACCTTTTTCCGAAAGCACAAAATCAAGTAGTAGATTTGCAAAAATAACAGCTCTTACCATACTTTTCCTGCTCGGGAAAAATACTCGAAAAAAAGTAGCTTTTCTATTGACATTTCAGCTTTTAACTGAATTTTCCTGTGAAAATTTCAATTTCAACTGAATTTTCCTGTTGGAAATTTCAATCTTAATTGAATTCTCCTGTGGAAATTTCAGTTTTAAAACAAAATTTTTCATGTGGAAATTTCAATTCTAACTGAATTTTCCTGTGGAATTTCAGTTATAACTGAAATTTCCCAGTGAATATTCGAGTATGTTCAGGAAAAATACTTCGTAATTTTTTCTAACACTGGAAATTTTCTATGGAAATTTCCAGTGCCGAGGGAATTATACAAAGGAGCTTTCCGTGCTAATGGAAAAATCCTACAGAAAATTACATGAGAGTGGGAAGTTTACTTGCGCTAGTAAAATTCATGCACGGTTTTTAGGGTGACAAAATTGCAGCCAAACGGTACAGGAATTTTACCAAAATTTTTTATGTGCGTAAATCTTCAATAACATTTTTTTAAAAGAGCAAAAGACGTCCCTGTACCAACAGTCGCCCTATCGGACCAATTGAATGAAACCTTGAAACGCAATTATATTGCCGTCAATTACGGAATTTACGTTCCCCAACGTAAATGTGCTAGTAATATTTCCGAAATAACGCAGCAGCCGCGTCTGCCGAAATAGATGAGGCACACACGGCAACTGTTGGGTAGTTATAGTATAGAATAATATTTACATTACGTATTCGAGGTTATATACGTTGGAGACAAATAAATGAATGCGGAGAAACATCAGAATGATGCATCTACCTAATATAATATATTTGGTCTAAAAGACGTATCGTTAAAAGCAATCTTTAAAAGGCATCTTGAACGCTGCGATGTTTTAAACCACCACATTGCGTTGCATTATTAATATTTTTTCTTTATATATTAACTCAACTTTGTACAATTGCCGACATTTTATTTAGAACTCGAACGAATGGCTCTACCTTTGATTGGTGCTAAATATTTAATATCGGTGACGGTACACTTCTCATAGAAAAAATCGGGACACCAGCAATCGCGAATTTTAAAATTTCTTGGTGTAAATGCAGCTTTCCAGAGGATATATGCCTTATCAAAGCTATAAATCAACTTTTTTGTGTGTATTATTGCGATCAAAGGTAAAGACTAAAAATTTAAAACAGAATATAAATATATTTAGAGAAAAGGTTTATACATAAAATAAACACATTGGAATTTCGGTGGGGGTTTTCCTTAGAAATACCGAATACAGAAATATTAATGCAAAAAAAATACATAAAACTAAAAGACTCTTTGAGTAGACGGCACCATTTAGAAATACACATATATGTATTTAACTTGTTTGATGTTATGTAGAGATAATGTCTTTTTTTAAGAAAACATATGGCGATGGGATTTTAAATATTATATTATCTATTACTATGATATTAGTTACTTAGTTTGATTTATGCCCGCAAGTAATACTTTAGCAATAGACAATATGTCAATCAGCTCCTGAGTTTTTGACAATATGATTTTCACATTGATTAATTACACTATTATTGATGTATTCATTATTGTTGTTGTTTAGTATTCTTAATATTGTATTACATAAAAATATTTTTCTATGTATTAAAAATTACCAAAAAACAGTTTAAGATTATTTACAAAATTTTTAAAAGCAATAATTTCGGCAAAGAAATTATTATTTTATTAGCCTCGTTTGATAGTATTTTTCAAGAAATATATCCCTTAACTATCGCCTGTGTAAATTCAATGTCGTTCTATTATATTGAAACATAGCTATACACTCTTTGGTCTGTAACACAGCTACGGGCAGTAGCAGCGACAAAGTATTAAATGTATCAAATTCAACAATCAATATTTTAGCACTAACTGAGATTGACGAACAAAATGCTTTCTTACAATGTTTGTTATGTATTATAAATCCAATAATATTTAAATAATTGTTAATGAATCTGTGCCACATACAGACAGTTTATAAAGAGACCCAGTGTTGGCCATATTTCAGGAAAATAGATCAACGACGTCAGATTACACAGGCGATAGCTAAGATATATTTCCTGCAAATACAATAAACGGAGGGTTCATAAAATAAATAATTTCTTTGCGAACTTAATTGCTTTATTTAAGAATTTTATAAAGAATCTTAAACCTGGTTTTGGTAATTTTTTATAGATAGAAGAAAACTTTATAGTAATACAATATTTAAGAATATTAAACAACAATAGTAATTAATACATCAATAATAGTGTCAATAGTAGTCAATAAATCTGTGAAAATCACATTATCCCATAATTGAGAAGGCTGACTGACATATTATCTATTGCTAAACTAATACTCGCGAGCATAAATCCAAGTAAGTAACTAATATCAAAGCAGCACTAACAAGTAACATAATTTTAAATAATAAAATCCCATCACCACATGTTTTCTTGAAAAAGAATTATCTCTACATCAAACAATTTAAATACATATATATTTCTAAATAAAGCCGTCTATTCAAGAGTTCTTTTTGTTATGTATTTTTTTTAATTGCTATTTCTAAAGGAAACGCCGCCACCGAAACTCCGATTTGTTTATTCTATACATAAACCTTTTTCTCTCTATATATTTATTTTTCTGCTTAAATTTCTAGTCGTTACCTTTGATCACAGTAATATACATAATTAAGTGATTTATGGCTATGATAAGTGAATACGTCCTCTGAAAGTTACAATCAAGAAATTTTAAAATTTTGAATTGCTGGTGTCCCGATTTTTCCTGTGAGAAGTGTACATTCCTTTTCTCAGTAAAACAGAAATGGATGTTTTTTTGTTTGATTTGAATACTTCAAAGGAGCTAACACAGCTTATCGCATGGCAAAAATTATGATTGATTGTTATAATGTCTGATAACAAATGTCAGGATTTTAATGAACAAATAGAACACGATTAGATATCTCACAGATAGGTCAAACAAATAAATAAAAAATGAAGATTTTTTACCACATAATATAGAATTGCTTCGGATCTTATAGATAAACGTATTTAAAAAATTAAAAATTACTAGATACTTTAAAAAAGGAAGCGGAATTTGACTGTATTTCTAAAACATCTAAAGCAATTTAATCAAATATCATTTGTTTTTAAATTAATTAAATTAATTAAAATGAAATCGTTTGTTTTGTTATCGTAACTTCTAATTGCCCAACAAATGTCTGAAGGATTTGGGTATACACATTCATACGTTATATATTTGCGGTGGTAAATCATTTATCAGAAGCACATTCATTACAAAAATAAACATCGCGATGATCAAAGGCAGATGAAAGGAGCCCCGTCAGGATTGTTTGCCTAGGGAATGGAGAGTTTGCAGATACGTCAAGCTCGGCGAACGTAAACAGCTACTCTTGACCAGGCCGGATTATCCTCTCCAGTCAAGTCAAGAATGTGTGCTCTGCTGATAGCCCTCGCGCCATATCTTGTTATTCTAGCTCCAATACCATAATTAAACTCGTCTCATTCAATACATTTCGCCCAAAATGAGTTTTCTACTTAAAAATTCAAACGCAGGAATATATTATATAGTTTCTCATTATTCACAGAAATATATAAATTCTTTGTAGTATTTTTTTTTAATTGTTCTTGTTTGAAATTGAATTTCTCCTCCTAAAACCACATTCGAAGTATCTTCAATAGCGTTTAATTGTATTACCTATTCAACGAGCGAATTCGTATTTAAATTCTCTCTGTATAGTAAAGCGCTTCGCATACAGAATTTACCATTTTCTTGGCGTTTTGCGAATTCGTCAGCTTACATCGGCAACAATTCGCGAAGAAATGAGCACTTCATCCGCCAAGACGTACAAGAACATTTAATAAACACGCGTTCAATTTCGAGGTGATTCAATGATAATTAAACCGCATGCAATTAAGTCTTCCATTCGCGCAAAGAAAGAAACAACGTCTGAGTAAATGAGAGGTACACACAGTGAGACAAGTTTCTTAATATACTTTCAGCATGGGTTTAAAACTACATATACACTAATTCTTGTTTCGGCAGAAACTCAACTATTCATGAACCTAGCGCAACTACTTTGCAGAAAGAATCAATAATGTTTTTTTCAGTTTATTGTTAAATATATTACATTGTATTGTAACGTTTTTGGGATTTAAAAGCAATACGGCGGTATATTTAATAATAAAAAAGTATTTATTTCTACCCTTAAAGTGTAATGAAATAATAAACACTAATACTAACTAATAAATAACCAAAAATTACTAAAAAACACTTATTAAACTAATTCACTTATTTACTAATATTTATTACTGCAATTTATATTCACTGATATCAATTTAACTGCTCTGATTTATTTTCACGGCTCGGTTCGGCTTTTCACTGTGCGCTCTCCGGTATAGACTGACTGCTCGCTACTCACGTATGTTTTTTTTAATACTTGCCACACGAACTCGAAAAGAAATCTACACTTTTTTGGAAAGTTCGAGTCACCGGAAGGTTCGAGTCATTTCACACAAGAAATTTCCATTGCGAATTGACGCACCGTACGGTAGCACCCTCTATGAGCAGTCTTGAAATCTATGGGTTGCGCCATCTGCTGGTAGAGCCGGAAACCCCCTAGCTCGCGCTACAGTATTAATTTATAAATTTGATAGTTTGTAAGTGTTACGCATACATCGAGATAAGTACACTCAAGGTATGTCGTTGTATCTAGATTAAAATAAAATAAATAGTTATAAAAGTAAAAAGAAGTATTCTTGCATAAAATAAAACATTTCTTATTTTTAGAAACAGCTGCTGTCTCATTGTATACTTGGGAAGGCTAAATAACTACAAATAATCCTAACCCCGTGCTCCACCTAAAAAGTACTACACGAGGCTACCTATTCTAATATGGATTCCGTAACAATTGAAATGTTCCTACTCTAACTTAACAATTTCCCTATGATTGTTAACAACAAACAAAAATATAATACAGTAGCCTCGCAATTATGTGATTACTAATTTATGGGAAAAAAATTGAAACATGTAAACAACAAAAAATGTTACTAGTTCACAGAATTACGAGTCTACTGTAAATCAGTCAGCTATCAGCTGTTATTATATGCGCCCATGGCACGACTTTCGTTATCTTCCAGCATTCGCCAAGGACACTGATGAGTAAGGGAAAACCCATGACAAAAACCTGAGGAAAAGAATGAAACGAATTAAATATACAGTGTGACATTAAAATTATTGAGTTTAATTAAAAATATGTTTTCTGGTTTATTCTTTATTAACAAAAAAAATACATTGATATAATATAAAAACAGACTTACAAATGTTTTTCTAACCGATATCGATATAGTAATTAGAAAAAGTAAATCATCTTCAATAAAAAAATATATTTCTTTGTTTTCTTGTTTTGTTTTAGTTTGGTAGAACATGATGTCCACAAAATATTCAATTTTTGCTAACCATAACTTTATCCTGAAGCCTCGAAAAATAAGAGTAATTTGAAATGCTTAACGTTTATCACAGAAAAAGGACTTCTATTTGAATCTGATTAACAATTTTTAAAATTTGAGTAACGTAACGCTTGCTTGACTGTTTGGTATAAAATTTTATTAAAACAAAATCATTAATTTGAAGCAATGATAAAATGGGAGAGAGAAATTATTCATGTTCTATTGCAAATATTTCGGTTTCATCATTCTCTATGAATTTAACGAATTCTTCAGATTCACTTCCTAGTATTATCTTTTTTACTTTTTTGCATCAATTTTCGTTTGCTTAACTTGAGAAGAAAATCGAGAGAAAAAGTTTGTTAAATTACCTTTCAATCGTATTTGAAGACGATTAGGCAACATTTTTAAACGACAAAATTATTGAACATCTGCTTCACTTCGCGGACGACACTCAGAAACCTTTTAGGTAACCTCACCCCAACGAAAGATCGGCCATTTAAAATCGGTTGTAGCTGGTGTGATAAAATTCATATTGGACAAACAAAGCGCGCGATCACAACCAGATTCAAAGAACACATTGCATGTTATCGATTTGGTGACTTGAATCATCCAGCGTTGCGCAACATACAAAATCGACATAGAAAACCTTGAATTAGTGAAAAATGTACAATCACCGAAAGGTTTAGATACATATATATGAAAAACCATTCAAATAACTTATTGAATCGGGAAGTGGCATCACATTTGTCACTATTTCTTACTATTTTGCAGGGTCAATAGCCTTTGAAAAAACACTTGTAAATCTGTTTCCTTTTTAGAGGGAGATAGCGGTGCATGCATAGGTAATAGGTCCTTTTTTAATTTTTACTTAATTCATTCGGTCTTCGATTGACATGTTGACAATGGGAACCCACACAAACAATTAATAAATCTCATGTAACGCGGAGTGATCGAATATTCATGTGTCTGCTCTTTCTTGCTTTTTGAGAGTGTCTATGCTCATGTCTTTCTTTTATGTCATTTCTTTCTTGTGCTTTGGTATGATCTAGAACAAAGCTTAGTGCCTTTGTTCTAGAAAGAGGTTCATACGACTGTTGGCCTGAGGGTGAAAGGACTGTTGACCTGTACGACGTGATCATTCTTGGCTTGTACTAGCAGCGATTTAGAACATTGATGATTTATGTCAAGCAAATGTTCACTATTGTCGATATTTTGCGGTTTGTCAGAAACATCAGAACTGCCAAGGATATCACTTTCTTCGAAAACATTTATAAATTGTTGTAGGATTATAATTTACGCAAAATTGCCAGTGTAATACCAGTGTACAGAGTGTTTCGTAACCTTGATGCAGCCTTCAATTTTGTTTTCTTAAATTTAATATCCGCATTATTATTAGATTTTTTAGAATATCATTAATTTCTTTGAACATCCCTTAAGGCTGCACTCCCGAAATATCTTAGATTTTCTCAAAATTGTCACATTATTTGGGAAAAGTAAGATATTTCCAAATATGAGTCATTTATTCGAATTGGTAATTTAATTACAAACGCATTTGCAAACCATAAGTGACATTTTTTTATGAAATTCGGAATATTTTGGAAATTAACGAGTTTAGGCCTAAGGCATGTCTAACTTCTTCAAAAATTACTAATATTTTCAAAAATGCCATAATAATAAGAGTGTTGTGTTTAAGAAAATAAAATTGTAGGCTATAGCAAGGTCAGGTAACACCCTGTACAAAAATCGATAATTTTACATAATGGAAAAGTCATAATTCTGTAAAAAAAATGTATATGCAAGAAGTGAACGCTTCTGTTCTTGTATAAGTGGTTTCTGCCGTATATTCAATTATCTACTAAATCGCCTAAATTGTTCATACTCACAACAAAAGCTTAAAGAAATGAAACCTAATCCTGAAACGTTTGATTTTCAATCCTTTTGATTCGCAGATTGTTCCTTGAAAATTAAATAGAGGTTGCAAAAAAAAAACTTTTATATTACAAGCTTTTGCGCAATAAAATCCAACTGTCTCGATCATATTACGTTATAACAATTATATCTGAAACTGATGCTTTCAATACGAATTTAACAAACGTGTAATTTCAATGGGTAAGATTGAAATATGAAAGTCAGTGCAGAGGGGCGGAGGCCAAGGGGAGCGACCGACGTCGGGTGGTTTAGATGGATACAATGGAGTCTAACCATCCCACGAGGAAGAGTAAACTGTTTAGCGAGTTTCCTGGCTTTTGTTCGCGAAGCCCGACCAATTAGTTGCCGTGAAAGCCTCGTTAACTCATTATTCAATACCTGACGACTATTCAATCACTTGTTCCTCACTCTTTTCAGTTCTCTTTACGCTTTCTCTTATATACCTATTCATTCGAGCGGAACGCACGGTAGCTATTTGAGTAAGCGAATAAAAGGGGAATTATATTTGTTACTGATAAAATGGATGTTTGTATGCTGCACTGGCAAGGATTCAGAGGAAGTTTTAGCTGTGCGTGTTTACATGTAAACTAAAAGGAGATACAACTAATTACCAATTAGGTTAAAATTTCACTGCATATGATGAGGGTAGATACTTATACTAATACTACTCCATACAAAAACAATGCTTACCTTGTTTATTTATTATAATGTTTGTAATAATTGCAAATTAGTAGTCAATTTTGTAATTGCATTACATTACTTAAATATGCACTGAAAACAGGGTTTTTCAAATAAATTCACTTTTAAGCATTATTTTTTTTGTTCCAAAGTGATGCACAATTATATTTAAAATGGTGAAAAAAGAATCAAAATTATACATACTGACTCCTGTGGTCTGGCACCCCGGTTTTTGTAAATTCTGTGATCTTATTACTTCGATTTGTCTTTGTCAATGTTTCGGACAGATTCTCTCAGAAATTAGTGTTTTATTTTTAGATAAGATTTTGTTAATTGAATTGATTTTATTTATTCTTTTAATTGTTCAGTTGTTTAAATTAATTTCATTCAGTTGTACATATTGCGTTCACCAGTATTGTTTATGTTGTTCAATGTATATTCTAGAAGTTTTTTTCTTTGCGATTTGTGCGTTGCGATTGCACACAGCTGTTATTTTATATACGACTGTTATCCCTGAGAGGCGCTCAGTTCCGAGATTGATGCCGTGTGTAAGTACATGTAAATTTATTTTGTTAGCTGCCATTTTGGTATTTCATTTTGATTTTAAGTTTTGTTGCGTTTATTTGAAATTTTATCATCCATCAAGGAACTCATTTTATAATAATTGGCATTGTATTATTGTGTGCACAATTTAGATGTAAGATCTTTCATTATATTTGTTCTGGAAGGTATTAAAGAGTTTATTTTTTCCGTTTTCTAGTTTGCTGATTTGTTTTTTAATAATTAATCACCACGGTTTGGGTCATTAGATTGCATTGTGCTTGTATGTAAATTTCAATTTTGTAAATTTACTTGATCTGTCCACGTTTAAATTAATTTAGTTTAGTTAATTTTTGAAACCACGTGGATTTTTGTGAAAAAAGAATTATCTTCTTGAACAAATTTCTCTTTTGTTTGTTAAAGGATTTTGCATTGTCCTTTTTAAATGTAGATTCATGCAGTTTTTGATTTCGGCCAGAGTCTTAAGCTCATGGTTTCTTTTTTACTGCAATTTGTATTTAAATGTACTTTTTTTTTCTTTTTTTTATATAATAAAAGTTTATTGATTGTTATTTACGTCATTCAAAATTCTGTTCTTTTATTTTTGCTTAAACCTTTTCAATTTTTGGTGTCATTAAAGAAAGTCAGATTTCTTTTACCCACAATTTACTTTTCATGATTAGATTCAAGTTTTAATTGCGAGGGTAACCCTGAGTTTAATTGTTCTTTTGCGCCTTTTATTTTTATCCGCTGAGCTAGTTAATTGAATTTTTATTTTTACATTTCATTTTGCATTTTCTTTGGTACCTTCAGTACACAGCAATACATATAACCACAATTTTGATATTTTTGCCCTTTTGTAGGTGCTTGGACCTTTCCAGTTGGTTTTCTCTGTTGGTTTGATCTTTAAAACTCAAGCAAACTGCTGATCTTTTACAGGTAAAATTCTTTGGCTAACAGCAGTTTGTTTCCCTTTATTCGTCTATCCACTCTTTCCTACTTTTTTATTAGGAACCTTTCATCATCTCTTACTATTAATACAATATTAATGGAACCACACGGAAACTATTTCATTCGAAATAATATCATAAGTAATATATTACCAGCAAAGCCAACAATCCGAACAAATTCAATGTACTTGATGATATTGTAAGTCCTAAAAAGGCTCTACCCAGAAATGTTATATGATATAGTTAAGATACTACCTCATAGCAGTGTTGGGTAAGATAGGAGAAGTAAATGAATTTCTACAGCGACTAGATACACTCGTGTTTATTCGCGCCTTGAGTGGGGAGCAGTGTTAACTAGTGATTTATTGAGAGCCGACAAAACACGAGTATGTATAATCGCTGTAGAAATTTATTCACTTCCCCTAGCTTGCCCAACACTGCCTCATAGCTACTACCTAATATCAAAAAACTTATCTCTTCTTACGTCCAGAGAGGCGGAGATATCATAGATATAACGATTTGCCGAATAATGTTTACCAAGAATTATCCACTACCTGCGGCAGCAGGTACCAAGAAATTATGCAAATGAGGTAATGGGCTGTATTGGGAGAAATTGGACATTTCTTAAGTAGTGAATAATTATGTTTTATTTGACATAATCCACTGTTTACAATTTAAGTTTAAGTCTCATTATTCTAAAGTAAACAATTGAATTCTAGGGTTGTCTTTAAAATGGTAGGGGATAGATATTTCATTTCGTCAGTTTCTATAAAAATGAAATTATTTAATCATGTGGTCATGAAATAAATCACTCTCTAGAGTAATTAAGAGCATGCGATAAAGCAATATGACAAACACGTACAATGGGTCTCAAAATTCATGTCATTCCCTAGGGAGGCGATATCAAAACTTTCTTCCTTATGGGAGTGGCCTATTCCCTGGGTGCTCTTAATTACCACCGATAGACCTTCTTTCATATCGCATATAGTAGAGATACATACAGGAGGAGGTGATTGTGTTACTTCTGAATGTTTATTTATTTTATATTTACAGCTACCTTAATTATTTTCACTGTATTTTCTTGAAATAAAAGGATTAATTTCTGTCCTTTTTTAATAGGAAATGAGGTGATCCTCTATTTTATAAATAACAGATTTTACGGATTTCTATATCAATAATGTATTTAAAATCCATCTAATGTAAATTATCCATTGTTCAAAATTTGAATATTTTTTTGCATACAAAGTGAAGAAAATTGTTGAGTATATCGGTTCATTACCCGAATAGGAAACGTTGTCAGTTTCTATTAATGTTTAATTTGAATAAAAGAAATACTACCTATACGATATCGAAACTTCTATCCAGTTGCGCAGTTTGCAATAGTTGTGAAATTATTTATATTTTGTGTACTTTGTGTTTTATATACCGAATATTATATAGTTACTTTATTGTTTATTCAATCTAGTCGAATCGCATCGACAGCGTTAGAAAATGTATTTTTTTTATATAAAACTCTGGGTGAAATTATAACTTTTAACTAAACCAGCAAATCTTTACCTATTTTTCATGACCTGTCCACCGAATCTCTTTTTAGAATTTTAGAAACAAATAGGAATTCCCTTTTCACGATGGTAAGGATGTTATATATTTAACTAAAATCTGTATGCATTCAATGAAAATAATAAAATAAATAAATATGTGCGATGCCATACCGTTTTCATTGTACAGGATATTATCAGCTTTCTTTTCTTTTATACAAGTTTTGATTTGATGAATTATTCGTAGTATTAATCACCAAATTTATTAAATCAACCAAAACATGGCTCAAATAATGACTTCATGAAGTTCAAACGTTTCTAATACATATGCAAATGTTATTTACTTCATCTTCAATCTTAAAATTTTGTTTATTTTACTCTTAATAACAAAAATACTCCAAACTGTGGCACTGGTAATGCTGTAAACTTCTTCTAGACCCCTCACCACAAAGTGCACTAAACTGGACGTACGTTTCGATAGCAAAGCTATCATCATCAGCAGATACACTGAACTTCAGTGAGTAGTTATTGGAAATTTTCGGTCATGGTATAGGAAAAATACTTTTTTCTCAGAATATGTTTATTTATTCACGACGGTTCGTCAATTTGATATTTGATTTAAAGTGTTGTTGAAAAACCATGTTTTCCATTTCAAATTATTCATTCTAGGTAATCGAAAATGTATTGTTTTTTATTATACTTATCTATTTATTATATATTTTTTGTATACCCTATGACAAAATAACATACCAGACAGGAATGTTAGGAGAAGCAAAATAAGTTGTATAGTATGTATAGCGAAATATTTGGATTCTCGACATCGGTCGAAGCAACAACGTATAAGCTACTCCCAGAAGGAAAAAGTTTTGATATCTGCTCCGTAGGGCATGACATTAAAAACGCGACCCCCTGTACATCAGTGCAGTTTACAGCACGATTTATTCGGTAGCTTTTTGCGAAATTGAAATAATAAACTTTGTTTTGCTTATTGTATTTTGAAGTATACATGTATACCTTCAATTTGATTATCTAGATTTTTTTTTTAATTTGCTTCTATTAGATTGGGATTGGAGTGGCCTATGGACCTGTTTCACCGCGACCTTTTCAGATCTATTGTGATCCCATTTTTTCTTAGAGGATGTTCTCTAATTTTGCCTTCTTAATTAGAGCTATCATGTTTGAGAGCGGTTTTTTGTGTAGCTGTGGAGTTTTCCACGTCCATTACTAGAAACCTTGTCCTCGTCAGGCCTTCACCTTGGCACAGTACATGAACTGGTGTTTCTTCCTCCTCTTGGCAGTATCTGCAGGTTGCATCATCTGCCAGGCCTATGCTGTACCTATGCCTATTCAGTCTACAATGACCTATCAACAGACCTACAATCATTTTGACAGTTCCTGTCCTTATTCAGTAGATCTCTATTAAATTCAGGCCTCTGTTCCTTTAGGAACTCTTCTGCCTGTCTCTGTCCCGGTGATTTTTGCCACCACTCTCTAGATTGATTATGTATCCAGTCATTGATGGATTTTTCAATTTGTAATTTGGTAGTGCCGAAAGAAGCGACCAACAAATGACCTTAACGAATCTTGCCTGGCCAGCTCGTCCGCCGCCTCATTTCCTTTTACGCCTAAGTGGCTAGGAACCTAGGCCAAGGTTAATTTCCTTTAGGTGCCCACCTCATTTAGGGCGCTTACACAGTCACAAATCAGCTTAGAGTCCACGTTTGTGGAACTAGTCGCTCTAAGTATAGACAGACTATCAGAGAAAACAGCAACGCTTTTACCTGGCTCAGTATATCTTTCTATTTCTCTGACACAATGGTGAATAGTAGCAATCTCAGCTTGGAACACCGTTGTGTCTTTGCTGAAGCTTACCGAAAAAGCCTTTTTAAGCTTCTTAGCGTATATTCCAGCTCCAACACCGTAGTCCATTTTAGAGCCATCTGTATACCAGTTGGAGTCCGCTCTTACTGGAGAACCTGTCTCCCAGTCCTTCTTATCTGTGTCCACCGATGTATAGGTAAGAGACTAAATCAATACATTATTCATAAATTTTTTTATTACAAAAAAAATCTTTTATATAAAAACAAAATACTTTTAAATATCCACTAAGATTAATATAATACTAACGTCTAAATAGGAGAACAAAACGAACACCGCAGTACATTAAGTAGATTCTCAACAAATACTATTAACAACACGACCACCAACAAGAGCCGTTTCACCTCTCTTCTGAAGCTGCTAGAGATCTATGCGAATCCTCCTGTAAACAATGAAATTACATTGTTGTACTTAATATATTGAATAACAGTCTTGAGTTAGTGGTTTCATGCTTAAGTTTAATGCATTTCTTTGACAATCATGTAAAAAAAACTTACTTGTATGAACTTTTTCAAAAATAATACTGAAAACAAGTTTCGTTTTTCTTATATTAAATAGGAAATAAGAATAAAAGAATATGTCATTAACAGATTCAAAATAAGACAAGTAAAACTTGTTTTCAATATAACTTTTGAAAAAATTGTGTAATGCTAAACCATTGAAGCGTTAATTATTAAATAATTGTCAGAGGAATGCATAAAATGTAAAAACATCATACTGCCACTAATCTAAGAGTTGTATTAAATATTTAATTCAACTGAAGAAGCAAAAAAGGAGTGTTCCTACGCTAAAGTTGTACTTAATTTTACAAACTTCGAGCACATATTACCTTCAAATCTAAGTTCGTTATCTTGACTTTAAAGGCTTCATCGCAATTACCACGTTGCGCTAATCTGGCGTTCCTTATGGCATAACCCTCATATCTGAACGATTGGGTTGGAAGATATGGATGCAGAACCGGACTTATCAAATCTGGATCCATGTATCGTACGTCAGTCTTTCCAAATATTAAACTAACGATTGTTCCTACTAAGAGCACTGTAGAAACTCCTATGGGTGTAATCCAATGGTAAGACAGTCTAAATAGGGGGAAAACGTTGGATTCATCTGGATACAGCTGCAACGAAAAACTCTCATATACTGGCAATTATTCTCATTATTAGTTTGGAATTATTACAGATTCGGTGTTGTTAACAAATATTCCATATCTTTGTTCGCATTGATCTACTGATATCGGTAACTTGTGAGGCACCACTAACCCGGAAGCACCTGCGTATTGTCCACCGAAGGACACCCAACCTGACATTATAAATCCAGCTATGGCACCCACTATAGCACCTGGTGCGTTTGACCAAGGAACCAACATCCCCAAGGAGAAAACACCGAAAGTAGTACCGGCTGCTATTGCCGATAAAGAGGTGGCTGTCTGGAATAGAAAATACAAACTTGAACACAGTCCTCAGGTAAATTAAAAAGATCTCTTAGCTATTCCCGCAACGAAAGCTTTGATAACAGTTTTCTTTCAATTCTATAATTTCTCTTTTCTTTTTTGACATTTAATAGTATACGCCTAGAAAATTGATATTACCTTAAGTAATGAACAAACAGCACGCCATCCCTCTGACGATAGTCAATTCAGAAAGAACAAAAGCTATCGTTTTCGGCATGGTGAACGTCGCTGTACTATCGCTTAAAGGCAGGGTCAAACGCCCTGAAGAAAACATATAATCACGGCATTCTCAAAAAATAAATATCAACACTACTCACCGCCAAAATTCCTCCCATACGCTCAACCACATACAGAAAACCCAACGCGGCAACGCCCAGTACCAAGGCTACGATTTTCACGAAGATGGTGGCTCCCCTTTCCTTGATATTCAATCTCAAACAACCCTTGACGAAATCTTCCAAGACCACCATGGAAGTTGAATTCAATATTACCGACAAAGAGCTGGAAGATGCATAAAAAAATAGAGAATTAGGTGAGAATTAAAGAGAGTTTTAATGGCTTTATTGTGTAAACAATGATTGAAGATAATTTCCTTGATAGTAAGTGTGTAATCATTTAATCAGTTCGATAATGTATAAATCTACGTTAATATAACGGGTTTATGTTTTTGGAAGCAAATATTTATCTTTTTTATTAACAATTATCAGCAATAAACAACAATTTTTATTATTACCTGTATAATACCACAAATTAGGATTATTATCTGATATGAAACAAATATTTTCATATCATCTATCATTAATAAAAGCCTGCTTATCCTCTGTGAACAATATGGAAAATACCTCAAGGATTGATTCGATTAAGAGTGCTCTCTGTAGCTGGAATCCCATGTTTAGACGCTCACAAGGATATTTAGAATATATTCAGCAGTATTTAATAACAATACCTTGCCAGAATTACATCCCAAATATAAATTATAACTCTTATTGAAAGAAATAACGAACTCAATACAATTATTGTAGAAATAATCACTCGGTTGCAAATTAACGAAATTAACTTACATCAATTCATTGTATTTTTAACCGGCCAGGAAAAGCATGATACATTGCTAATACTAATACAAAGGTGCAAATTTACAACTAATTCATTCTGAGTAACATTACAATTTTCACATACTTTAATGTTTTCTATGTACAGTAGAGAGAAGGTTAATCAATACCGTCATAAAATTACATAGCACTTGCCAACAATATGGAATTTTTTGCTTATTGTTTTCGAATTATTTCATGTTATGCGATCATTTTATAGCTGTAACTTTAAATAAAACTTTCACTATTATATACAATACCTGATCAAACTGTTTGTTAAATATAGTATATCTGAAAAAAGAAGTACTAAAAGTTAATCCAAAACAAAAAAAAAGATATGGTATCAAATTTAATTTAATTTAATTTCCAAAAAATAAACGGCAGATGTGCCTCGTAAATCATAAAAACTTAACAGAAAATTGATATAGAAACAGAAATATTCTGCCAACACACAAGAAGTGCTCATAATTTGCTTGCTAGGTCACTGTGCATTTTAACGCAGATTAATTTAACAACCAAAGCTTTCAAAATTTTGATACTTCAATATAAAATTAATATTTGGTCTTGTCAACTATAAACAAGCTATACCTGTCGACTGATGTACCAATAGATCATTTTATCGTCCTAGTGCGGTAAAGCGCACAGCATTTTTTCTCATCTCACAGTTAATTCCAAAGTAATTTTTTTTATTGATATTGACGACAAATCATCATAAAAAAAACACTTTTTGCGCCTCCGTCCAGAAACACTCATTTTGCAGTACTTCAAAGCGGCAAAAATGTCACTAAAGGTTGGTCACACTAGATTCCACATGACAGACGTGTAATAAATTGTCATTAAGCTACTGTCCAACCATGCTAAGATGAACTGGTGTCTTCATTGCACTCATTATTTATAAATAGATATTAAACTAGAAAGAAAATTACAGAAAAAGACTTATTCTCAAAAACATCAAAATACTAAGGTATGTAACATGTGTGCCAACTTGTACTGTCAACTCCCTAGTGTTAAAATTTCTTTTCCATTTTCAATTCAAAATTAAGATTTGTCGGCCCAAAAAACATAAACTCTTTTGCGCAAAACTGCAGTTTCTGGCCTAGTGATACAAATAACTATTGACATAGACTTAAGGCTAAATTGAGTTGTTGAAACATAGTGGTGCACATCCACGGCTATCCAGTAGCTATCCCACAGCTACTGACTGTATTAATTATTAAATTAAATAAGATTTTATATTTTTCTCGGCCAAAAAAGCTAATACCAATGTCGTGCGTTAGGTCATTTACAGCGCTGGAATTCAAACTGAACTCTCGCGCTGTAAATGACCCCTACTCAACTTATTTTAGGAGACTTAGAAAAGAAAGTTAAGTTTTAACTGTTTTTTTTATTAAACAAGATTTCTATTTTTGCTCCGTCAAAACATCTAATACAAATATCGTGAGTTGGGCCATTTACAGCCCTTGAATTCAAATTGAATTCTTGCACTGTAAATGACATCTACTGCACTCTAATATAAACTTTGTAACCTACACCTAGCACTAAGTGTTTTCTTTTTGATAATTCTTTTATTTAAAGAACCCTCTTCATAGGATATATACATTGTTGTATTAAGTGTCACCACTCAACTTATTTTAAAAGACTTAGAAAAGAAAGTTGAGTTTTAACTGTTTTTTTTATTATTATTAAATAAAATTTTAATTTTTTTCTCGGCCAAAACATCTAATACAAATGTCGTGCGTTGGATCATTTACATCCCTCAAATCCAAACTGAATTCTCGCGCTGTAAATGACACCTACCGCATTCTTATATAAATGACTATTATTAAATCTTTGGAACCTACACCTAGCAATAAGTGTTTTCTTTTTGATAATTCTTTTATTTAAAGAACACTTTTCATAGGATATACACATTATTGTATTAAGTGTCACCACTCAACTTATTTTAGAAGACTTACAAAAGAAAGTTGAGTTTTGACTGTTTTTTTTTTTTAATAATTGAAGTAATCCTTTATGAATGGTGTTTGGATTTGAAAAATATAGAAATGATAATAATGTAAACAACTATTATTAAATCTTTAGAGCCTACACCTAGCACTAAGTGTTTTCTTTTTAATAATTCTTTATTTAAAGAACACTTTTCATACAATATAAACATACAACAATATTTATATTGTATGAAAAGTGTTAAATGTGAACTTATGTTAGAAAGCTTAGAAAAGAAAGTTGGGTTTTAACTGATTTTTTTTTTATAAAGTATCCACATGTTGTGTTATATGTACCAGTAAAACTAATTCGATCTGAATCTAGGATGCGTTTTAATGTAAATACGATATAGTTTTACAATAAAATTATAAACTGGCAATACGCCTTCAAATTTCATACATTCACAGTTTGTTGAGCGTTCATTTATTCAACACATTAAAAAAGAACTGACATTTACTGAATTGTAATAATGCTTTTGTATTATACAACATTCATTCAGAAATTGCATAATATCATATATTGGTTATGTTGTTTCAGGCGTGTATACAAGGAGGAGTAATGGGGGTGATTACCCCTTACCCCTCCTCCCTCCCCCCATGAGCCAGCGGAACATTATTATACACAATTAAAACCTTACATCTAAAGAAAACAGTTATCCTTCTTCTTTTCCTTTTTTTGTGTAATTATCCCTCCCATGATCACACTATAATTTTAATTTAAAATTATATCTAAAAGAACAGTCAACCTTTTTTTAGTTAAAATAAAAATACCATCTCTACTACCCGCCCTATAAACTCAAGCTGTATACGCACCTGTGTTGTTTTCATATAAATTTCAAAGAAAATGCTGTTCTAAGTAGAAATAAGAATTCTAGTATCTATTTTAAATTATAACACAACAGTAACGAAGGAGTACCCATGAATAGGCGGCCGTATACTTACAAAATGACAGCGGCCCATTTATGCAGTGGCGATTCGTGACAATTGAGCAGTGGGGCTAACATAAACAAGTTTAAATGGTCACTAGCTACGTATAGTAATGACGCGTTTGGGAATGCATATGCTTAGAATCACGGTACAAATAACACTTGATTTCAATCTCAAATTCGTAAAGGCCGACCAGATGACGTCATTGTGGAGCACGTCAAAAACAACCAAATACATCTATGGTAAATAGTAAAATGTTAAAATCGAAATTTATTCACCATTATTGAAACTGGTTCACCGCTTGTCCTCAGAAACAAATACAAAGCGTGTTTCGTCGCATCAAATCATGGGAATAGTAACGTTCGTTATGTACTATCAAAGACAAAAGTTTTGACTCAAGTTTGACCTAAATAGAGATACACTCATTGGAGTTTTTTCAGTATACCAATATTTCTCTCTTTAATTCTGAGTCAAAACTTTTGTCTTCGATGGTACTTAAATGTGTGTACGTGTATTTGCCGATATTTTTACAGAAAATTGAAGGTTTTTAATGATAAAATTGTGATTTGGTAGAGCCACGACTCCGTGGCTCCTTACGAGGAGCCGCCACTGAATTTTTGTACTCTTCCTAGCATGCAGGTTACTCCTACACAGCATGGCTAAGGTGGACGTTTGCTAGCAGGGATGCCGTTTAAGGTGATCTCTACTGTACCTACTACTGTAACTCCCGCTTTTCTCATAATTTCCAAAACCACACTATGTTATATCGACAAATATACAATTTATATTAATGAACTCTCCGTGAGAAACATTTTATTCAATTTTCAAGTGATTCATTCGATATAAATTATATTATCTATACAGAATTCAGATTCATATTATCTGAACTCGTAGATTCGACTTCGAAAAGTAAATATACCTACATTATCTCATAAACAATATCCCTACCTACCTGCCCATATATAAAACTAAGGCTGACCGGAAAGAAAATAGAATAAAATCTAATAATATTACCTGAGGGCAGCGCCGAAAACTCCAGCGATGAAAAGACCGGGTACTCCTCTCAGATGACCGACCGTTTCCATGACGAACAAGGGAAGGAGTTGGTCATTTGCCCGGATGCGGCCCGCCGTCAGAGGATCGCAATCGAAATAAGTGGCATAAATAATGAGACCGGTGAAACAGCACACCGATACGAACACCATTACGCCCAAGGTAAAAATCGCAACGGACCTGAACAAAAACAAAAAAGGGAAAAATATGGTAGGTATGTATATAACAATCGTCAGAAGTGGAGCAGTCCTTCACTTACGTTTTGGCCTTCTTCACCGTAGGTAGAGACAGGTATCTCTGCACCATGGTCTGATTGACCGCGTTGAAGGAGGTCCAGTAGACTATGCCACCGATAAGGACGCCGAACACCGTATGCCTCTCGTATAAACTCGGACTGAAGCTGAAATATTCAATTGCATTACGCATGGGAACTTGCATAAGATAAAATGATAGGAGCCCCGTTCCGTATCAGTTGGTCCACTCGCCAAATTTCACTTCAAGAGACACTAGTCATCAAAATTCAAAGAAAAAGTCTCAAATGTGCATTTCTTTATTATTATTAGGTACAACTAATTGAACATTTTAAAACAAGTTAAAACAAAGTCATTTTGAAAACAATAACGAAATTGGGATGGAACTGCAAAAAGAATTTTTATCTTAATTCTATTGCAGAAAGTCACTAGAAGAACAGACTTCTAAACTAGAACTTCAATTCTTCTCGGTATCAAGTCCTGACAACCTTTAGATTTAATTTCATATCAAATTTCTTCTAGTTTCCATTTCCATTCTGGAATTATTCTTACAGGATTATCACGAAACCGTATTTTCATGTTATGCCACAATGACAAATCTAGGCAATCGAACACCCACTCCAAGAGAGATGCGAAATGGCTCTCAGGCGATAATATTCTATATTAGCTGAGAGCCATTTTGCACCTGTTTTGAAGTATGACAACTTGCACTGTCTTGCTGGATAATCAAACCTTCTATCTATCTGTTAAATTATTAAATATTTTACTGTACAGACAATTCTGTGAATAAAGTGTACTTTTCCAATATCCTTTACAAGCATTGAGCTCTACACCGTAATAGAAGATGAAAATTTTGCCTTCTTTTTTAAGCATTCTGTATGATATTCTTTATGTTTTATCCAATGACTCTGCTTCGACTATCACCACCAAAACTTCAAATCGAGGTTCACTATTACAATGAATCCGATTCCACTGCTCAAGAAGTCAACGTTTATCTCATTAGGCAATTTAAACCTATTATATACCTTTGGTCTAAAGAAATTAATCCTTTTTTTAAGTATTTGTCTCATAGGGCATTGAACTGTATCCTAAATACTGAAATGATATCTTACACTCGAAAATGTGAAGCTGAGCTAGAGATAGACAACTATGATTATGACGTACTTCTATTTCTTTCTACGATATACCTCAATATAATATGGTTATAACAAGTGCCTATATAAAAATAATAGAAAAAGAAAAGAACGAACTATTGTATGGAGATCTCGAAAACTCTAAAGGATACGCATTGGGTTAAATGGAGAGCAGATTTGCAACTTCATCAGCCTAATTTACATACGGTTTTGTCCATTTAAGGAAATGCATAGTTTACTAGATATTTGTTATTACATTACCTAATAGAGTGCCAAAGAATACTTGTGAACACTAGTGTACTTTAGATTTTAAGATATCCCTTCGGGAGGAACCACTTGTTAAGCGCAATGTTTACTTTATCATTTGAAAACCTATGTATTCATTGTAGGAACATGTTACATCAAATATGTCGACGTTTTCATAAATACGTACACTCAATAAAGTTACTATGTTGATTTAATAAAATGCTCTTTTTTGATTTTTTTTGGTTATTATGAGCAAAATTTCAGTTAAACCAAAGCAATTTCTCGAGTTCTACAAAGAAAGAATTTAGCTTGAACCTATTTAGTTAAATTAAAGTTTCAACTTGTTCTAATTAACAATAACAATGGTTCCTTTAATATTACTAGAAAGTCAAGATATTTTTTTACCATTCAACTAAAAATACGGTTAGATAGACAAATCTGAAGAATGAAATCAAACTACGTTTTGGATTGTGGAAACTGAAGAGTCGAAGTACAATAGCAGCACATCTATTTTGTAGCAGTTTTCTCCCTATATAAAGGCCGTTTTACACCTAGCTATTTATTGCGCAGTTTATTGGCCAATTTAAAATTGATACGTGTATAACACGTATTTAATCCGTGTTATACACGTAACGCGTATAAATTGGCCAATAAATTGTACCATAAATAGCTAGGTGTAAAACGGCCTTAATACAGCAAACACATTCAATACTTACATGTATTACAGAAATTGTCCCATAGATGGCGTTTCTCGTATTTCATTTGAGTAACAGAACTTATTCACCAGAAATAGCAAGGTAAATACGATTATAAATTATTAATCAGGTATATTTACCAGATAAACATCTAACAGGAGCTGTAATCATTGAAAGGACGACTCCCTTAACCGCATGCTACGGCGGCGGAGTGATCCTTGCGATCAACCCCCAATATGCGGGACTTTGAATAGATTAAAATTTGGTTGATGCAAGCAAATCGTTTCTTTTTATGTACAGTGTTAACAAAATATAATTTTTTGTGTGATACGTTTCCAAAGACTTCGATTGACCCCTTGCTAGAGTTAACATAACTATTATAAATTTGTTGTACTAATAACAAATACCCAACAACTTTTTTTTCGTTCCTGCAACTAAGAAATTTGGTTCACCATATACAGCCAAACAGTATTGTTAAATTAACTAAATTTTGGTTAGCTCAATGCAGGTGCTTTTTTGAGTGTACGTATAAATTCAATAAAGTTTACTCTTTCACAAAAATATTAAAAATTTGGCAGTGGGCCAACTCATGTGGAAGAGGGCCTGTATACCTACTTAGTTATTACTATCCGACTGGAACTTTTTTCCCAAATGTACGGAATACCACCTAGTGTCGTAGTCCCTAGTGTCACAACCACTATTACTGATAAGAACATTACCATGATTTGCCAAGTATCTGTCCATACTACTGCTTTTAAACCACCCTAATAAAATAGAAAATCAATTATTTATATTGGATGTATTATTAAAGAAATTAATATAAAATAATTTGACACCAGTTGCTGCTAACAAACGAACTGGCAAATCGTAAACCATCCCCCATTAAGCCCCCTTATGTCAAGGTAAATGAGGATAGCACCAGCAAATGCATGGTCTAGAATGTTATATAATGAGATAGATTGATTGAATAATCACAAATAGTTTTAAGTGAATGACGGACAAAGATCATAAGCATAACCCAATGAATTGTAATGGGAAATATCCTTGAATTAAAATTTTTATTTATAATTACCAGATGCTCGTGACTTCGTCACTTTTGTAACTCTTATCAATCCAATTTTAAAAGCGAATAATAATGATTTGAGTTTAATTCAGAAATAGATAATAATATTCCAGAAAAATAGATATGTAAACTGAAAAAAAGAACTAAAATCGAATTATATAAGTTATCGGGGGAAAGTGAAAGAATATTTCCATTATTGCACAAGCAAACATTTTTTTTTTTTCATTTTACCCCATTTCAGTTCTTGCTCTAAGAGAGAAACCGCCTTTCTAAGAAGTTTTGGAATTATTTGTTAATTTTAAAGTTACAATTTCTCGCAGACTGTTCTGAAGAAGAATGGTTTTGTTAGTCTATCAATGCCCAAAGGTACACACCAATCTCCTCAAAATCTTTTAAGTTTTTTTGTGAATCTGACGAAGACGAAAATTTAAAAACTCGTGTAGAAACTATGGGACTAAAGCAACAAAATATGCTTCCTTCATAAATAAATTTGTACGAAAATGTGAGAATTATGGTGTAAGATAAATATGGAGCGAGGACACAAAAATTGCCACAGTACTAGATTGTTCAAGTATTGATAAAATATGGGAATGTTATTTTATTAATTGCTGGATGCTCGCAACTTCGTTACTTTTTGTAACTTCTGTCAATCCGATGTTGAAAGCTATTAATAATAATAATAATGATTCTAATTTACTACACAGAAAGAGGTAATTATTTAGAAATACTAAGTAGATAATATTCCAGCAAGATAAATATTAATAAAATATACAAATAATAGCAACAATATACAGTATGTCCCCGGATCGACGCATGAATAGGTAAAAAAGTCTGAAAATTTTTGAGTCGAAATTTCATGTTCTGGGGTTTAGCCCTGCTTGGATAGAAAGCAATTTGTACCATACTTTCAGTTTTGAAAAATAAAGGATGCCTTGGAAATTTACAAAAAGGTGGTTTAAAGTGTTTTTTTATAGGAAATATTACAAAATGTTATTAAGAAAGATTATTGAGATTAATAAATTATGCAAGTATGCAAAATTTAACATTAAGCATGCTTTACAAACATTACTCTTCCCACCAATGAAGTAAGTGCCTTTTCCTCGTATCTTCTATAAAAAAAGGCACCTTATTAGTGAGAAAAACTACCTTTTTGTAAATTTCCAAGGCTTGCTTGATTTCTAAAAACTAAAAGTATGACACAAATTACTTTCAATCCAAGCAGGGTTAAACCCCAGAAGATGAAATTTCAACTCGAAAATTTTCAGACTTTTATACCTACTCATGCATCAATCCGGGGACACACAGTATAGTTATTAGCAAACATTTGTTATTTCTCAACCTAGACAAAAAAAAGATTTGTTATTGCGATAACAAAGAAAATAAAAAAAATATATTTGTGGATTTGCTTTTGAAAATAAGACGAACAATAAAATACATTTTGTCAGCATAAATGACACTAAAATACTTTCACCTTGCACAATGACAATAAGTAAAAGCCAGTTTAATTACAATTTCTCATTATGAACACTTGTAGACTGTCATCAACCTAAAGAAAAATGCGAGCTAACGCGCTTCAGTAACACATAGACATCTAATTAGAATTATGCATAGTTAAGTAATTACTTACCAATACTGTATAAAATATGCATACGATGCATACGATTGTGCCAATTAAATGAATATCAATACCGGTTACTGTATGGACAGAAAAAAAATAATACAAAAACGTGAAAAGCCATATTTAAGCTACTTTACCTTGATTAAATGCTAACGATGGTACGTAAATCAAAATCGGTAGAAACATAATCTGTAAAAGTTAATGTAATTAATACGAATCGTCATGTAAGATTCCGAATTTTATTTTACCTCGTCCAAAACGAATAGCACGGATGCTACCGTTCGCACATGCCTATTGAACCTCAGCTCTAAATACTGAAAATATTCAATTATCAGTACAATTTAATACTTGCTACGTAATTTGATTAACGCACTTCGTATGACGAATTAACTTGCAGTTTGCAGAACACAGGTAGGTAAACGTAAGCAACTATAGCGCCGCTGATCGCAATAGCTACCACCATCAACCAGTATTGGGTTCCAAAATTATATACTTCGGCTGGTGTTCCTAATATCGTAACGCCAGAAATATAACTAAAAATATTAACCTAGATTGTTACAAAGAATAAATACGTAACCGCATACAAATTTGGACGATCAAAATTTTCGCGCATATAGTAAGCAGAATATCAGCGAGAATATTTAAATATTTGATGATGTATATGGATTCTACCCATAATTGAGTGGTATGATACAAAACAAATATAAATGCTATAACAAAAAAAAAGTAATGATTAAATGAATGCGACTTCATACCATTAATTTTGCAGGGTATAAAACTACACATAAATTAGTAAATATGAAGTTCTTCCCTACTGTGGAATTTTGTCATTGATCAACTGCTTGTAACCCTAAATAATGCAGGTTATTATACCCAAACGTATGCGGAAGATATTGCAATACTCATAATGGGGAAAAGCGCAAGCATCATTACTTATGCAGAGAGCTCTGAAAACAACGGAAGAGTGGTGTATTAAGAAAACCTAAAACCCTGCGAAAATAACACTAGAAAAAAAGAAAGCTGAATGGCCTAAAAACATCTACACTTCATAGTGAAACAGTACTATTCAACCAAAATGCTGAATTCCTAGGAATTATTCTTGACTCGATGTTAACCTGGAATCAACATCTTGAGTTTGTCATCTGTTGTATCAAATGTAAACGGCTACTCATGTCAACTCTCAAAACAATTGGAAAAACATGGGGATTTAAACCATACATGATGTACTGGTTATACACTGCAGTGATAAGGCTCATATTAACCTGTGGCTGCTTGGTTTGGTGGACCAAGACTACGCAGAAGCCGGTATACAGAAGGCGAAGCAAATTTTTCCAGTTAGGTAGGTTCAATAGAAAAAATACCCACAACTGGTCAAAAAAGAACAAAAAATACGTTTTGTAAATTAAAAAAAAAGGAATCCGAAAGAGAGTCTTCTTTCGACCCAAGGTTTCCCTAAAACGAATTCTATGGTGACTCAAAACTCACGCACAAAGTGACACTACGAAATAAGAGCAAAATTTACTGGAAAAATAAAAAAATATATATTTGAGTAATTTTAATAGGATCTGAATACAGTGTTGTCAGATGTATATGTTTCTTTGAAGTGGTTTCTGCATTGCACAATGTTACTATTCAGATTGTCGGTTCAAAAGTGAATGAAGAATTTAAATGCGTATATCTTTGGTGCCAGTTGATGCATATACACTCTGTATGTGAATAAATTTTAGAACCTAGATTATAAAAATATTTTTGGGCCCCAGTAATATCCGTATTAAATTATTGCCACCATTAAACTCATATACATATTTAATTAAGCTTGTAGGTAATTTTCCTCGCAAATGTTTACTACGCCTGTTTTTTTAGGTGTCAGCATCATTGTTGTAAATATCTATGTTATCAACAAAACAGGTAAATAGGAGACCGCATACACGATAACGATCCTTCTAATATTAGATTACTGATCAATTAGTAATGTAATAAAAATGTATTGGATTTCAGAACAAAATTTATTATTTATACTATAGGAAACTGTAGATAATGTAATACAATAACTCATTAAATAACCTTTTAATATACATAGTAATTATGTAATTGAAAACTATAATATTGTAGTTATTAGTAATACATTATCCACAGATGGTTCTTCCTGGTTTAAAAAATAAATTTTGTTCTGAAATCTAATACATTTTTATTTCATTAGTAATTGATCATTCAGGTATCAGCGTAATAATCAATTATTAATTAAACACTAATTATCAAAATCATACAGCCATGCATTTTAAAATCCTTATAGATAATATATACACCTTAATAATCAGGGCCAATACAAATTACAATTCAAAATTGAAAGATACACACACCTAACCATCTGTTAGCGTAATGTGCTGCCTCAGGTGCTATCACGCTGTTTTGAAGTACCGTTAACTAAATAGCCAATAAATGACATCATAAAGTTCATTAAATGACTTCTAGGAAAAAGGTTTTGCACTTAGGAAAGCATTTTGGCAAATCAACACGACAATACGACAAATACATAAAAAAAAGATATAGAAATAGAATATGATGCGCTATTACAAAAAATCTGTTGATATATCTAACTAGATCCTATACCAGTGAGTTCCTATAGTTTATTTTTAAAATTCTAGCAGCAAGTATATCCTAGAACGTAACAATAATTTATCTGCGTAATAGAAACTGAAGTTTTCTAACTAAAACGCCAATCGAAACGAAAAATAGCGTAAAAGTATCTAGCTAAGAGGTTAAAATACATGCATTTACCAACCATTTACTTAAAAGTGAAATAATTTTTCCAGTTTTGGTTTTTTTACCAAGCAATTTTGCTTATTTTGGTTGCTCGCGTTATGTATACAAACATTAATTTTTTTTTAATAAATCTGTGAAGACCTATTTAGGTCACCATATAAAACAATCAAAATTTATTAAAAAGCTTTGCCATAACGTTATATGCTTATTCAAGAAATGAGATCCACTTTTCACGTTTACTACATAAGTATCTAATTAAATATCAAGAAAAACTTTTCATTTTTTGTTTGTATTGTATCCATAATTAAATTTTCTCTTTGATTATAATTTAACCACAACCACCATATAAATCGATAAATGAGTATATAAATATATAAGCATATAAAACAATTCATATCATATTCCATTCAAATATGTATGTTCAAATGTTCAAATATATTGTCGCGATGAAAAGAAGAACATTTAAATCCATCGTTTTCATTATATTTTTCATTTTAAATTATCTTTCAAATTTTATCTCTCATGATGTCAAAAAAAATAGATTTTTCCTATTAATTTTCTATCACGTCAAGATAAAATTACAAACATTACAGTTTTATTTTTAAATAAACGTACTTACCTGCCCACTAAAGACATAGCTACCGGAAAAGGTTTCATGTTTCCGTTTCCCGTTAAATATTCCCTCAGGGTTGGGGCTTCACCGTCTTTGCAATATTTACTTCTACAGCCGAAGTACAATCCCGTCATAACGGATAATAACAACATCGCCCCAAAAACTGCATGGTCCACAATATCGAATTCAAGATTTCCATTATTTAATCCACCATTTATCCTTACTTCGGCGGTCATTTTTTTATGAAAAGTGATCTGTATGACAAATTTACAATTTACGTAATTATTTATTTATTAATGTAATTGATCGTTTTTAAAATGAAAGTGGATTTTTATCGACAACACGGAAGTCGATAAGGAGGAACTGATGAATATCAGGGAGAGATTAAATTTTATTCCGGCGCAAATTGTTATTGACTTTTCCCATTCACGTTTAAGCATTAAACTCTCAATTTACGTAAAACGAGACATTGGCTTCTACTATATAGTAAACGGTACACACCGCGTAATTCACCAGCAATGACTGTCCGCGACGAATGCATTAATGTGTATTATAAACTTTGGTAAGCAGAAGCTCGATTGTTACTAATAAACGCATTGTTTAAGCAATTGATATTTAATTTTTACATGATCATAAAGGCGTTACAGAACAAAGTCCATCTTATTCCTTACACGAACACATTTAAATTAATAAAAGATTGTTTTTAATGGTATTATAGAAGTTCCTAATAATCGGCAATATGACTTGTTTGAAAATGTGCGCGCCAATACTAGTGGGTGTCTGCCGATAAATCAGCAAACGACACAAACCAATTACCGACATACAAGAAGCATTCAAATTGACATTTGAGATATTTATTTGCGACAGTAAAAAAAGTTTATCTTATCACATACTTAAGTGCAGTTAAATTAATACCAATACAAATAGTATAATGAGTTAATTTGGTGAAATGTAAATACTTACGTAGGTGATATTCAGTGATAGTGGAAATTTTCTAGAATGGCCGATCCTATCACTTCATCTCAGCACCAAGAGGTTTCGATGGGCACTTCTACTACTGTTACCACCGTAGTATCAACTGACACACAGGTAACAACATTCTCGTTGCGTAATTAATGTTAAAACTTGGGTTGTTTTCTTAGTAAATATAACCAAAATGTTCGCGGCATGTAAAAACATTCGTGCTAATTTTAAACGAGTAAAAATAGATAGTGCAGCGAAATATAGATCGATAAACACGAACATTAATGGGGAGCATTCGCCGCTGAGTGGGATAAGGATCATAGACTTGACAAGAATAGTAGCTGGACCCTATTGTACTATGATTCTTGGTGACATGGGTGCAGATGTTATCAAAGTAGAGAGACCTGGTAATGGCGATGAAGCGAGAAAATGGGGCCCTCCTTTTATTGGAACCTCAAGTGAAACTTGTTATTTTATATGCTTAAATCGTAACAAGAAAAGTGTTTGTATTGATTTGAAATCGTCTAAAGGACAGGATATCTTATATGACCTTGCTAAAAAATCTGATGTTTTAATAGAGAACTATGTGCCTGGTAAATTAGATGAATTGAATTTAGGTTATGATAAAATGAAAAAAGTGGCACCTCACTTGATATACTGTTCAATTACTGGTTACGGTTCTGAAGGCCCGTATAAACAAAAACCCGGTTACGATGTAATTGCTGCCTCTTTAGGAGGATTTTTACATATAACGGGACCTGAAAATGGTGAACCGGTTAAAGCAGGGGTTGCTGTAACAGATCTTAGTACTGGTTTATATGCACATGGTGCAATTTTAGCTGCATTAATTCAACGAATGAAAACTGGAATAGGTCAAAAAATTGATGCAAATTTGTTATCAACACAACTTGCCTCACTGATAAACATTGGGTCAAATTACTTAAATGCTGGTAGGGAGGCTAAACGATGGGGAACAGCTCATGAAAGTATTGTACCCTATGAAGCATTTCCCACCAAAGATGGTTTTTACACCATTGGCACTGGTTCTGATAAACAATTCCAAGATTTATGCACTAGAATTGACAAGCCAGATATAGCAAAAGATTCCAAATATTTAACTAATGCCCTGAGAGTGAAACACAGGAAGGAATTAATAACGTTGCTACGATCTGTATTAGCCACTAAAACTAACGCGGAGTGGACTAGTTTATTTGAAGGTGCTACTTTTCCGTGTGGTGCAGTGAATTCTTTGCAAGAAGCATTCAGCGATCATCATGTCAATAGTATTGGTTTAGTTGAAGAAATGGATCATCCTACTGCTGGAAAAATTAGGTTTGTAGGACCTCCAGTGAAATTTAGCTCAGGGGGAAATAAAGTAAGGTCTGCTCCACCTATTTTGGGACAACACACGAATGAAGTTCTTAGAGATATTTTGGGCTACGATACTGATAAGATATTCGAACTAAAAAGCAAAGGTGTAATTGAATAATCATTTATATATGAAAAATATGGCAATAATGGTTGAACAATATTTCTGTCAAAATTAAAATTGAATATATTTATTTTATGATAATATGGGAGGGAAATGATAATGTTTAAATAATGTTCCATTCGAAAAATCATTAATTTCTCTTTATACACTTGGGGACAAACATTTTATTTTCTACTATTATTTTTCCATAGTCCGTATTATTCACATGTTTCTAAGTATAATGTTATATCAGTAATTTTCCATTCACGTACGCGAAACACATGCAAGTAAATACAATGTCATCAAAATATATACCCTTAATATGTACACTTTTGGATTTATTTACAAGTGTATGCGTAAGGAGGATTACTGTTTTGGATATATTTTTTTTCCACTAGCACACTTACAGGTTATGCAACTAATTACGTTTTAATCTGTCTTTTTTATCTTTTTCCAGTTAATAAGTGAATTAAGTAAACATGCGGAAATAAATTATACCTAAATAGTCCAAATAAGTAAAATGTTGGTTGCTTAACAAACAAAGAAGGTGCAACTTGAAGATTGAATCGACTATAAATTGGCATTGACATTTTAAATATATAAAAACATTTTTTCCGCTTCTGGCTCACATCGCAGCATGTTGACTGATCTGTGCTCTAAATAGAAAGGCATGCAAACTGTTGACGTGCATGCTGTATTATACTGGGTGTCTATTTGAACTTGATACTTTGAATTATCGCGAAAAAAAGCACTTTTCGAGAAAATTTCCAGAATTAAAATATAATTATTCCACTGAACAAATACATTAGTGCAAAAAGGAGGCTCGCTCTCCCTCCATGTAGGAGGAACACTAAGCATTTCGACTTTCCGAACAGTTTTATTATTACGTTAAATTTTGCAACAAAAAAAGAAAATAAATATAAGCAAATCTTAAAAAAAAAAAAGAAAAATACGCAACAACCTCATTATTCAACCGACATAAGAAAAAAAACATAAAACGGCAACGCAACAGGTAGCAAAATTGGTTGGAGAAGAATATGCCCCAAATTTGATGCCGACAGCAGCTCGCAACCGCTTGTAGGCTTCAAACTTGCAAAAACAACACGCCTACAGAGAAAGTATACTATACTAAGCACTAATTATTTGTCGGTGAACTTTGTATGTTTTTTTTAAAGAACGAACCAGAAATTATAGTTGCATCCTTTTATGCATTTAGAAAAGTAGTATTATTTATTTTATTGCATGTTGCATTAATTCTGTTAGTTCCATCTAACGGAGACTGGCTGAATTGAAATTTCGCTATGTAAAAGTATAAATAACGCTCCATTGATAGATATATTTATTTGGTATTTTAGCATAATTTAGCCTGAAATGTAATTAGTTGATGTTTATTAGTGCGTTTACGCCATTAGTAATAATTACGTAATATATTGAAAGAATGAATACTTTTAGGTAAAAATATAAATTTCATATTTATTATAAATTTAAGGATTTTGTATTTCTTTTGCAAAACATTATATGTATAGTTTATTATTAATTTTGTATAAGTTCCGACCTATTTTATTTTTTCTTGTAATTGATAATTATAGCCATGTGTTTTAATGCTTGATACACAGAAAAAAATAATTGAAAATTCCTGAAATTTACCAATTTCATAATTTTAACTTAATTCGCTTAAACACTATGCTTACTGCGTGCCAACTGCTCGTTTCTTTATTATGTTAAACATGGAAATAATTAGCTTATTAACAACATTGATTATATATTTTTTTTCTTATACCGCTAAATTATCATGATAATGATGCAGTTTTAAAACCACTATGGCTACGAACACGTCTTATCAGCCCTTTTACCTTTACATATTTCATACTTTTGTCTTCATCTATTTGATAAAATATTTGTGATAATATTGTATTATTTTTATTTGAACTAAAATGATTGGGCTTATACTTGTGAACATTTGTGAGAACCTTCGAAGCTGCAAACAAGCATTGACCTTACTGGGTATGCTGCTGCCTCTATATTAGAAACAAAGACATTTTCTACTATATGACATTGAATGAACAATTATATACCGGAATTAAATATCTTTATTGTAAAAGTATTAGATCTAATATAAGTACAAATATTTCCTTCAAAAGTGTTTTTAACGCGTTGACTGCCAAGCGCAAAAGTGAGCCATTTTCCAAGGCGCCAATAGCGATCCCTGGGACCGCTATGGCAGTCAACGTGTTAAATCTTAGAGTTTATTAATTTTAGCGAAATAAAACGTAATCCGATTATTATAAAACACAATTAACGAAAATCATTTAAATTTTACTATTTACTTGATACACCACCGAAAGAAACACCGTACACTATTTTGCGCTCTACAAAAATTAACTGCTGGCCACCTATGATTAATATATTGCAAGCAATTCTTGACTCTGACAAAGCCAGAGCTACAAGCACATGATATAATATTCCATGGATTGTCCTTTTAGAGCTCTTTTAGTTACCTAGACGTTTAAAACATTCATTCTCGAGAGTTACTTAAAGCTACAAACTATTTTTAATCATTTTTTTTAACTGACACCAGTTTTTAGGTATTTTTAGAAATATATAGATCATAAACGCAATATGTAATTTTAAACCATTATTATTATTATACACATTTTTGTACTATATGTATTATAAACATTGTATTATTTTAATATACTTATTATTTTTTTTTAATTTGATTGTTTTATTTTTATATAATAAAAAGATTACTTTTATTTAAATTTAAATAACACCATGACAGTTTAAATTTTTTTTAACAGTTTGTACTTTGGAATTTTTTTCTTTCAATTTCAGGATGGTGAGATACCCACCGTCCATTTGAAATTAAGGAAACCTAAAAGCGGAAGAAAGGTACAATGGACCACAGAAACAGTAGATAATGAATATATGAATAAAAAGAAATCAAAATGTAAGTTTCATTTCATAAATCTCTTCTATGCCTAATTCATAAATGCCCAAAAAGGTTTTGTTGCGGTAATAAATATTCTGTTGCTTTCACCTTTCCCATATAACACGATATTACAGTGATAATATATTAGGTTGCTGCATATATAAGAAGAAGAAGGAATTTGGTGAAAGCAGTTCTAGCGAAGATGACAGCGACGATGAATGTGATCAGTGTAAGGGTCACGTTGAAAAGAATAAGACTAAACATGCAAAAGGCGCAGCTTGTACGCCAACCGAAAATGGTGATACAACTATAATAACGGAGAGGCCTCCCACACACGAAAAAAATGAAAATCCACCACCTTCTGATCCACCAGTATAATCAATAATTGTGATTATATTAGGCAAGTTTATTCCGATATATTTACATATGGAAACTTTCGATAGACTGGCAAAACTCGTTCATATCTAAAAGCAAATACAATAATACTTGATTTGCTTTTAAGTAACTGTATTCAAACTTTTATATCAAAATCTTAAGCAGTTAATTACTTTAGATGTATGTGCAGGGAGTACTAACCCAAGCCTCCACTACTTATTATTAACATAACTTGTTCCTGAGTCAATTCAAATAGTATGATTGTTATTAAGTATGTATAAGTATTTATAATGTTCCTGAGAGAATTTTTGTAACTTGTTATATATTTGTAACATGTAGGATGGTGTGTGCAAAATGTTTATTTGATGTCTCATATTTACTTAAAACTAGAGTAAAACATATAGACAAGCACTCAGAAACATTAAAATAATGGTTTAAGGAGATTGAGATCTTTTAGGCGTATTGCATGCAAACGCATTTATTGTGATAAAATATTCATATGTAAATCTCCTAACTAGCAAATTCAGTTTTTCCGCGTGTGCGACGCTAAATGTTTAATCAAACATTTGTCACGATTACGTTCAATTTTGAATCAATGTTTACTATCTCCTAAGCGATTGATACGTATTTTCACGAAGTGAAAAAATAAATGTATCTACGGATAACCACAGCTTACGGCGATAATAGAAAGTAATGCGATTGGCTTAGCCTCTAACTGCACTCTCATTTCTCTAAACCAATCAGTTTACCACAGCTTATTCCCATTATCGCATTTAGCTGCGGTCTTCTGTAAGTAACCCCAAATGTGTAACATCATTAACTTAAATAATAATAAATACCTTTTTGGGAAATTATTAAGTTGTATCATTGCTTAAATTACATTATTACTATTTAATAAATATTTAATATCAAAGTAGAGGAAAAGGAAATACATAGCAAGCCATATAAATCCATAAAATAACTTGATAAATATTTGTATCAAAATATTTATGTTTAATTTAAATCTTACATTAAAGAATTTTTAATTGTTTTAATTTGTTTTATTAATGAAATATACATTCCTGGAGACTGTTAGAAGTATTCCGATTATTGAAATAAATAATTTTAATTATATATACCCTTTTTAGAATAAGGAGCATTTTTTTGAATATGCTAGACCTATATAAATTTTTTAAAAAAATGTATATCTTATTACAAACTTAATTTTTAATTCTTGATCATTAACTTTCAAGATAACGCTCTTCAATATTTACAATACTCATAACGCAAATTTTCTCTATTTTTCAAAAAGCTAGAATTCTCTGCTTATTTCATCTCTCTTCTGTTTTTTTTTTCCTTTCGTCCGTGTTTTCCTATATCTCATGACTTTCATTTTTTACTTAAAGGTTTTATTTAGCTTAGCGGGAATGTCTAAAGTATTTACTGGCAATCTCTCGATATGTTTAATATATATTCCGCATTTAGTCATTTTTTTATTCCCATATTGCTAGGGCACATTCTATCGATGTCGACTTCTCAGTTTTGCATGGCGACTTGCCTTTCCATGAGAACTTTTTTTTCCTATGAACAATTTTCTTAAAGTTTGTTCGTTGGGTCTACACTTACACTATCTCACAAATAAACTGTATAGAAGATTCCCTCTTTACCTGTCCGCGAAAGATAATAATAATAATTTGTTGTCATAGATCTCAAAACATATAGACATTGTCGAAATTTTATAGAAGAATAAAATTACACAAAACTGCACTATTTGTTGTATAATCAAACGGACAAACTATTTAAGAACTCAAAAATTCATGAAAAGTATACAAACTTCTATCTATCTATCTTGGCAAGGCAATGTACGCTTTTAGCAGAATAATATGGACCGCGCTCATAGAGGCTGAGAGGATAGAGCGGTACAGTGAAATCAGTAGCCCCACTTGTGTTTACAGTTGACATGCAGACAGGAGCGTTGGTCTGAATTTTATTTGAGTTTTTATCATAAACTTGTAAATATACAACGAAGGCAACGTTAAAATATTTAACTCCCTAAAATATTCCCCCTATGATGTTTTGGGCGATATAAATAACATGCAGCGTATTATTCTCTTCTGCAGTGAAAATATTACATTTGCGGAAGTACTGCGGTCCCAAGCCAACAACCCATATTTGATACGCGAATGTATGTGCGCAAAATGAAAAGTGCGTAAAGCAGGTGAGCCTACCCTACCCCTGAACTTATAGAGCGCATAAAAAGCACTGCTCAATTTATTAGATTAGCTCAACTCAAAGAATGATCAGCCTTTACCCCCAAAAACTCAACATCTAAAGATTGTGGCAGTGGCCCATCAGGCGATCTAACAAACAAAGACTTACCATGATCATATATACGTCTGATAAACTACTAAAGCAATTTTATTTAAGTTCATTTGTAAAGAACTTTCTGCACACCTCGTTACTATGTCGCGCACAACGTTACTCACCTTCTACAACACGTCGTGTCATCGGCATACTGATACAAACCACCCGTGTCCATTGCAAGTTGCACGTCATTTACAAAAATTAAAAAGAGTAAAGGGCCGAGAATTGAGCCTTGTGGCACGCCCTGCGCGTTGTTGGATGCTTATGTATTTTTGTTTGTATATTGTTGACTACAGCAGGCACCTAAGATAAAACATGCACCAGTGTAATTGGTATAACCACAGCCTCAACTACGGCCGCGATATCCTCCCGCTGGCTAGAGTGGTATTGCGTACGTAGTGCTGCAATCACGGATGTGCAAGGTAATGAAACAAACGAAGCTTTGAATTATAAATTAATATCGAGCGGATATTTATATAACAGACGTATAATTATTAAGTATGACGAACTTGCAGAAGGAAAAAGCGACAAGATGAATTTCCCAATTTATATTATAATGGTGCTAAAATATACTTTAAAACTTGTGAAAGGCCGTTAATGAACTAGGTCAAACATGACTGTAAAAATCATATTACAACCCTAAAATAGGAAAAATAACGCGATATCAATACCGTAATTCATGTATGATTTAATGTTTATGGTAACAATAGCTGTAAATAATAGTATGTACCGTGAATCGAACCGCAGCAACCGTGGTTACGGTGACCTCCGTTTTTGCGTACCGTAAATCACCTGTTCCTGAAAATTTGTAATTCACGGAACGCGGTTACTGAAAATGGTGAGTTACGGTTGCAACCGCAGTTACCAGAATTAGCAGTTGGTTTGTTGTGGTGAGTATCGTTATTACAGGTATCTACAGGTACCTAATCTGTTATGGTTATGTTGTGTTGTATATTCTGTTCCGTGAATAACCGTATTTTCAGGGAACCTGTAACTACCAGACATTAACCGAAACCACGGTAGCGGTTACTTCAAATCATTCGCGGTACATAGCCTAAGTATGTTATGTAGTGAATTCAAAAGTAGGTACACTCTGTCTATTTTATGTTTTAACCAACGTCACTGATGTATCATACGAGTAAAGACGATCTACTGATTTGACTATTTTTCTCAAGTATTTCTATTGAAAAAAGAAGCAAAGCTTCCGCTTGTCTCACAGAAAAAGATACAAGGATTGATTTCATGCATATTTCATGAATGTGATAAATAGAGATAACCTATTACTGCTTTGTTTAAGTACAATACTTAAAATAGTGCAGTTTTCGGTTTCCATTATGGCAGCTGTCAGTTGTTAAATCTAACCTATAGCATCGTCAATTTGTGTATTTGGTTTATTATTAGTTATTCTCGCCCGTTTTTCGTTTTCTTTCTATATTTTCGAAGAACAAAATGTTTCTTTTAGAACACGGAACCTTCTGTAAAGTTTTCAATAGGTAACTTATTTTAATTAAAGGGAATGTAAAAGCGAATTTAAGCTAATAGGAAAAACCGCGCATAGGGTATCGTGTTTATACGGTTTTTAATTGGACTCAGAAGTATCGATTTGATTCATATGGACAAAAATCGATGACGTAGGTTAAAACATAAAATAGACAGAGAGTATCTCCACCTGCCATATCCTTTAGTTGGCCTATTGTCTATTCTTACATAATTCTTATTCCCTTCATATTATGGCTAATAGTTTCTTGTCTTTCTCTTAAAATTTCTCCGCAAATTTATGGTACCCTTTTCCCAGGTCTATATTCAGGTTGATACGTTTCGATTTTCCTTTCTATGGCATTCTGCGAATCGATTGAGAGAAAAGATACCATAATTACACTACGGGTCTTTTCAACTTGCTCTAAATTTTGATTTCAGATTTGTAAAATTTTGTAAATATAACTAACACACTCTTTTCAATAAAAGTTTTATTAATATTACAATAAATAATTACAACAAATATAAAATTCCGAATTTAAAATAAATACATTTAATATATTAATAATAATATATATATATTTATATAGAATTTGCTTCTGCTATACATTTAATTATCAAACACTCCATGTGGACGGTATAAAAATCATGCAAATTTACTACAACCATGTTACAAAATTAATGACGTCACGTTTATATATATATATTTAAAAAAAGATTTAAGAATCAAATTAATGATCACAATAAATTAATCAACCGTTTAATAAATTACGAATCCCAGACAATTAATTAAAAGACTTAGGCACTACACTAAAACTTGCCAGGACTGGCATAACAAATTTTAACTGATAAACATAAAATAGAGAGACTGCACTTTTACTCCATACGCCTACAACCACCGACACAAGGCATATAAATCGATTGAGTTGTATTAGTACGTCTCGAAATAAAATTACACGTTAAACCGAGTACAGTTTGTATATACATGTACATTAAAAAAAATAATTATAAGTACAGATGTGCAATAAATCTAAAATAATAGCGACACAATGATTACCACTTTTTTCTATTGCATTTCTTTTGTTGGCCTTTTCTTACTTCTACACCGTGCTGAAATTGCGCTTCGTTCAAACCCAACTGCTGTACTTTGTCTTTAGATCGCCATACTTTGATAGTATAATCGTCTGATGTTGTTACTAACATTTCTGGGTCCTTAGGATTAAAAGCCACGGAGTTTACCACATCGGCATGGGGAAATTTCGCTAAACAAATCCCGTAATGTCTGTCCCACAAATATCCGTGTTTATCTTCAGCGCCACTAAAATTGAATAATTCATTCATAAGCATAATGAGATTAATTTATTAAAAGTATGGTTTGAGTAACTAGTAAATCTATTGTAACTGAGCTGTACTACGATGTCCTTTAATATGTAGGTTTAAGTACCAGTCAGCCTGTATATAAGTATTCTATGACCACTAATTCTCATTGCGCACCTAATTTGGTGTATTTTCATTTAACTTTTCTATGTTAATGTCCCAAAATTTGAGCATTAAACTATTATATTATTTATTGGGTATTGTTATAGTGCTAGCAATGATTGTTTGCTTTGTTAGTAAATAGATATCTTCTAGTATTTTTATTTCTACATTCTATCGTGTCACATGTTGATCGTATATTTGCCACAAATTTCCCATAATAATTAATTTATACGTTCATAATGAAAGTATGTTTTATTGCTTAAATGTCTTAAGGGGCGCCGTACTAAATCTTTCATCGAGAGTTTCTCCTATATGGGACAATGAAATTTCACGAAAAAAAGCTTAATCGCCTCATTGCCATATGATTAAGCTTTTTTGAATTAATGTGATGGACGCATGTTCTATAAACTCTCGCCAAAAGAAAATTCTATGTATTTCAATAGAAAAAATAGTTTCTCTGATGTAAAATAGAGGGAGCTGGGGGCACCAACCTTACAGTTTGATAAACACGCCCCTAATCCCTAATCTGATTACAGATACCGCCTACATAAAACTACAGTTTGTTCTTCACTAGAGATGCCAATTACAACGGTAGAATAAAATACAAGAAATCTGAGGCAGGTAGGATTACAAAAAAAATTGCAGGGAATAAAAAAGTTATTTTAAAAAGGTGCTTAAACACATTGAAGTTTACTATGGCATGCCCTTAAGCAAGGCCTTGAAATCAGAAACAACTAAATAATGTAGTAAACTATTTTTATTTTACCTACTCTTTTTCATTGTTCTCTAATTTCAAAATCTAGTTTGATACCATGAGTGCGTGCATGTGGTGTTTAATCATCAATAAATCACTTTAATGCAGAAAACAAAAAAATATAATAATTTTCAATAAAAGTAATGTTTGCTAAGTGATTTAGAATTAAACGGTTTGTAAAAATGTGTTTATTACTACTAGATTCAACAATAACAACTGCAATACTGAAGATGTAGGTACTTTTCAGTTTTCCTTGTGTTAATTGTGCAAAAATTGACAAAATTGTTTGAGTATCAACCAGATTTAGAAATGATATGTTATTCAATTACACAATATTTGGAAAAATTGTGATTTTTTTTTTAATATGTTTACAAAAACTTGCATATAATTCAGAATTAAATTCTAGGCAACTTTTCAAATAACTTTTTTGGATATCATGTCATCTAAACTCACTTTCTGCAGATTAATAGCATACGTTTAAATTCACCGCCATACTAGTGATCACGTGACGTGAAGTGTTCATTGAAAGTGTATTTCAACAAAAATTTATATGTATGTATTTTTAATAGTTATATACTTATGTTTGTATTTTACGGTTGTAATAGTACAATCTTCTTGTTATTCTATAATTTCACTCACTTCTTTAATATATAGGTATGTATTGCTAAACCAATATATTAAACAAAGCTCACACTCATTCGACTTTTTTTATTTAATACTTGTAAGTAAACAAATATTTCCAACACAAAAACGAGTACCTAACATTCACACCATAAAAATAAGAAGTGTTTATTTCCTATCGCTATTTGAATGATCTTTGGTAAGACATCTGCGACGGTAGAGTAACAAACCAATACATATTGACACCCCCTTAAGAATGAAGCTAATCCCCACCAATAGGCCACGCCTTGATCGTAAATTATATTATTGATCGCAGCGACATCTCTTGGTTTTGAAACACATTAAAGTTTGTTACGGCGTGCCCTTAATAATTTGAGGCAATATAAAAAGGGCTATCAAGAATTAAATATTTGAAAAAACTGCTTTCATGTAACCCGCTTCGTATTTCTAATAACAAAGGAAAGTCAGTAATGTATTATATAAAAAACAAAGAGAACTACATTGACTTTCGAAAGTGCATAATGTATATATTCGCTTCACGATATCCGTTCCATAACGATAGTAATCTGTACCAGATCAAAACAAGAAAAGAATAGTTCCACGATCTGCAGCGCAACAAAAATAGTTTCGTCAAATCTCGTTTCTTTCTGGTGACATCTGTGTTTCTGTAGCGCAATGAAATAAATGTAGAACACTGCCATAAAAGCGACATCTTTTCGAATAAAATTATATAAAACCGGGTAAAAATTATATTATCAGTTATCGCACCTACTGTTTCTTTTCTTCAAAAACGCCCTTCAAAGCATGTTCTTAAAATAGAATATTAAAATAGTTAACATACCTAGCCACATATTCTTCACAAACATCTAAGAATATAAAGAAACATTCATTGTTTGGTGTGTAAGCCTTGTGCGCCCTCAACATTGTTCCCACTTGCTTTAAAGTAACTAAATCTATGACATGTATATCAATTTCTTGAGCAATTGGTGGGGGATCCAAGGGATTCCTTATGACATACCCTTGAGGCCATGGTCTACTATTTACATAAAGGTATCTGCAAAAAAAAAATATCGATATTTATTTGATGATGCAAAAGATAACGTTATTACCGATGATCCGGGCTTAGACCCATACCGATAATATGCCCATGCAAATCAATTAGATGATCGATTTTATCAAATTTGTCCGCAACAGCATCGAAATCAGTCCAATTAGGTTCTGGTGGTGGAGAATTCGACCTGAGCAGTTCCTTTTTCCGCTCTTGCAGAACGAGACGCTCTTTTAAAGATGGTCCTGGATCTAGACGTTTAGGAAACATAAACGGTTTTATCCGTTTTATGCCTGCAATTATTTAAATACAAAATACAAAATCATATTTACGGTGTATGATTTTACCTATCTGATGCGGCGTGTAAGTTTTAAAGCCCGTAGTGAATATTAAATATTTATCGTTAAGCACTACTTGATCCGCGTCGTCGTTGCTTTCTATGCCTAAGGAGTGTTCATCCGTGTCATCATCGTCGTCTTCTTCGTCCGTAGTAACGCTACTGTTATCATCGTCTATTTCAATATCGCTATCGACGCTATCACTATCATAACCGTAAACGTCGTGATTTTGGGATTCGACTTTCCGATAATCCGCATTGTATCTGATAGGTGTCGCATAATCGAAACTATCGCTTTGTTTTCTCCAAATTTGCGAACTACGAGTAGGGATATGTACTGCAATGTTATTTAATATTAGGAAATAAATATGCTATATTTCTAAACGGATAAGATCCAAATAAATATTATTGCTTACTTATGTTGCTATTGTTAGTAAAAATAAAACTATTCTATGAAAATGGTCGAATGGTTATTCTCTGTACTTTAAAGTTTGCCCAGAGTAGAGTAAAACCGTTTCGGACATGATTAATGTTATATCGAGGGTGCTGCAGTGGTTTCATCTTGGCCCGCTGCTCTTTCTTATACACCTCAACGACATCGTTCCATGTTTTCGTTTTTCTAAGTTTCTGCGCTACACGGATGATATTAAGATATTGTTTCAAAATTCATTTCTTTACTGTGCAATATAATTTACAGCAGAACCAAGATCGATTTCACGAGTATTGTGTGTTCAATGGACCTTTTCGTTGGTGAATGAATTATGAGATGCGTAAGGTAATTACATTCACGAGAAATAGCAATGCCTGGTTTTCTGGCTAGTAACTGGATAATGAACATCGCAAATGAAATATCAATAAATCTAGCATTTCTTCATTTGGCTGATTCAAGGATTTAAAAATAAACAATCTGTATTACACTACCACCTTGAAAAAACCATATATGTAGTAACATTATAGGTTCTTTGTTTGCGTTCAACACATATGGTAAAAATGCAATTCTTGTACAACAACAGCAAAAAAGAATACAATAGTTTACACAACTAAATAGGTGTATACTAACCTTGATTACTAACACTTGGCAAACTAATATCACAGTGACTAACAGGATTGCCATGTTCCAAAATTTCACCATCTTCGTCTTTAATGCTAACATCCTTTGCTTCGGAAGATTCTCTAACATTTTCAGAATTTGGCAAACAATTAGCCACCATTATAGCTCTTATTGAACTAGCATTCCTATTATAAAATTTGTACAAATTTTGGGTAATCGGTACATGCTCTGAATCTACTTCCTGAGATGCTTTATTAATCCATAAAACTGAGGTGCTTACCAAATGTGCCAACCAATGTAAATCACCTGATAAAAGATGTCTGTCACTATACCAGGTTCCGAAGATATCGTAAGGTTTATTAACTACCCTGCACTGCAGTTCAAAACCATCTATACAAAAACAAGGTCAGTTCAATATAGGTGTTTTTAAGATTGTTTCTTACCCTGCAGACTAAATACAGCAATTTCTCCAGATGTACTGTAAGGGGAACCAAAATGTACACCAGAAACCAATAATAATGTATCTGATTCATTAAATTGTGAGTATTGTGTATATTTCCAAGAAAAACTTTTCATGTCTCTATAGTATTTAATAGTAGCAGGATATGTAGAATCCCAAACCTAAAGAAAAGCAAAATTACATGATCGTTTTTTTTTTTAAATTAACTGAAACTTACAAAGATATATCCATCTTTCGAACAGGTAGCAAAATATTTCCCATTATGAGAGAAACTGACGTGCAATACCTGATTGGCATGTTCTGTTAAAGTTTCAGTTAAAACAATAGGAATACGATGACACAATCTCTTAAATTCGCTATACCAAGAATTACCTACATTCAAATACGAATGTCACAGGAATCAAAATATGTCAAAAGAACTTACCCTGGAGAGTGATACTTCTATCTACTCTAAAATGTGCGTAAAACAATTCTTTCCACAATAATTCATCCCTACTAATTTCGTGCCAGCGTTTACAAATTAGCGCAGTCCTAAGTATCTCATTATAGTTTAAATAACCAAAAATTTTAAGCAAAACTGTTGTAGGCAAATAATACCAGTTATTGTCACACATAATTGTAAGTTATTTATAATTCACATTTCCATCAATAGGTCAAATTAGAAACAGCTTGTATTTGTTGTTGAAAATAAACCATTTTATACGTTGCACTGACAGTTTCTCCCACTCTTACCATACGGTGCCATACGTAAACATAAATACCACACAAATACACTCTATTTTTATAAATTTCCAAAGTCGAATATTTTATTTTTGCACTTAAGTTTTCGTTCCACAAAGATTATGCGAATATTTTTTTATTTTCATTATTTAAGTCACGTAAATTCGTAAAAGTAAAAATGTATCGGTATTTTTGTTTCATTAATTGTCATTATTAATAACAATATACGGCACCAATAAAGACTGTTAATAGTTGCGATTAAACACTATGAATTTGGGATAAACAAAGTTGATGAGTTGAATGAGTTATGTTTTGAAAACTTGTCATACTATTTTTTTTTTAAATTGGTCCTACTGTTACCAAATTTACAAATTTGCCACTTCACGAGCGACAATTGGATTGTCAAAAATCCGGTCAAAAGTGTTGCATATGTTTTAGTTTACGGAACACGGGGTTGTGGTGGAGCTCCAACATTTTGAAGAATTATGACTGCTCAAACGAAATTAGATGATCTGGTACAATCTGTAAACTTATACACGTTTAACAGCCCTCTCCTTCACGGATATATTTTACCATTTATTATATTATACGCCAGTTGGTTATATGGATGGTGTGGTATATACGGTTTTTTCGAATTCTACGAAGGGGGCTGGGTTGGGTTAGGAGTTATTGCTTGCTTACAAATACTGTGCTCATTATGCTGCTATTGGTCAGTTCACATTAATTGTCTTCTTTCATGTAAAACGGTTTGTAAGTCAAGGATATACGTTAGAATTAACAGTAAATGGTTTTGATTTCTAGGAGAAAAATCCATTGAAAGCAACAGTTGCTAAAGTTGTACCAACAGCAAATAATGGTTCATCGGAACTGGTTCGTTTACAAAAATCTCAGGTATTGTAAAAAATTGGAAAATTGAATATTTAATTTGCTTTAACAATTTTTGCAAATTGTAATTAATCGTGTAGATTATCCATCACAGAGCTGGAATATATCTGTGATACTTATGACTTTAAAGTTATATTACCATTACAAAGTTTGAAAAAGTAATTAGCATTTTACAGTTAATAAATATTTTACAGTCATTATAACACTCATCATTAAGATAATAAAAATTATCTTAGCTGATGTGTTCACAGTATTCTTGTTTTAAAAAATTGAACTTTTGCTACATATTCCCTATTTACTAGAGAAAGGCATTGCATATGGGAAGACTCATTTTACCTTTAAAAAATTATTTTGGAGAATTAAAAGAGATCATGTAAATTATATTTCCAGAATCATATAATATGGAATATAGGAAATTTATCAGAACCTTTGAAGTTTAAAGAAAAATGCATTTATTTTATCTCTTCAATGTATAGGGCCATAACTTTGATGCTCCTCACTACCGTTTTCCATTTTTTATCTTTCAATTTTCTCTTGGTACCACAACTGGTTATCTTAGGCTTTGTTCAGATTGCCGATCCACTTCTGTTTTAGCCTGAGTTTTTCTTTTCTTACCTCCATCTATTCCTATCTATTTTAAGGACTGATTTCTTCACATGCTTATAGTTATCCATTCATCAGATATGCTAGTATCACTGGACTCCTTGATCTCATATTCTTTGCGTCATAATTGATTGGTTGTAAACGTTCATTACTGCATTATTGTTCTTCTTCTTCATGAACAGCTCTAAAAATAATTCTAGGCGTCTTCTTATTTTAAAAACGTATTGATTTAATATGGCATTTGCATTTTTTTGGTTTTTACTATCATCTCCAATTTGGAGGATATTCATTATGTTTTTGCATAGGTAATTCAGGCACTTGGTTGATTTAGATAATTTGATAGATGAGAGTAAATTTTAAAAGAATTTTTTAGCGCTATTCCAAATATGCCTCACAAATACCTGAAAAAAAAATGGGCTAGAACCAGACTAAAACCAATTACTGAGTATCTTTACTCCAAAACTGTTTATTTCTTTTTAAGATATACATCCCTAATATATCTTAAATACGAAAATACATTTAAAAACTTTATTTATGGTATAATAGAGTACATTTTTACACAAAATATATAAATATAATATTTAGCACCATTTAAATATGACGTTTTTTTAGAATGGAAAAGATATTTGGTTTATGTTTCAACAAACCAAATATATATGGTGTGAAGAAAAAAAATGCTTTAAAGGACTGGAATTTCCAATTAACAAAGGCTTCTCAGAATACATGTCCTGGAAGGGATATCAAGAGGACGCTGACGTCGCAGAAGCTGAATCATTTTACGGCAGAAATAACTTAAACATGGTTGTACCGGAATTCATGGAACTTTTTAAAGAAAGAGCAGCTGCCCCGTTTTTCGTTTTCCAGGTGTTTTGTGTGGGTTTGTGGTGTCTGGACAAATACTGGTATTATTCAATATTTACGCTTATGATGCTGATATTGTTTGAATGTACTTTAGTACAGCAGCAACTGAGGAACATGGCGGAAATTAGAAAAATGGGCAATAAGCCCTATAACATTTTAGTTTACAGAAACAGAAAGTGGAGAGCCATTTCAACAGATAAATTAGTACCTGGAGATATTATATCTATAACAAGATCTCAAAACGATAATTTAGTACCATGCGACGTTTTGTTGTTGAGAGGCCCTTGCATAGTAGATGAGAGTATGTTGACTGGCGAGTCAGTCCCTCAAATGAAAGAAGCTATTGAAAATTTCGATTTAAAACACGCATTGGATTTAGAAGTGGATGGAAAATTGCACATTCTTTTTGGCGGTACTAAAGTTGTGCAACATACGCCACCGTCAAAAGCCGTAACAGGATTAAGAGCTCAAGATAATGGTTGTGTTGCCTATGTTTTAAGGACTGGTTTCAATACTTCCCAAGGAAAATTGCTGCGCACTATTTTGTTCGGCGTTAAACGTATTACCGCGAATAATTTGGAAACTTTCGGTTTTATCCTCTTTTTACTGATTTTCGCAATTGCTGCAGCTGCGTATGTATGGATTAAAGGTTGCGAGGACCCTGATCGCAACAGATACAAATTATTCCTTGAATGTACTCTTATCTTGACGTCGGTTATTCCCCCAGAACTACCGATTGAGTTATCATTAGCTGTTAACACATCTTTATTAGCTTTAACCAAACTTGGTGTATATTGTACAGAGCCATTTCGAATCCCCTTTGCTGGTAAAGTCGAGATTTGCTGTTTTGACAAGACTGGTACATTAACCAGTGATAATCTCGTAGTGGAGGGTATAGCTTTGGCAAGGAAAGGCCCAGAAGTTACACCCCTTTCAGAAGTGCCAATAGAATCAGTGCAAGTATTAGCTACGTGTCATTCGCTAGTTCACTTAGACGATGGTTTGGTAGGTGATCCCTTAGAGAAAGCAACATTGACAGCTGTAGATTGGAATCTGACCAAAGCAGAGGCTGTGATACCAAAGAAAGGAAAAGCGCCAGCATTAAAAATATTTCACCGTTTCCATTTTTCCTCTGCATTGAAGAGGATGTCAGTAATTGCTGGATACAATCAACAGGGAACTATGGAAACTGTTTATTTGGCAACTGTTAAGGGCGCCCCAGAAGTACTAAAAGGCATGATCTCGAATTTGCCGAAAAATTACGACGAAGTATACTTAGAACTGTCAAGGAGAGGCGCGAGGGTCCTGGCTTTGGCGTGGAAAGAATTGGGAAAGTTGAGTAGTGCAGAGATCCGCGATCTAACCAGAGAAAATATCGAAAAAGAGCTACAATTTGCCGGATTCGTTATTATTTCGTGCCCGCTAAAAACAGATTCTAAGAATGTTGTTAAAGAAATCCTCAATGCGACACATAAGGTAGTGATGATTACTGGTGACAATCCTTTAACTGCGTGTCATGTCGCTAAAGAACTCAATTTCTCCACAAAAAAGGTTACTCTTATATTAAAGGAAACTTCCAGCGGATGGTTGTGGGAATCTGTAGATCAAAACGAATCTTTCCAGCACAGTAAAGAAATAATCAGCATGATTCCTAAATACAATTTGTGTATAACAGGCGATTCGTTAAACTACTTAAGAGAGACTGACTATAAACTGTTTCGGCGATTGTTACCCCACATTTCAATTTTCGCTAGATTTGCTCCAAAACAGAAGGAATTAGTCGTAGTGAATTTGAAAAATTTAGGTTATACAGTTTTAATGTGCGGTGATGGAACAAATGACGTGGGTGCTTTAAAACATGCCGACGTTGGTGTTGCTATTTTATCTAAAGCACCTGAGAAATTACCCGAAAAGAAGGAAAAGGACATCAAAGAAAAGCTGGAAAAGGAGAAAGAAAAGGAAAAGAAACTGCGAGAGGCGCCACCGCCAAGAGGGCGCCAAAATCATGTCATAAGAAACGAGCAAAATCTGCAAAATGTTCAAGAGAACCTACAGCGGTTGATGAAAGAAATTGAAGAGCAAGAAGTGAAAATCGTCAAGTTGGGTGATGCGTCCATAGCGTCTCCATTTACCAGCAAACTGTCTTCAATCATGTGTAGTGAGTTTATCATCCCATATTACTGATGAAAATTATTTAAAATTCTTTAACTGCGAAGCCACAGATGTATGGCAGTTAAAGAGTTGAAAGTAAATATTTCAACAGTACCTATGGATTCTATTCTGTTACAGTTTGCCATATCATTAAGCAAGGAAGATGTACATTAGTTACCACTTTACAAATGTTCAAGATATTAGCTTTAAATGCTCTTATATTAGCATACACCCAATCAGTGTTATATTTGGATGGTATTAAGTTACGAGATATGCAAGCTACTCTGCAGGGATTATTGTTAGCAGCTTGCTTCTTGTTTATATCTCGTTCTAAGGTATTCAACAGTATTTATATATATTACACACTATTATTCGTTTTTTTTATTTATTTCATATTTCAGCCGTTGAAAACATTGTCTAAACAGCGGCCTTTACCTAATATATTCAATTGTTACACTATACTTACTGTATTATTACAATTTGCTGTACATTTTATATGCTTAGTGTTTTTGGTGCAACAAGCCAAGCTGAATAGTCCAATGTAAGTACTTTTTTTTTTAATTTATGAAAATAGCATAAAATAACTGTTTTAATTTTAGTGATGAAACGCAAAATGGTACGGCTCCTATTAAATTAATGTCAGAGGAAGAAGAAGATGAATTATTTGAGCCTAATATTGTAAATAGTACTGTGTATATAATTTCAATGGCGTTGCAAATAGCTACTTTCGCTATCAACTACAGGGTAAAATAATTTTATTTTACCTTTAGTATACAAAGGAGATTCAATGATAAAATTTTCTTTTAGGGCTATCCATTTATGGAAAGTTTATTACAAAACAAAGCCCTATTATACAGCATTCTAGGATCATCTGGTACAGTATTAGCGTTGACATTAGGCCTAGTACCCGAATTAGCTCAACAGTTTGAAATAATCGACTTTCCTCCAGATGTAAGAATTATAGCCACTAATTACTGATATGTATATCAAATTTAAACTTTTTTTCAGTTCCGAATAATGCTTATCCAAGTATTATTCGCAGATTTCTTCTTTTCATTCCTAGTCGATCGAACGTGTTTGTGGTTGTGTGGAGAAGGAAATTTAGCACCGATATTAAGTAAAATATAAAATTATACGCGGGCGTGCTTTACTCAGTTAAAAAAAAAACGTATGAATGTATTATTTATATTTATTATCAGTGATTTAAATCTCGGAACAATCTATAGTATTCACAAACCAGAACACAGCAATCATTCCACTATTTTAAAATGATACTACTGTTACAACTCCATGTAATTTATTTAACGGATATTAAAAATTTAACTATATAATGTTGGAATAATTGGTTTCTCTATTTCGTTAATTCGCACGTATTTTATAGTTTTGAAGTATTAATTATCGAATGTGCGAAATCATATACCTATTTCTTTTTTTATTATTTTTAAATATATGTATTTTGTTACGAAAAATTAATTCAATGTTTATTTATTGTTGCGTTTATGAGCAGATATGTATAAAGATTTTATAAAAATAAATTTTTTGGAATTTAGGTACACCAATTTGTTTCTGTCAGATCTTGATGTTCGATCTGCTATTTTTCAATCCATTTCTATTTAAACCTTCAGTAGAAGAACACCAGATTGTACTACTCATTACATGCGGCCCGCGATAACAAATGAAGTAAAAATAGAAAATTGATAGTGCTGCATAATTGTGCCCAATGTCCAATGTTTTTTGATGGGCTAACTTAGATGCGAAAATTTATTGATCCTATTCTATCTTTTGATATGTTGATTGTGGTGTTTTTGTTTTCGTTTTTTTTAAAAAGTCATGTCGGTTATTATTATTATTCTAATTTATCTTTGTTCAGATGTTTACACTAGGTTTGTTCGTTTTGGCACTAGCGTCACTCAGCGAAACGCAACCGTGAGCATTTCTGTTTGATTTGATGGCAAAACGAACAGTTGTCATCAGCCGTCCGTTTGAATTCGCAATTGAAGTTTTTCTGGCTTATTTCCTTTTTGACAGGCTCATTTATTATGAACCAACTGTGTTCGAAAATGTAATTATACAATATCCATCTTTATAGCATCCCCACAATCTATAACCCTAATAGCCAAATTTAAATTTCCCGCCACAATTTTCTGTGCATTCAACGTAAAGGCATTAAAATAACTATTAATATAGTACAAAATGGTGGGTAGTTTTATGTTTCGACGTTGAAGTTACAAAGAATATTTGCGGGAAATTTAAATTTGGCTATTAGGGAAATTAAATTTCTCACAATTTTTTTAGTAACTTTTACAAAGGCTTTCATACGATGATAATAGGATTTAATAAATCGGTACACGCATTCTGGTTCTTAATTTTATTTTAAATACATTTTTTATATAAAAAAAATCCCGAAAACAATTAAGTGTGTATCTTGTGTATGTTATTATATTGGGTTTAAGGCCGTAATTTAAATATCAATTTATCGTTCTTTCCATTTTTCGTTTATTTAGCAACGTTTCGTTGAAAGATTTTCAACGTCTTCAAGCTTTTTCCTACTAAATTTTATATCCTCTTTTTTAATCAATTCAATGATCACTCATTTATTTATTATAAATATAATACTTCACAATAAATTGTATACTTATTAGCATTTAAATGTTGTTTTACCGGTAATTGTATTACTCTCTAAGTTTTATTCAATACAATAGAATTTACTGCAAAGTATTTTTTGTTTGGAGAAAATGAGTGATTATTGAATAGATTAAAAAAGAAAATTATTAAAAATTTACTACCAACAAAACCTGAAGAAGTTGAAAATGTTTCAACGAAACGTTGCTAAATAAAAGAAAAATGAATGAATGCCATCATCAATATTCAAATGACTTTCAGTCGAAAATGAGATTTGTGATGACAGACCTAAAAATCCTTGTGAAACCATCAGATTCACTAAAACTATCCCAATTTTCTGGAAAAATAATTTGATAACGCTATAGATCTACCATAAGCGTGTATTAAATCTAATGTATGTGTAGATTTTGTGAACAAATTGTAGAAAATACTTAACACAAAAATAATTTTCCTGTAGTATACTCAAGATGCTGTTTTCCCTATTAAAACTGAAATCTAGTACAAGAGAATCATTAGAATTTCGATTATTTTGCTTACTCATATATTCTTAACAATTGTGAGCCCTTTCCATAAAATGGTAACTTTATATATATATACCGAAATGAGGAGGAATATATTATAAAAGGCATTCACGTATTTTATGCATTTATTTCAAAATTTCAATATACCGCCATTCTGGAAGAGCAATGATTGGACAAATCTATGATTGGCTGAATATTTCAAACTGTGAACGAGAACTTGACATTTAATTTAAATTGTAAATAGAACAAGAATTTCACAAAAAACATTTCTTTCCTAGCAGAAAAAGAAAAAAAAAAAACAAGGATCTCGAATTGGCATAGATAGGTATATTGTTTTGTAGAAGTTAAAGTACCATTTTTAGCGTATTCGCTATGGATACTAACGCACATAATATCGGATTAAGACGCGTCACATTAGAACAATTAAATCCAGACATTAATAATGCCCTTATTATTGCTATAATAATTGCAAAGCAAAGACCAAGAAGATTTGCTGATGCTAAAAGTAGTGAGGGTAGGGCAGTTTGGAATTTTACTATCCGTGATTCTCCTCGTGATTACATCAACGCTACATTCTGGGGAAATGGGGATTTAATTGTAAAACTATACGATGACTTTCAAGTAGGAGATATTGGTAATGTTTTATTTTACTATTAGTAAAGTTCACAGTTATATATATATACCTTGATTCCAGTTGAAATTCATAAACCAAATATTGCAATTAGAAATATTGACGCTTACGGAGAGCAATTTAGACCAATGGTTACATCTCCGTTCCACTTAATACTTAACGATAACCAATCAAATATTATCATGTTTGATAAGATTCCAGGGAGTAACTATAAAAGTCTTCTTCCATTAGCAACTAAACCTTTAGCTGGATTTGTCACCCTTGCTGATATTAAAAATAGTGGAGCTGAGAGAGGTATAGTTAATTAGTTAGTCTTATTGATTCATATAAGTTATGATGAAAATTAATTGATTTAGTTGGTTTTTTCGTTGATATTTTGGTAGCAGTAAAAGCAATAGGCACCGTTAGGAATATTAAAGCAAAGGATGGCACAGAATATCAAGTCCGTGATTTTCTGGCATTAGATAATACTTGCCCTGAGGGTGTTAGAATTCCTATCTGGGATCCAGATTTAATTACACGGTGAGATAGTATCTATTTTTTCTTTCTGAATTAAAATAACAGCTAAATAACTATGCATAGCATTTTAAATTTTTTGTTTATGATATTAGTTTGGTTTTAAATACTTTTATTTTAGTTGTGTTCTAAACTTTTTACAATTTTTTACGTCTTATAATATTCGTAGTGTGATTTACTACTATATAGTTAAATCGTATTGACCAATTTTACTTTTTTTACTTTTACAAGTAATTTTTTAGTCTATAAAGAAGTTATTTTGTGAGTCTGAACCTATGTATTAGTACATCAATTCTGAGCTCAATTTGGATCTTGTTGTATTTTTGGATTTAGTTCAAGGCTTTTATATAATATTTTCTTTAGATTTTGTTTCTTTTAATTTGGTATTTTCTTTTATCAACTTAGTGCTGGTTTTTGGACGCCTAAAACCACGATACTTTTTATGACCGATATGAAAATTGATCTTAACAAGTTCCACAGAATATTTTTACCAAATATCTCATCGAAGACAATTATAACAGAAAATCCTGTTGGACGGGAGGCAGATAATCTAAGAAATTATGCATTAACTGCGCCTATTCAGCCCACAGAAATATTGGAAAGTCTTTCATACACCATAGAGAATAGTAAGTGGACAGACTGGTTTGTAGAATTTAGATTTAAATGGTACGCATTTTAGTTAATGCTATACAAAATGTAATGAGTATAAGGCAAGTAGTAGAAAAAATGGAAACGTTATCCAATCCTGCAGCAGAAATTCGTACAACAGATCGTCACTTTACTGCACTATTATATGTTTTGGTCACTCAGTTGGATTTGGATGGGCTATCAAAAATAGTTTCCGTCAAATGGTAATACAATTATGATTGACGTGTGTGATCACATTACGATTTTACTTTCTTTATTAGTGCAAACTGCAAGTCGTTGTTACGAAGTGGTGAACGACATTGTGAAAATCTAGACTGCAATCTTGGAGGAAACTTGACTGAATTAGATTGTAAATTTGACCTAAGAGTTCACTTATCTGATCATACAGGATCGCTTTTAAATTGTAGATTAACTGGACAAATAGCCGAAAATATATTGGGTTGCAATGTAAATTCTGGTGAAAGTATTATATGCTTCAATTTTGAATACATAATTGTTTTATTGTTGAAGGTGGAAGAATTTTCGCGATTGACAGACGATGGAAAATGTAATTTGAAATGGAAATTCTTAATGGAACGTTGTGCTGTTAGAATAATGGTATTATGTGTTCCTGGCACAAATCCTTTATGTTCTATTCTGAGCTGTGTGGTAGCATCGCCAGATGAAGTGGCCAGTAAATTGCGACATTTTTAAGATGTTAAACACGAAAGCGTGATGGTATTAAGTTTAAAGTGCATTACGCCAACAGTATTTCTAAATATGTTATCAATTTAATAAATAAGTATCCAAAGTTTTTCAAAAAAAAATTGTTTTATTGCCTTTATTTTGTTAATTTGGATTAACGAAGCTGGCACAAAACGACACGAATTAATATGAAAATTATACATAAATATATTAAAATTAAAATGAAATTACGCCATTACCTCACAGATTAATGACCATAGGTAAAGTTGGTTATAATAGGTTTGTTCCAAGAAAGTTTGAAACGCATCACGGATCGTGCGGCACATGCGCAGTGAAAAATATGCGTTCCAAGAAAGCCAAACTTAAAATCCTCAACTAGTAATTATGTGTTCCAACATGGTTTGTAATGGCTTGCTGACAGTCAGGACAATTTGCGGATTTTTCTCAAACCGATATGTACTATCACCAACGCATGCGCATGTTAACTTTATAGCCATATAACCTATGCCGAATTTTCACTCAGCGTCACCTATCGATTATTGTATATATTAATAGTGTGCATTCCAACTGTAGTTATAACACAGTACAAGTTTGGGGTTTGTTTCAAACGAAGCATGCGCATTAAAGGAGTACATACCCTTGTTGGCAACTAATCACCAACTTTTTCTTGGAAAAAACCTAATGACGTCATTCTCGACATATTTTGACGTCATACCGGGAGGAGGATATGACGTAATATTTAAAGCACATTTTAAATCAAATAGAAATCAATTATTTTTTATAATAATGCATATTTACCACATAAAAAAATACTAATTCTAAGGAGATGCATGAACAAAAAATAGAATAAAATATAATGGTAATTTTATCCTTGTGATATGTTTCTTATCGTTCCCAATCGCTTGTTAATTTCTAATTTTCTAATATCTGTCTGTGAGGAAGTAAAAAAAACATTTTACTAATTTAAAACTTAAACATTTGAAAAGAAAATTCTTGCTTTATTTGGCTGCCGCCCAACAACTCAACCCACATAGCCAAATTTAAATTGCCCGCAATTATTCTTAGTAACTTCAACTTTGAAACATAAAATTACCTACCATTTTGTATTGCATTAACAGTTATTTTAATGCCTTTACGTTGAATTCACCAAAAATAGTGGCGGGAAAATTAAATTTGGCTATTAGGGAAACATGTGTAACCCAACTAGTACAGCCAGTACTTCCGCCTAACTTATGAATAAAATATATATAAAAAAAGCAGTATATGATAATGTTTTAATTTAACTTGTATAGTTAAAGTTGGAATTATCAAGACTATAGGATAAAACTGTGGCAGGAAAGCCAGTAAACCAAATTCAAATTTCCCGCAATTATATTAAGTAACTTCAACTTGAAAGTATTCAAATAACTATTCATGTAATACAAAATCGCAGGTAACTTCATGCTTTAATGTTGAAGTTACCCAAAATAATTGAGGGAAATTTGAATTTGGTTTACTGGGAAGATTGTTAATTATCATCACCTGAAATATGTCATATGAGCCGGTTTTTTGTACTATGCGCTCACTTAGCGTCCGACAAACAATTTCAAATAAAAATGCTAAAAAAGTAATAAATTTGTAGGTATATGTGGTAGTAAATATGTAAACAGAAATATTAATATACATATGTCTTATATTTGTACAAAATATGTTTAATGCAACTATCACAAGCAAATAAATGTTCCAGAAAGAAAAGATTTCAATATTTAGGGCACAAATTAATTAACCCCCTATTCTATACGTCCACATTTGGACGTAATTTTCACGTAATAAATACATCCCAATTTCAAGGTCAAATTGACGTAGTTTTCCGCTGCCCCCAACAAATATGATCAAGTGAAACGTCAAAATGACGATAGTAGTTTCCCAGGCAACCAAATTTAAATTCCCCGCAATTATTCTTAGTAACATCAACGTTGAAACATAAAATTACTAACAATTTTGTATTGCATTAATAGTTATTTTAATACCTTTATGTTGAAGTTACTAAAAATAATTGTGGGAAATTTAAATTTGGTTGCCTGGGTTGCTTAGAAATTCTTAAAATGCGTTAATTTTAAAAAATAGAAGTATTTGCTAAGTCAAAACTCAGTATCTAATGACAGATATCGTGTTTATAAATGTATAATACTTAGGCGATTTAAATATCTTCGAAACGTGTAATAAATTCCTCCATTGAAAATAAATGTCATACAACTCATAACGCTGTGCAAAACGAACAGACCTACTATAGAGCCAACATACCATAAAGCAAATCACGACAAGGAATTTACAGTTTTCTGGTTTTACAGCGCAGTATCCATCAGTGATTTTTTTTGTAGTTTCGATATGATATGGTTTTAGGTTATATTTTTGAAATTACAAATAAAAGATTTTAGCGAATTCAAACTATTAAAGTATTAGTTTTATTGGGAATATGGAGAACGCAGAGAATGTAAAGGAAAGCGCCGAAAAGGGTCCAAAAAAGGTGGAATTTAATACAAAATTAGTATGTATAAATTATCCTGGGATTGTAAATGACGTTGATAAAATGATTGAAACATTGGGAGGAATGAACGAAATTGAAAGTGTAAGCAAATCCTTTTTCCATTACTAAATACTAAGGTTATGCAATTATAATTTTTAGAATATAAATAGCAGGAGAAAGATGCTCAATTTAAGGTTTCGCCCTGGAGACCTATATTGCAAGCCAACTGTATCCGAATTAGATAAAAAACCAGGGATTCTGGTCAAAATAACTCCAAAAGAGTCGCAAAGTGGTACAGAACAAGAATTTGACTATGATGTAATTGGAATCACGGCTTTGTCATATTCTTTTAATCGTAATATTAATTGAAAAGGATCCTCATAAATAGAAATTATATGTTTCTTATTTAGGATTATGTGATTTTCAATACTTACCACTAATTGCAATGGAGGAAGAAAACTCGGAATCTCCTTTGACATACATTTATGATCAAATTGTTCCTAACTATGTTCCAGATGAAGGATGGTTATTGTTAGTAAATAATTTGAAGATTATATGCATGGTGTATTGTATTTTTAAATTTTATCGAAATGTTTTATTTTCAGTGATTCAAAATTGGACGACATGCCACATTTCTTGCCACCAGCTGTATTTTCACGCTATGATAATCCCTTGAATCAGTTATATTTTAGCAGAAGTAAATTCTATGAAGGCCGTTTCAAACCCGAATATACAGAAATGCTGCGTCAACAAGAGTTAGAAAGAAAGAATTCCAGATCAATCGATCAGAAAATGATATCTAAGAAAAGCGGTCATGGAGGTTTATTTTGTTCTTTCCGTGATATCAACATTCCTAGTGCTCCACCTAAGTTGGCATTGCAATTTTTAAATTTAAGGTATACTGATAAAGGTGCCTATGAAAAAGTTAAGAAAGTAAGTTATTAAATGAAAACAAACAAATAAAATGATTTATAAGGAAGATATGTCTTATAGTTATTTGAAGAAAGGCCCATATGGTCTAGAATAGCTATTTTGCATACTTCGCAAGTGCCTAATGAACACATTAAATTCATTCTACCAGCAGTAGCTTATTACTTTCGTGATGGACCCTGGAGAATTATGTGGTGTAAATATGGCTATGATCCAAGAAAGGATCCGTCTTCAAGGATTTACCAAACTTTTGATTTTCGTGTAAGAGCTAGTGGTAAGTATTTTACTACCTGGCAGAGCACTTCTATATATTTATATTTTTAATTTGCAAACACATACATATATAAAGTGTATTCTATTTTTCCTGTATTCTGTCTCAATGTACTTCTTCTTTATATCAATTATTTAATTTCTTTTGAAAAAGCGTATTGCTATTTTTATCTTTGATTTATTTACTCTCAACTTCTTGATTCCCACTTTTGTATTCTGAAGAAGTTTATAAAATATTGCTCTTTGTATTTTTCAAGATTGCAATTGTTCCTTTCTTCTGTTTTTGTTTGTTTTTAATAAATATTATACAAGGCGTTCATAATGAAAGGAACAAATTCGTTTAAAATTCAGGTAATTATTTCGCAGAAAAACTTTCGGACGATCTATAAGTAGTGATATATAAAACTGCCTCTATACGTTAGCAGCTATAACCTGCTTACAAAATTCTTCAATTTAATAATCACATGAACATAATGTTTTTTTTTTTTTTATTACGTAAGCAACTACAAAGTGCAACGAATTAATAAACTTATCAAAAAATTAATAATCAATTTATTCATTTAAATGATTATTACCCCCATTCCTCACCGGTGTTGTAAAAAAATAATTAATTTAATGATTGAAATAAGAATAATTCCTTCTGAGCCACGCTCCTCTCATATTCATTAAGACGATCTAAATACGAAATTTGCACGCTCGAGAAGATATTGACAGTAATCAGGGAAACGTACCTAGCTAATGAAAACAAGAAATCGAAATTTAATTTTTATTTTAAGAACTTAAACCCAAAAACCAAGGAATTAATTCTTAGTTATAAAGGTCACAGACTGTATTTCAAAGAAATCAAAATATTTATAATTTAAAAAAAAATATATATCGAAATAAAAAATCTTGAAACTCTTGAATTTTAAAGAATAAAAAGGCCCTTAAAATTGATAAAATTATTCTGCTTCAGAACAATTTGCGAAAAATAATAACTCCACAAAAAGCTTCCTAGAAAGGCGGTTTCTGTCTTGAATGATTGTACCTCCAGCTTTTGAAAAGCTGTGTTTTTAATTAACCCAAATCTTTAAGCTATTTTTAAAAGAAAAATAAACAGCACATTAACACACATCAATAGTTATTGATATTCAAGGTAGTTATCGATAGTTATCTCTCTATAGCGCCCACCACTACTCATAGGATCAATTTTTTTAATACTAATATTTTGATTTGCCAAATAAACCAAAATTTCATTTTCATATATATATATATATTTAATTTAAGCCGGATTAAAAGCCAAAGTTACTACAAAAAAACAATATAACTTACAACGGTATAGATCTGCATCTCCAGCAAATATCGCAAAAATTTCCTTAAACGAAATTGGCCTAAGTACAATTGAAAACAATCCTATAGATGAGTCTTCATACATGTTAAAACCTAATATGATACCAGCAGGACGACAAATGTTTTATCAAGTAGGTATGAGACAAAAACAATTTTATCTGAATTCATGTACTTTATTCTAGTATTGTGATGTACATCTGCCTGAAATTCAAACAATGTTGAATAAACTACCTCCAGTAATGCCTGGGGCAGTTTGCGATTACAGGAATGGATGGTTACCTAATAAGTTTACAGAACAATGTCGAGAAATTGCTAATAATTATATAATTGAACACGTTCAGAAAATTATCCAAGAAGAAAATAAGCGTCAAGTAGAGGAAAAAGAAGAAACAGGCAATGCGTCAAGTACAAGCAAAAATACTGAAGAGCAGAAAAGTCAAGATTTATTAGAAAATTTCTGACAGCGAAAGTGATAGTAACAGTGAATATTTGCCCTCCGACTCTGCAGATGAGGATGAAGATTATAGTGAAATCCCTCCTAAAACAGAAAAAAAGAAAACCAAGAAGAAAGGTGTAACAGATAATGACGATGAGGAAGATGACGACGATGATGAAATTGATATGGATGCGGTTGATCACGTCAATAAACTTCTTAAAGAAAACTATGCAGTTTTAAAAGATTTTGACCGCTTAGTTTATGATTCAGATTAGATTATGTGATTTTACAGCCGTGCTTATTTTAATACATATTTTTATATCATAAGGTTATATAATAAAATAGCAAATTCTGATAAATCGTGGAAATTTTTATTGTGGTCCCATTCCATCACTACAACTTCTGTTATTACTAACAAAAAAATCAAAAGAAAATTTGTATATCATTATATTAAACATTGTTAAAATACATAGAAATATTATAAAAATACTTAATACAAGTTAACAAAACTTGATTGAGTAATACTCATTTGAGTTGAAGCCTAAGATCTATTTATCTTGTTTAGTAGAATAGCAAATCCCGTGCACTTAGCAATAAATATCAACAAAACTTTATTCCTTACATCTGAGGTAATTGTTCTATGGGTATTGCGAATTTAAAATCGGGCGGAAACAGTTGTGATGCATGAGGGTACATGAGCTTGTACGATTGTCGAATTGTAACGTCGGCGACTCCAGCGATGTCGCCAATTTCTTTTTGACTTTTCTTATCTTCAGAAGCCTGACGATAGACACAATATAATTTCCTTTAATTTAAAATTAAATTTACGTATTTTACCTGCGATGCCATATAAATTGCGGCGGCAGCAACTGAAATTGGAGATCTCCCGGGAACAATATCCAAATCCACAGCTTTCTTAGCAATGTGTGTGGAAGCCTTTTGCACCATATTCGGTAAACCGAGATTTGAACAAAATCTGGACATAAAATCACCAGTCGTGATAAGATCGACTGATGTCTCTAAAGCCTTTAATATTAGTTTAAAACATCTTCCAATTTCTTTTTTGCTTATTTTACTAACTGCACAGATTTCTTTAAATGTCCTAGGTACACCTTCTTGTCGACAGGCTATATATAAACAGGCAGAGGCTATAGCATCGTTTGAACGTCCTAAAATTAAAATTGATATAAAAACCTTGAAGATTTATGTGTCTTAAATCGTGGTAATTTTAAGATTGACGCAATGTAAATAGGGTTATTAATATGAAATTTCCTTGAATTTATTACCAACTATTCCGCTTAGTTTGGTTCTCTAATCACTAAAACGTTAATTTTCATCGTCCCAATTATCACCCACACATTCCCATTATACATGAGCCCCCATTGGAGGTGGTGTACTAGTGGTTTGTATGTTTGGCTAGAAGTCGCGGGGAGCAAAATTTGAATCACAGGGATTTCTCAGGATTATTTTGACCACATCTGCACTTCCGAAGTACCTATAGCCCCTGCAGTGGCTTCCAATCAATGTTCGTATTTATCTCACCTGTTATTACGTTTCAGTGGCTCGTGAATCAGAGCTAGGGGCTACCAGCAAAAAGCTGAGATGCTGAGGGGTCTACAATGAGGAATGCTGCTCCGGAAGCCAGAGATGAGAGCAAGAATAAATTCGCGCAATGTGCGTATTCTTAACCCTTGCCTCAAAGTGCTATGCCAGATAGCAAATTGAGGTGTAGAAGGGATATGGACTTGGCTAATGTCCAAATGAAGGATTAAAGCGATCAGACATCAATGGATTGGTCAATCATAGCCTAATTATCACGCAGACAACAATAACGTCCTTATAAAACCTTCCCTAGTAGTACCTTTGTCTACTGATGTGACCAAAAGAATTATAAGAAACATATATTTGGAAATGATATAATTTTTGGCAACAAAAGAATTTGAAGCATTTACTGCAGTAAGACAATTTTTAAGTGTAACACTATTCTTGCAGGCATAAATAAACGGATAACAGCTCAGAAATAGTTTGTAACATATAAACATTTTATACATTACAAATACATATTATAGAAACGACACAATTGTGTCGTATAATGTACTTCCAAAACTAATTATGCCATAATTAGAAGAAAAAAATACATATTTAAAACCATGGGTAAGCAAGCATATGTTATTAGATTCTGGATTATATTTAAGTATGAAAAAAATTTCATTACAAGAAATGCTATTATCTTAGTTTTAGATGTTGAAATTATTTGCACCAAAAATATCCATCGCTGAATAGTTTTGTCGGTTGAAAAAAAAAATGCTGGTGCCATATGTCTTACATCACCTCCTAACAATACTCAATCACCAAAAGGCAGCACTAGTGGCATTTATAGATACAGAAGAAGTATTTGCTAACACCTCCTTTGAATCAAGATAAAGAGCCTCCAGCAACTACGGAGTGAAAAATACTATTTGTAAGTGGATGAGCCATGCTGGAAGGAAGACTCATTGAAATATCGATAGCAAATGAAACAATGCAGGGGTTGCCCACTAGATGCGAGTTTGCTGAAAAAATACTATCTTCGCTAGCAGAATGACGTAAAACGACGTTTAATAGACGTCAATATTACATCCAGTACGTGATATTCATGTCAATTAAACGTCATTCAAAAGAAAACAAAAAATAACTCTGAAAACAATAAACTTTCAAAGATACAGAGATTGGTTTAGCTGTGAATCACTGGAGCTGTAAGGTGCTCACCAACAGTTGCTGTAGAAACAATGCTAAACAGATTGAAATGTGGTGGAAACTGGAGAATTGCGAATATTTCTCAGCATGTCAGAATAACAGTCAAAATTGCGAACCATATCATGATAAGAGGTTACCCAAACTATCCAACAAAACTGAAATACCTCATAACCTTTGTTGTTTGAATGTATTGTATTGGATTGGCAAATATGTTGTCAATAGATATGCCTGAAAGAAGTTAACCACACATGCTACTAAACTTTAGTTAAAGGAGGATTAACCTGTTTAGGCAAAGTAATTCACTGGGCACAGAATAATACAATAGACCTCAGTGAAAATGTTAAGGGGATAAAGAAAACCCTGATTCCTACCCAGAAAGCAAATTAAATCAATATTTTGCACCAACATAAAATAGAAAATATGTTTATTTGCATCAATACAATTTTTATTCATATGAAAAGCGATTTTTTACTTAAAATTACAACTCCATATTTATTTATTTTGTTCTTTAAAAATGGAGGTTTACTTCACACATTGTTGAACAAGCCTATTTGCAATTGTCAGATTTAAAAACGTAAATTCAAATTTTTTCCAAGTATTAATATTATCATGATTAAATCAAAGTCATCAAATGAGAAAGCCCCTTTTAAAGCAACCCTGGATAGCAAATAAAAACAAGCCTCACCTTTAATATCAAACCACAAAAAATTAACATTAAAACTTACCTTTTAGATTCCTACCATCATGCACTTGCTTAAATAAATTATTAGCTCTATCAACAATAGTTCTTGGTAAATTAATGCGATCAGCCATTGAAGCGATCTCCTTGAAAGCATTAATCAGTGCTCTGTCAGAACTACTCATGGTGCGACGATTCTGATACCTAGGCACACCAAATGTGTCGAAGGAAGCATCTCCGCGCCCGGGCCCTATCATAGTTGTTAAATCCGATCCACCCAACAGAGGATTTTCAGGTCCACCAACACGAGATGGATCGACTCCAGATTTTTCATTGCTGAATGTACGCCACTCGGAACCTACATCAATAACCCTACGATTCCAGTATTTAAAATTAGTAAAACAATTACACCAGAGCAAAGTACCTGTCGCCTACGACTAATCCACATTCTGAACAAATTTGATCACCCGCCCGATAATCTTCAATCAGTGGGGCATCTGGATGAGAACTACAGCATACTTTGTTTGCGTCATATCTGAATAGAAATACGAGGTTATAGAAACATGAAAGGGTAAGAAGTAACTAGATATCATTTTATTACATACCTAGATGAACTTGCCATCACAAGCACTTCTTACACTCTCTTGTTTTGCAGTTTTTATCTTGTTTGTTTTATTTCTTGTCAAACATCATTACGTCATTCGTGAATTTAGCAGTGAATTTGACTGAAATTCTTCAGGGAAAACGGTAAATTTCGTACATTTCTATATTGGCAAGCTTGGATGTATAAATGAACTAACATCCAAAAGTCCTAATTCAGAATAAATCGCAAATAATATAAAATTTATGTTAAACAAAACACCTTTTTTTCTATTTTTACAATTTTTAATGAAATAATTTCTTACACTTATTTCTAAATAAAGAAAATTCGCGAAAAGTAAATACTTTTGGCGAATTTTATTTAATTTGATCGACTTATACCTAAAAGTTTGATGGAAGCTAAACAGGGTTTTAAAAATAATTCAACTATAAGATTAATGATTATAAATACCATCACCTTCTAGTTTTCAACATCTTGCTTTGAGTTCGATATTGGCTTCTTAAGCTATGTTTACAGCGAAGCAATGCATTAAAGAAACTTTAATTTATTTCTGTTGCTTGTTTCCGAAAATGTTTCTAAACATATCTTACTGATTCTGTAACAAATTCTAATCGATTCTAATAATAGATATTTCACTTTATGGCAAGAAAAGAGAATACACAAAGCAACAAAAAGTTTCTTAATATTGATTTTTAGTGGAAACGCTTAATTACGTATAATATAGGATAATAAATCTAAAGAGATGTAAATTGATAAACTTGAGAGTAATACACCGATAATGAGTTTATTGTCCACTAATGATTCGCATGATCTTGGATGATTTTGAAACAATCAAACAGCACGGTACGAATGGCAAATGATGCGACAACAGATAACAGAGAGACGTGTAGTCAATTTAAGAAAGTAGTTCAATCTACCTACCTATCTACAGACCTTTTTTGATACCAACTTCAAACACTTTCAATTTGTTTTCATTGCTTATTTATATATTTCAATTCAATTGATTTACGGCCAACTTTTCTCGCATGAGATTTCTTTTGCTTATATTTTATGTCTTTATGTCTTATAAAAGTTAGTTTCTTGGAATACTTATATTTCAGAGAAATTAATAGGCATTAATTCAATGAATTCCGTATAAAATAAAATGAAAGTTGTTTTGGTTAGAATGTATCTTTTCATTGTGAAAAGTGTGATTTTTTCAGCACTGACTTATAGTAATGTATTTGCCAATGTGATCCATTTATTTGTCGCTGCTTTACATTGAAATTAAGTTGTAAACTCTTGAAAAAACATATTTAATAAACATGTTGGCATATACAAAAAAAAAAATAACGAAATTTACCAGATAAGTTTACATATATGTTCAACTAATAGTTTATATGTTTATAGTTTTTAGCTGGGTTTGTTTTAAATTGAAAATACTTCGCTTATATCTTCCTTTTTGATGCAAACTTTTCAATCATAAGGAATGATTCAACTGGTAGATAAAATACCAATCCCTATTTTTTTTTATTTATTTAAAGAGGGAGAAATAATTACTAAAATAAAACTAAGTAATTGAGTGTGACGTCTTTAATTCCGGATTTTCATAAAATGTATAAATGTTGCACGGAATGTAAGACATTCAGTCGTTTACTGAAGTGCTTATAAATTGATAGCACGAACAGTAAATAGACAAGAAAACTACACATGGTCTTGTATAGTAAAGACGTAACAAATAAATAATAAATAAACAATATAAAACAAGCTATGTATAAACGTTTTATTGTTATCCTTGTGGTGAAAGTCGTTGACATATACTATCGACCCTATTTTTTAAATTCAACATGACGTCGCGTGCGAGTTCTTCGACGCCAACGTATTTGCACTTTTGAAAGTTAAATATGTCCACTAGGAAACCCATCACTTGTTCTTTAAAAAACATGCATGTCTCTTTTAACGTTTCGTCTGGCCCCAGAAATCCCCAAGCCATTAAGGCGATAGCTGCTCGGATATCGTATAGAAATGTGCCATGAATCCATTTGGAAACTTCAGCATCCTCCGCTTGGTCTTCAATACAGACCAAACGGCAGTTGTTAAGGCGCCTTCTTTAAAACCATTTGATAACCAGCGGATTCTGCACGACTGCTGTCACCGAAGATGGCGGTGATTCTAAATCTTCGAATGCGTCCATCAATATATAGTCCATAACTACATCGTAGAACGTTAGGGCTTTGACACCTTTCGAACAAAGCTCTTCCTCTATATCTCTCCAATTTTTCCCATCCTGGATGTAATTTAGCATCGCTTCGTATCCCACCAAAAAATCCTTAGGGTCTTTATCCGCATATAGTAGCAAATCTGCTAGTATTTGCCGTCCGGCGTCGACAAAGTAAGAATAGTTTGCGGGTTCTCTAAGTAAATGTTGTAGTGCTAATCGTAAGCAATGTAATTTGGCCAAGTATTCACAATCGGATCCGCAACGGACCACTTCAGTTCGTAAAGTTCTGCAAGGTATTCCTCCGTTTTCCAATTGTCGCAAGGCGGCTTGATACAGCGGTAATGATTCGAGATCCGGGAACAGTTCCGTAAATTCTTCGAATTCTCGTAAATCAGCAACCTGGTCAAGAAAAAAAAAATAATCAATTTAATGCCACAAATAATAATTGCTTATTGTTTATTTAGGTAAATTATCTGTAAAGAGATATAAATAACTAATAATAATTAAAAAAAATCCTCCCCGGCGGGGAATCGAACCCCGGTCTCCCGCGTGACAGGCGGGGATACTGACCACTATACTACCGAGGATATACCTTTTTTTTTGGTTTAATGGTGAATTCCCTGTTTTTTTTTTGTCATATTTTTATTCTGAATGCTAAGATTTTATTAAAGTAAGTACTGCGTAGTAAAGTGATCTTACCGTCGCATGCCTCAAATGGAAGGAAATATGTTCCATAGCAATCCATCAGTTAAATTTATTTTAATTTAATATTACTTCCACGAATATTTTGTCAAAATGAGAGCAGTAATATTTATTCCTTATGCTTGTTTCTCTAAAGTCTAAATGTATGTATCATAATGTTATGAAAGTATTCATGTCGTTTGCCACAAAAAATTTGATGAATACTAATCTAGATCTTATTAAAACCATGAAAAATGTCAATGTGACACTGTCAATGAGAATGTTCGAAATAATTGTATTGTATACCTACACGTACGTGTTTGAAAATATATTCATTTATATTTATTTTATTATCATATTAGTAATTGTAGAATAGTAGGGCATTTAAATGTATGCATGTTTCATTATTAAATTTTATATTTGCTTTTTTTTTTAGTGTTACTTGGAAGTAAGACTTATTTAATAGTACACACTTCTCATATTCCTCGGTAGTATAGTGGTCAGTATCCCCGCCTGTCACGCGGGAGACCGGGGTTCGATTCCCCGCCGGGGAGACTTTTTTTATATTTACTAAAATTATACAAATGCATTTTTGTTATTTTGTTAAATGTATTTTAATACATTTAAAAATAATCGATTAATATAGCAAACTCATAGTTCATATTTAAAATAAAAGATGCTTTTATGGTATATATTAATCGTTTTTCTTTTTCCCGGTTAAGGTTCCGTTACAGAAAGCGCGGGAAATACAAATAAACAGTACATTTTTGTTTATAATACATTCAGAAAGTGATTTATTTTGAAGGAAAATTTTGTTTAATTTGTAATTACATTTACATAAGGCAAGTAGTGCATGAAAGCAGAATGTTGAAGTTGTTGTATAATTTATATGATATTTACCATTTTTGTTGAACGTATTTATTGTTCTTACAATCTCCTATTGTAAACCAATATCCAACCGCTATAGCCTAATAAGGTAATAAACCCACCAACTAATAATATTTGATGCAAAAATAAGAAACAAATACATATTATTAAAGGGTCATCTATAGTTTTACAACGTAATTACTTGCGAGATTATAGTTCAGCAGCATTCTGCTGGATGGAGCTAAAAGAAATGGTGCCGTATTGAATAAAATTAAAAATATCAATGTTGGTAAATTTAAATAGATCAAATCATTTCTTCTTCTATTTCGCACTTATAATGACCACTTTGCGTAACTATTTTATCAAAAAACATGTCAGAAATTTTCACATTTTGCGATCAAATGTGGTGATTTTTTAACCGAGGTTGGTAATGCAGTTTGTATTTTGACATATCAGCAACATGGATCAACATGGATTATTATTTGAAATATTTATATGTGTGAAAGCATTATTTTCATTTCAAAGGTTACACAAAAATAAAAATCGTTTTTTTAATATTGTAATGTTTATTATATTAGAAAAAAAATGAGGAAATATCAAACATAAGCAGGAATATGTGCATAAAGTAATTATAAAACCAGTTGTCTATTGTACCATGTTAAACTACATATTTGGTGACTGTAATATTCGAGCATAATTCCCACAAAATCAGATTCTTCTGCAATAGATAGTCCTTGACGTTGTATATGTAGACGTCATTGTCACTTCAGTAACCAGACCGTATATTTTTCGTTTTTGATTTTCAGGTTTCTAAATGTACAATGCGGTAAATAATTCCACTGTAAATTTATTATTTGTTTCAATACATACTGTGGATCTACAATTCAGTATCCTGGTAAATTGTTTTCATTACTCTCAATCTCAACTTGTTCTACTTCCAACTGATGGTTCATAATCCTAAATATATGATATTTACCATTTAATTTCAGTATTGCAATGATTTACCTACCATCACTCATAACATTATTTATGATATTCTTCCTCTGTACCCCAAGTAGCGGAAACAGGCTGCACAGTGTAAAGCTAGTGTATTGTATCACTTGTATATAAACTTTACGCACTTATTACTTACTTTTTGTCGTTAATTTCAATAAACACAAAAAAAGAGTCCCTGTCTCAAAAAAGAATATAAAATATTTATTTGTATTTACACCAAAAAATAGGGCCCTTTTGTCAAAGAAGAAAATAAAATAAATTCAATAGCCACAAACACGGCCTAAGTTTGAGTTAGAACACATTAGGGCACTAAAAATCAGATAATTATAACTAAAATCTGCAAAACTATAAAATACTATTGTACATCGCATACAGATATATGATAGATGACAGATACTGTGCAGATATATAGAATAGAAATATGCACCTGAAAATGTAAAATTCATGTTGGGTTATCAAGTGATACTACGGAGAACAAAATAGAACATGTTGCGCCATCTAATAAGTATTTTCTTAATAAAAATATAGGCTTTTGCGTTTTAGTTCATGTTATGAAAATTGGCGGACGGAACGCAGCCTTAATGTTTTTTACGTGTATAGTTATTATTATTATTATTATTATTATTATTATTATTATTATTATTATATTAATTATATTTATTTATTATTATTATTTATGGCTTGGTATCACCCATTAACCACTTGCTGCTACCTAAAAACCCGAATGAACAAAAGGATTATACCCACAAAGGAACAATTACAAAGGAAAACTCAATCCAAATTTTAATACCTGCCTCATTTAAAAAACTATGTAGACGCTGGAAGATATTGACATTTTGTGTTGTTAAAAATATGATTAATATTCATTGGTGCCCTGACTCCCATCCTTATTAAATCTTTATATAAGATTGTTACTTTTTAACTATCGTTTCTGGACAGCAAAATAATATATGATTTGTATCAGCCCGTTCTGAGCAGAATTTGCAAAGGTCTGTATCTACAATCTTAATCTTTTAAGGTGTGCGGGAAATCTACCATGATCAATGCTAATCTCGTAATCTGAGCATACATATTTCTCTTAACATATACACCATCTGTCCAATGCCTATTTTTAATTTTCGGATAAATAAGATAATAATTGGTGGGTCTTTCCTGGTATGCCATCCGATATTGCCTTCCCACTTTAATTTGCATTTTGACTTAAGTTCTAAAAACGCGTCCGTGTATGGTAACCGGTGCTGGTACGGCCCTACCACTATCTCTAGCTTCTTTGGCAAAATTATCAACAATTTCGTTACATATCAAATTGGAATGACTTTTTATCTCAGATGAAATTGTTTTTAAACCCATATCAGTTAAAGTTTTATATAAGAGATATCTCACAATATACGAGGCTTTCATATTAATATTTCAATGTTTCTAAAACACTCTTGCATCGGTGAAGACCAAGAAATTGTTGTTATTATTGTTAATACATTTTCCAGCGAGTTATAATGGCGATAGCTTCTGCTGTGTATATACTAGCTTCTTTTGGTAAGGGGGTTTTTTATTTGTGTATGCGATAACGGTATATAGTACTGCACACCCTGTACACCTGTCATTTTTTGAACCATCCGTATAAATATGTATGTAATCTTTATATTTATCAACTATTCCATAATAAACGATTTTATTCTGAATGAAATTATTACTGAATGGTGGATATATTACCTTTGGTATGCAAAGAACATGATCTAATGGAAAATCAAAGATTACAGACGATTCTGGTCATTATATTTGAAGATAAACTAGCAGTATCCGCAAACGCTTTAGCGATAGGCGGTGAAGTTTTCTTTGACCAGTATTTTCCCGTTAAGTCATACATGTTTAATCTACAAAAACGATGAAGTAGATGACTGTTCTGTAGTGCTCGAACTTTTAACACAAATCTGCCTGTTATCAATTCCCTCCGTAAGGCAAGAGGTAGTTCTCTCGCTTCTACATACAATGATTGCACTGGCGTTGACCTCATTACGCTCAAACATGATCTTAGTGCATTATTGTGTACAATATCCAGGCGTTTCAGTAATGCTGAGGAGGCTGCACCATAAAACATACTGCCATAGTCCATTATAGACCTAATGCAGGCTCTATAAATAAGTAAAGAAGTCTGCCTATCGGCACCAAACGAAACTCTATTTTTAAAATATTGCATGCTTTACTTGTTTTAGCAACTGTTGTTTCTATATGACTCCTCCAATTCAGCTTAGTGTCCAAAGTCATTCCTAAGTACTTGGACTTGGTTTCTAACTGAACATTAATATTATCTAAGCATAACTGTTGGATTTCAGGTGTACAATGACGGGTAAATATAAACGAATTGCATTTATTGTAAGAAATTTCAAAACATTTCTTATCACACCATTGCCTGAACATAGCCATCGCATGATTGAGAATTACTTCACATTCATTATATTTTTTACATTCCGCATATAGAACAAAGTCATCCGCATATTGAATGATTTTCATATGTGGTATTGACAAATCACGTGTATATATGTTAAATAAAAGCGGACTTAGTACCGAACCCTGCGCAATACCTCTAGACACATACCTAGGCCCTAAGAGTGAATTGTTTCGCCCTCTTATATATAATTTCCTACTCTTATACAAGTTTACAATATTGCAACAAAGGTGATCTGGAATGTTACATTTTTCCAACATTTCTTGCAAATGTTGCAAATTTATGTGATTGTAAGCATCCTTAATATCTAAGAAAAGAGCGGCGACATACTGATACGTGTATAGTTAGACATTGAAACGAGAGAAGAGATCAATATTTCATATGGGCATATTATGAAACGAAAACCATACAAAAAGAGAATTACTTGGTCTTGTGCGGAGGCGAAGCTTTCGGCGCCAGAAAGGTCTGTGTCGAGGCCGGGGTCGTCGTGCTGCGGTGCTCCGCTGCCGGGCCTGAATAGGACCGAACGTTCGTTCAAAAATAGCATTTCTGAGCGATCTTGCAGCTCTAGAGCGGCGTCTAACAATTGCTGAAGATCTCGACAGAAAGCCGCTTCTTCGGGTCCTAAAACGGCTAACGGACCACCGCCTTCCACGGATCTATACATGGCCAAGGCGTCCTCCCAATAATTGATGCTCGTTTCCAACGCCTCCATACCTGGAATAAGGAATATTTTTACTCACTTGCGACACACCTTAAAAAATATATAAAAAATCGATAACAAAGGCATTGTAATACATAAGTAGAAGAAGGTTTATGTTTAGAAAAAAAAGGTGTGTTTATACAAACAATATTTTAACAAGACAATAAATAACATATATTCCAACCGAATACAAGAAATATTTAACGAAAAAATAAATATTATACGTTTACATATTTTATTCCACAAACTCTTTAGTGTATATAAATATCTTGTACAAACTTCCAAAGTTGGTCATGTCTGGGAAAGTTATGTAATAAAGCACTAGGTAATGCAATTGATCCTTATAAATTCTACAATCATTCTACGATAACAGGTATTCAACTAACGCTTTGATGGATGGTGATGCCTGCCAGACATCAGCTTCGGTTTTCAATTTGAAGCAATGTTGGCAAGTGAAAGTGGTGTTGTAACAAGCAGGCATTACGGAATACTGATTACAGTGTGTGGTGCAGAAACATTCCTCTGCATTTTACGCATAATTGCAAAGGCGCTACGGGAAATGAAAGTTTAATAATAGTTTTAATATCATTCTACTTCCTAAACCAGTTAAAAAAACATATGACAAGGTCACATATCAAACAAATGTACTGCAATTATAACATCTTATACGTGAATCTGTTTTTGTTGAATCTCAATTTATAATTCCATATAACCTGATTCTTTTGACGTCTCCACTGGGATACATTAACAAGCTTCAAGCTTGTTTTAGAGTCCACAAGTATTACCTCACATTGGCAGTAATAAATCGTTTGGAATGCTTCATCGTTTTTATCTAATTGGTGTATAATTGGTTGTTAGTTTAGCAATTAAAATGAAGCCATATTATATACAAATGCATTTATAACATATTGATTGATGATGAAACTAATATATAGAAGTATTTTAAATGGTCGATATTTATTTATTTAATGGGCTAAGAATGGTTAAATAAAAAAGCCTTTTCCCCACAAATTCTTAATAAATTAAATATTGCAAGCGATTTCGTCTTCTGGCCCGCTAAGAATAACAAGGAACAATGAATCTTTTTTAAATTAATTAAATTATAAATACATTATTTATAAATTAAGAAAATAAATCTGGAAAGTAAAATTACGTATAATTTAATCAAAAATGGACAATTAAATCTGATTTTAAAATTACAATGCAATAAATTAAGTATTAAAGCACCGAAGAAATAAAGTTAAATAAAATAAAATTTGGGAAAATATAATTTTAACCAGTTAAGAATGGCCAAAAGTTGAAGTCAAAAAATTGTACAATTACTCAATATATTAAAATTGTAAAAACACATGTTATTAATAAATAAATCCACAAGCAATACATTAAAATTATTTCAATATAAAATATAATAAAATATAAAAGCAAATTTAGTCTGTAAGAATTCCCACTAAAATGATGTAAGGAAAATCAGCCACCTTAAAAAAATGTGTAGAATTTTGAGAAAAAAATCCAGAAATAAAACAAAAGGAGCATCTAAAAATTTGAATTTCAATCAATTATAGAATCTGCGAGGGAAAATATAGCACGATAATTTATTTTTAATTACATAGAAATTATTAAGCCAGCAATTTTTAAAATTAATTATAACAAAACTATTTAATTAACTATGCTCTTATTATAATTATATTATTAGTGCTGTTTTTTTTTTTTTTTTAATTAAGATTGAGTAGTACTGATTTACTTAAACCATCAGACGTGTCTGCTTACACGGGCCGCACTCACCTCGCGCTATGCAGAACGTTTAGCCATAGTATATCTTCAAGGCCGTTAAGTCATTCCTATCGATTCGTGTGTCTAGTAACTAGTATCAGTGTTAGTCGAGTCTTGATGCGAGATAGTACAATTCTCCGTTAATGTTTTACGCATTGTAAATAATGCAATATCGGGCGTTGAAAATTCTAAAAAACGACAATTGTTTCATAATGTAGAAAAGTATATCGCTGAATTCCAGAATTTCCATTATGGTGGTATCGAACTAGTTTGTACAGTGTGCGATAAACAGTTATTTTGCTGGCACAAATCGGGTGGTGGTGCATCTGATCCGTTATCTACCAATAAAGATTATTTTAATTATGCGTGTGTTACATCTATAGATGTTGAACGGTCTTTTTCAAAATATAACCATGTTTTATCATCCCGACGAAAGCGGTTTAGTGAGAAAAATTTTACACTTATTTGCTACAATACCATTTCTGTTACTTAAATAAGGTAGGGCGCTTACATATAATATTTATAGTTAAATAAATAAATAATTTTGCTCTTTGCCGACAGTGTATTGTATACTTGTGTTAAACGTTAGTCACATATATGAAACTTAGTACTGACCTGGCGTGCAGACGAAAGTTGACCACTCTAATCATAAACCTAACCGTACCTACCTAACATTTCACTTAGATCTTTGTAAATACATTTTTCTTAGTATGAATTATATGCACCTATATTTACGATAAAAGTAAGGAATTTCAACAGAAAAATAGTAATAATAAAGTTTGATACTACCTACCATTTTTCGCCAAACAACAAAACTGTTGCTAGAATTTCGTGCTAAGAATAGCAAACATGATTTGTCGAGTTTCCTAGAAAATTCCAGAGAAACGAGATAGCTGATACTATTGATATTCGAGAAGAAAACATAATTTAATCTATAAAAGTAGGAAGCGCAGATATAGTATACTTTCAAACAATTAGTTGGACAAATAAACTTTATCTCGTTTTATGAAACTTTTATGTGCCCAATCAAGTTTTATTTCTCTGTCTGAACATATTTAGAGCAGCAATTAAACTTTATAATGATCTTTTTCGGAGGACCTTAAATTGCAATCTTTCTTATGATTTTGCTTGTTACTGTTACTAGCAACTACAGTGATATTTGTCATGAAAAAAAAACTTCAATAGCGAGATTGGATTGGTGTACAAAGAACAATGCTGAAATGCGAAGTGTTCCAATCATTAAGTTTTAAGTTTGGGTTTATTTTATTTTCTTGTATTTACGATCCAACGGTATAAGGGCTTCTTTTTAACGTTTATGGCCTTCACACCCTTACTACCCTAGCATTAGGAGAAACGCTTTCAAAGAAAGGCAAGTCGAAATGGAATTTGAAAAAGTGCAGTTTTATACAATGGTATTACGATTAATTATAAGAAAGGGTCATAGCGTATTTTGCAAGTATCTCTACTGCTAAATCTTCAAACTGTCACCTTTTTTCAGAGCTTAAGGGTTACAGGGTTACTTGGTTGCCATCATTGTAAAAATAAATTCATATTAAATAAAACAAGTATCGGAAAAGATAAAGGGAGTTATTAACAGTTTATACTTATTTTATTAGCTTATAGAGTGCATATTGGCGAAGCACATTATATAGCGCTGATGGCTGAAGTGGTTAACTAACGAAAGTTGCTTTAGTTTTAATGATGAATAGTATTTTCAGAATTAAATGCTATTCATTCCTGCATTTCTTAACCGTTTACGCTATATTAATACAGGAATATATAAAGGTAATAGAAATTTCTCAAGTTATGCGAATAATAATAAACCTCACTTTTCTTTTAACAATATACAGCTTAACAGTTATCATGTTTATTTAATGTAGAATTATCATCATCAACATCTGGTTAGCAGGCATAGACTGTAACAGTTGTTCGTTCTATTGAATGGTGAATTCCATAAAACCAATGTTCAGGCAATGAATAAACTTAAACAGTTTTTGAAATGCAATTTTGACGTAATTGATAAATTATAGCAAAGTTCTCTCCTATATAATAGAAAACGAAAATAAATATATTGCATTCCAGGCATTGTCGTAAGGATGAGACTTCTCTTATTTTACTATTTATGTAACGCTTATTAGCATACAACTTCTTCTACAGACACTGTCAAAGCATACACCAGTAGTGCGTTCGGATATCTTCTCCGAGCTACTCTCTGACGTCAATATGACGTGAATAGGTAGTACCTGCCCAATCACAAGTTGTCGTCAGAGAGTAGCTTGGAGAAGATATCCGAACGCACTACAGGAAAGTGTTCTGTAGAAGTCACCGTGAATCACTATAAAAGCTGGGTTACATGAAGCCAGTGGAGAGTAAGTCTAGTCAGCAAGTGATTTGCTGCAAGTTACTTGCTCTGTGTAAACATTTACATCCTCCTATTTCAGGTAAGGTAAGTACGATACTAGTTGTCAGGCAAACTAATAAGACAGTCAAGTGAATAGAACCAGCATCTATTTACTTGCCGACCCGCTTTTCCCTTCTACCAAATTTGCGTGCAAGCATCTTATCTGGTGACTTGACACGTTGGGATGCGTTTCTGAGAAGCCCTGTAAGTGTGCAAGTACTGCAAATATCAATACCGCAATAATAGTGTACTTTTTTCGGCATTTTTTTTAAATGTTACCACCAAGGTGGGATCATAACCTAACTGAACTCACACTTGCACTTGTTTTGGGCATTTGCTCTTGAAAATTTAAGTCAAATTAACTGCTGACTTGACTTGCTTCTCCACTGAGTTCATGTAAATCATCCTTAATGCTAGGAGCAACTTGCGGGCAGTGATAGTGTTAATGAGCTCTATTAGCGCAGTAAATCTATTAGAATCGGAAAAGCATATATGTGTGTATTTTTTGTTTAACAACGCATCAGAATTGGCATACATTGTATTGCTTTCAAAATGCAAATTTGAATGAGATATAAGCGACTACCTGAAATTTCGAAATTAAATAAGCTAGGATTTGCCCCAATGTCAGCGAGTAGTTTTCAGAGATCATTTTTTTTAATATAGATATTGTTGTTTGAGAAACATATTTTGTATTATCCAAGCTATAAAAAAATAATTTAATTATTTTTTTTCAATGACAAGTAGTTTAGAAATTTACTACTGGATATTCAACCTTTTGGCTGTCAATATATACGCAGTGAAAATATAATACCTGCTATTATATTTCTAATATCAAGTATTACACAAGTGTGTAGCTTTCCTTTTACAATCAAAATTTAGATAAATGCGTTGGAATAATTAGAACTGACCATTTTAAAATATGTCAATGTTTTTACGGGTTTATCGTATAATGGTTATCCGTATTCCCACGTAATTATGTATGCACTACATGACGTTTATCATTTTTATTTATGAACTACATATTAGTTTTGATATAAGATAACTGTACATGTGCTTACATACACATGTCTTCATGTCTTCGGCTATTACTGGAATGCAGTATGCGACTAATAAATCTTATCTACAATGTGTTGAAGAATGCAAGATGTAAAAAATGAATTCGGTGAGTGCAGCAGAGGACACTGTAAGGCCCAAAGTTGATTGTATTCTAAAACTGGTTTGGGATCCATGCAATTGGAGGTTCCATTGTAGCTTTAGTTATTCTTTACTTTATTTTTAAGAAGTTCAAGGTCAAAATTTAATTAATTATAATCAGATTGTAGGAACTATTTCGTCGTAGTTTTACGTGTAGGTAAAGCTATTTTCAATTGTGCTATTGCCATTACACGACAAACGATTTAAGTACAAAGTTTTAAGAATATCCTGTGACTATCTTGAACGCTCTTGCAATAGTAACAATTAATAAATAAAAACGATCATTTGAGCAGTAATTTGATCATATAATTTAATAATACATGCAGTGGTTTCAGTGATTACCTTCACCTTGTTTAGGCTAAAAACAATAAGCAAATAACTATTAATTAAAATATAAAATTTATCAATAATAATTATTACATGACTAATTAACAAAAATAAAAATCGGGTACTCAAAAACCATAATAGCAGCGATACAATTAAAGTTTAAAATTTTTAGAAAACTTTTACAAATTATGTTTTTTAATTTCCTATGATAAGAATGAATATTGAATGCAAATATATAAACAGGTATCAATCTGTGGTAAACAAGTTGTTGCAGTACCTACCGTCAAAATATACACACATAACATACAAGGTGTATAGGTAAAATATGTCTGGGTAAGAGAATAGTACAAACATTTTAAGACAGAATTAGTTTTAAAATATTAAAATAATTAAAAATAAGGGTGAAATTTGAACGTCTTTCCTACAATTAGGTAAAGGTAATATCGTTTTTCTTGTGATGAACTAAAATTAGATTATATTGTGAGTTAAAAAGGGAGGTTCGTGCTAAAGTTACAATTCATTGTTATATTTTATATGCATGACTTCAAAATAAGTATTTTTTAAAGTTCCACAAAATATGACGGTTATTGAAATCGAAATCTGTGCAACAATTTTGTGTGGATACATCATACCTGTGTTGTTGGATGCTTCTTCAATTGTTGAGAAGTTTAGTTGATATAAGAAAGGTCACATTGGTTGCAAATGACTTTATATACCACATTTCTCATAACTAATTTATTGTTTCAGTCTTTTAGATTGCTAAATATTATCAATTTTTCTAGGTTGTTATTGATATAAAATACATTTTTTTGTTTGGGAGTTGGTATTGTACCCTTTCTTTTTATTAGAACATATGATTTCATTTATGGTTTTGACAGCATAATTATTGAAAATTATTTTTGACGGTTTGAAAACTAATTTTATGAAACAGTTGTTAGATAATTTTAAAATCCTATCTTTGAGACTTTTAATGATATATAATTGGATTATTTATATTAATGATATTAAAAAGTGGTTGAAACTTGTTGGTCAGGTATAAATATTAGTTATACAGCTACATCATCAACATTGATAACAAGAACAAATAGAAATGACAATTTATTTTCTTTTTGAACGACTAAAGTAAAGGTGATTTTCTCATGAAATCATGTGTTGAACTTTTCGAGTGATAAATTCACACATTGTGACTGTATTGCTAGAAAAGAATTATCAACATAAATAAAAATTATTTTCTATTTCGCATTAATTTACTTTTATTTATTATTTAAAATGGCATTTCTAATCCATGGAGGGCATTTTAACCTTTCCGTGTTTGTGACACAATTCTTATGTCAGGCGCAATTCCATGCAAAAGCTTATATAAAAATGTCAAATGTGAAATGTCAAACACTACCAAACACACATAAAATGTCACCACAAACAGTATCACAAAGTGGAAAAGCAGTGTTACGAAGTGAAACTTTCTTACACTGTTTTTTGGCAAAGCAATTACACGAAGTGGTCATATATACATGTAGCAAAAACTAATTAAAGGTTGTGATTCGAGGTCAGCCAAAACAACACTGAAGATTTTGTCCAAGATTATTTAAGCTAAAATAGAACTAAGAGTATCACCCAATGGGATACCAGAGGTTTGTTTGCAAAAAGTGCCATTATATTTGAAATGAAATTGAAAGAAATTTGAATTCCTTCTAGAAATATGTTTTAGTGAACATCAGTATATAGTTTTCTATTTCTGAATACCTATTCTCTACCTATTCAACGTTCAAGTCTTCAAAGATATTATTAATAGTGATGAAACGACTGGTAATATAAAAATGTAATTAGAAAGAGATTGAACCTTTTTAACAGATTCCAGGAGTTCTTGAATCTATACTTAAAAAAATGTTTAATTTACATAAAATGTTATTAAAGAATTTGAATAAATGATACAGGGTGAATTAATAAAACTAACAATCTGATGGCTCTTTCAGGTATGAATGAATTTTGGGTAGCCTATAGATTCTTTTGGTAATTTAGAATCATGGTTTTTGCGTTTGTTTTTTAAGTTTCACAGTTGAAAACAATGTATGCCATATAGATAAATTGGGACATTAATATATCTAATTATCTACATAACAGTTAATCCTTTTTCGTAGTACTAGAGTGAAGTTTTCTTTAATAGATAGAGGTGTGTTTCCGAAATACTCTGTACAAGGCATAAGTACAGTGCTATTGCCTTTGTCAGATCTGGTTACTAAAATATCCTTTTCTAATCGTGTGACATTTAATATTATTAAGTTTGTATATAGCAGCTATTTTTCTTTGAATGAATCTGTTTAATTATTTCTTGTTATATATCTGAATTCTGGTTATCATGGACCACACTTACCGTGATATGGTTACATAGGTACTGTAGTATTACAAAAATTAGAAGTAAAATCAACTGTGTTCTTATATTGAAAAAAAACTTTATTGGGAAATTCATCCCCAATATACGTCTCGATACTGAATTAATAATAAATCTAGACCCTTCTGTGTACGGTGTTGCTTAGCAACACTTGGTCATTTAAACAAAACCACAATCTGGCACCCTCATCTTGTTTCGTTTACAGAAGTATCGAGGGTGCTCACGACTTCTGACGTAATAAATAAAAGAAAAATAAAGTACAGCAATCTGAAAAGGTGTAGGTTGTAGATACACTCCTTGTCAAAAACTAATTTTAATCGCGTTGTTGTCTTGCATCTTACCATTTATTTTTTGCAAATTTATTTTTTAATAGAGCGTCATCTCCTGCAACTATAATGCAGAACATTCGTTTCCATTTACTAGGGAATAAAGATACAATTCAGTCGACTGTAAACGTTGGTTGTGTTCTTTAAGACGGTACGTGAATAGAGACAACAAAATCCGCTGATACCGGCGAAAAGTTGAAATAAAAATCGATAGCGGGGAGTCGGCGAGCACGCGACCGGAATATTCACATTCGCGATCATGAAAGAAGGAAGCACATAGACGCAGGCGATGATGTCGGTGCGACACCACTTCGGGGAGCTGTTAAAAAAACAGGTTGACCTTCACGATACCGGCGACCGTTAAAGGGTACGACTAAAAAAAGATTACGAAAAGATGGATCACAAGAAAAATAAAACAGGTGTAAATCTGCCATATATAAAATAAAATACATCGTGTGCGATGTAGATGGCGTTGCCAATCCTTTAGTGCTTTATTTAGCTATGGTCGTCCAAAGCAGGATATAAACTTTTATTCAATTATATACATATTATTATAACCTCCAAAAATAAATAATTGCCTATAAAAATACTGGGAATTCCAAAGGGCAGGGAATGTGTGCGAAGTTAAACAATTTGCGCGATTATGATAGTATGCACTTAGGTATGCTTTTTTCGTCTGTAAACAGTACGTTGTTGAAAAATTATTCGTCGATGTAATATTTATTAATCACTATTTTACAAAGCTCACTAATAATTGTCCGAAAAATATTCTTGTGAAGCCGCAACTTTGTAAAACCAGTATTTATTGTTATTGTGAAGACTGGCTGTGTGTTGCAATATAGCTTACTCTTATAAGCCTTTTGATTGATTTCAATTGCACAATACAATATTGAATATGCCTACGTTAAAAGACCATGGCATATTTTCTTAGAGGATGGTGGTTCCATTTATATTGCATTAGTCACGGTAAGTTTAAATCATATTTATGTAGAATTGGGGGGTTAATGATTCGCATTGTGAATGTAGTGGGATATATACAGCGAAACATATTTTATTTGTTGGTCCACTTGTAAGTAGTAAAGGGTTAAATTGGCCGCGACGCGAAACATATATTAGAGGCAACAAGTTGGTCGAATGGTGGGAGTTTTTTAGTAATGCTACTAAAGAACTAGATAGAGGTTATGGCATGATATTTAGATAGTTAGTAGGGTAATTCGTATGTATAAATGAATAGTTCATACTTTTTAGTGGTCTGAATTAGTGTTAAATTAAGTGTATATTATAATGTTCACTGTTGTGAGTGAGTACTGATGTGATAATATTCATTACTTACAGTACTTAAATTAAATACAAAATTCAATAGCCAGATCAGTGACAAATTACTTATTTCTAACTTATTTTAACTAAAATGGTTATTTAATTTCGTTTATTTAGAATTTGAACTTACAACTCAAAGTGCGTAAAAATGTTATTATGTGAACGTTGATAAATTATGTTAGACACTAATATGGTGTTCGGTGAATATTATTAGAATACTAATTATAAGGGAACAACAATAAATACAAAATACGACAACAGGTAATGGGACTGAAACTTCTCCTGGATGGGAAATTAGCTCGTCCAGGATAGAATTATGGAATCTCTCTTCATAGAAAGTAAAAAATAAATACCACCGAAATTAAAAGAGGAAATAACTGAATACTGTTGAAGGTATAGGTTTAAAACTGGTTTCAAATAATGACAATACTGGATTTTATCAGATCTGTGAAGCGTTTCTGTGCAGTTCATAATTAGATTGTTTTTAAAATGGCGTCCTCTGGTCTCCTAGCAAGGATGAACAAATGACATGAAGGTTCGAGACTAATGACATAGAACCAGTGTTGCCAACTTGGTGAATTTTTCACTAAATCTGGTGTATTGAAAGCGCGTCTGGGGTACACACAATCATATTCTAGTGGCTAGTGAAAAGTTTAGTGGATTTTCTTTAATTTTAGTAATAAATCTAGTGAATTCACTGAATACGATGATTTACGAATTACATATAGATATATATGTAAATAAATAAATAAGGATATGATTATGATTTTATGAAACACGGTTACAGTTGTATAGTTGTACAGCGGAACCTCGTTAATCCGGACCAATTGGGACCAGCGTTGGTTCAGGTTAACGAAAATTCGGGTTATACGGACACTAGGGTAAAAAAATAATAAAATAAGACAGTACCCACAGAAAAATGACTTTATTTCGTAGATAAACAAATATACGCACAAAACAAACCGAACAATTATATTTTTAAACTCACTCACTCATCTTAAACAATAAGGACAAAACTATTTGATACAACGCCCATTTCTAAAAAAAAATGTTCCTTAAAACTGATCCGCGTTACCTGGAGATCCGGGTTCACGGGGTCCGACTTAACGAGGTTCCACTGTATATTGCTCTAAATTATTAATATTTGACGTCTACCTAATAAGTGTTGTATTAAATTCATGTATAATAGACAAAATAAAATGTACTTTGTGTAATAGGTTTTAAAAGTAACATCGTGCGAATTATAATAAATAAAAAATTAAATAAAAGGGGATTTATAATATAAAAACTATTAATTACATAAATATATAAAATATATATTTTTTTTTTGCTTGCCTTAAAATACTTTATAAAGTAATTCCTTTCCCATTTCTAGTGATTTTCTGGTGGAATTATAATCCCGATCTAGTGAAATATGTCTTCTGTTACTTGGCAACATAGAACAACCTTTGCAGTAAGTTCCCATTTAAAATACATAGATATGAAATTGAAATAATTATAATTTGAAATAGGTAAAAGTTAAATATAAATACAATTTATTTAGGTTATTAGTTAATCTAGATGTAATAAAATCTCATTTTCAAGTATTTTAAAATTCTAAATGTCAACATTAATGATGATGCTATTTAAGTTGCCTAGTCTCCTTTATTTATACACTTGATAAAAATCAAAATAAGCCTAAATTTCATTAAAATATATTATCGTATTTAAAATATAAATCTTTAATTTAATTACTATTAGTTAGAATAATTAGGATTAAGTTATTGTTGAATATTAGAATAGGTACTACTGTTGTTTTATCTGTTTTTAGATCATTATGCTGGTCTATTCTTCTGCTGTTTCAATTTCAAATTCATGGTGTGCGAACAACGGAGCTGCTACCTAAAGACAGCACGGCTGGCAAACTTAGAAGGATGATAATAATAATAGTAATTTGCTGGCTATTTATAACAAACTGTTGGACTTCCTTCCAGGTCCTGCTTCCAGAGTAAGGTTTCTCCGTAGGTTTTCCCTTACCCCTTGGCGAATGCTGAGAGATTGTTAAAGTCATTCCATGGGCGCAAATATAATAACAACTGACAGCTGACTAATTTATCATATTTTTGTTATTATTATTAATAATCATGGGAAAATTATTTAGTTAGAGTCAGAACATTTACATTGCTATGGAATCCATGTAGTACTTAGGATAGGAAGCCTCGTGTACGGGATTTAGAATTAATCGTTACTGCTATTTAGCTTTTTATAATAAAGTGTATAGGTATTATTACATTTCCGAATTCTCCGATCAAAATAAGTGTCTGTTTTATTAAGGTTAAAATACCTAACCTTAAGGTTTTTTAAATTTTCAGTGAAGTGTGACAATAGACCATAGTTGATAATAAACATGCAATCTTCAACAAAGACTGGAGCTAGACTATAACTAACTATATGACTCTAAAAAAAAAAAAAGCTAATTAATGTCTCCATTTAGTTTTATTCTCCATGTTGTTATCGCCTTTGTATTCGAACCGATAAAATACCTTTACTCTAGAGAACATAACCGTGTTTGCTATAATATGTTAATTACTTACACAATTTATCGTTTCTCCAATTTCGTCTCTGCTCTGTACACATAGGAATGCACTTCCTACCCACGACGAGAAGGAAGGTTTCGCGGCCTTTTGAACTTTGGTCTGCAGCGGGCGCTCTTAATTCGATTGACGATGTCTCGCTATAAGGGCAACCTGAATGTACTGACTCTCATTATTAACCATACAATGGAAGTAATGAACGAACCAGGTTTTGCTTTAATTAGAGTAATTGGCAGAAGGAAGTGAACGAGTTCTAGGGACTGCGGCTATGACTGCAAAAAACGATCAATGAGAGAATTAAGTGCGCACGTCATTCTCTTAAGAACAGTCACGAAATGAATTAATTGTGATTATTCTGCCCTTTGTATATGTATAGGAAGACAAAGGAAATAACGAGTCATATAAAAGCGAAACCGATTTTATTTAATTTAAATACTATTTTATCTTTTTGAATAGGAATATATGTCGAAGAGCACAAAAGCTGTTAAAAACAGTTCTATAGTGACTGGAAATAGAAACATTTAAGATCATAAATACATGGTATGTAAAAATAGCTCTATCTTTTTATCTATCAACTTCTACAGACTTAGACAATATGCAGAGGTAGCCCGAGGGATGTTTTACATACAAGGTAGAGACACTAAACTAAAATGCAAACGGTGTCTGCTCGGCAGAGTTCAAGTTCAACATCCAAGTGCAGTTTCACATGCTTCCAAGGTTTTAACTACAGTGTCCTTGTAACGTAATTTTCTATCATCAACTGGTCGACACAAATGCTATTAGAATACACAATTAATTAAAACCAAATAAAATAACATCTCTTCTTTATTTGAGTGTATATACGTGATATGTATTAAAAAATGTGCTTAATTGAATTCTTTTAATAAAAAGGATTCAATTTTGTGAGAAAGGAAAAAAGTAAATAAAACATTGATTAAATTTACTGAGATGCTTAGTCCAATTTAAAACGATAGTATCTGGTTATTACTATCGCTGTGACTTGCATATTATCGTTTTAATGTAACTATTATATTTATACAGGGTTTTCCACGGAAGAGGCTAGTTAGAAGTTTCCCGGTTTAACGGAATTCCTCAGTTTTAAAAATTTGGGGTTTGCAACAATTTGGTACTTACTTTCTTTCTAAAATATTTTGTTATTTTAATCGAAACACACTATATATTATTACATTTTTGAATTCATCATAAAATTCTATGACGATTACTACTAGGGTTTTCTATACCAATCTTCAACTGTTATTAGATATTACGATTTTTGTTAAAATTTTGACATTTACATTGTTGTATATAATTGATTAATTCTCACTTGGTTTAAGTGTCAGAAGTCTCCCGCCTTAAATTAGCAAGTACTACATCGTCTACCAAAACGTAGTAAAAAATTGCAATGACATTATACAGGTTGTTTAAAAATTAGGGGGATATCAAGGAATCTTAAAAGTTGCAAAACTTATTTATTTCAAATAGAACACCCTGTATATCTTTATATTTTTGGATTTAGAATTAAATTCTATACCGCTTTACTATAACATTCCCTATACCCATCTTCAGTAGTTGTCGCTTAAATTACTCATTTTGTTTATTACCGCTATCAAACGGTCGAATAATTTCTATCTGGTGGGCCATGACTTTGACATCACAACAATGTATTATTATTAGCAAATATTATTGTTATAATCATTGTTTGTTACACGTTGTGTGCGCATGTGCGTGCATATTATTGTGGAACTTATGAATTAGATAATGAAAAATATTGAAGGAGCTTATTTTAATCTGGATACTTTAAATTTATTTTAATTTAAATTCACTGAATGCAGGAAGAACTTAGAGAGAAGTCATTGTAACTGTAGAAATTTATTTGTGGCTAATATACATATCTAACAAAATTTAGAAAAATTCAGAAGGGTCCTGCTAGGTAACAGTAGGATATGAATGTGCGAAAAGGTAACTGGAGCAACTCCATAGCCTACCACTTCTGTGGAGAGTATTCCCAGTTCTGCAAGAGTATGTGTCTGTATATGAAATACACGTTATAGGTGCACATTATATTTAGCATATCCTACTACACGTACACTTTCGCAACTGTGTCGGATGGTGGCGAATATTAAAAAAAACGATTGTAACCATTCCCAAATTATTTTAACATACTTATTGAAAAAAAAAAATTGTTACAGAAATACCAAATAAATCTACAAATAGCAAATAATTAATAAAGAATGTCATACTATTCTAACGGGTGAAATTCTACTACAGATCTAAAGCTATGGTTAAATTCTAAACAATGACTGGCGAATACATGTGAAGTTACAAAGATAAGAAGTATCGATTCTACATTCATTTCGCTAAAACCAAGAAAAACAAGAAATAATATAAGTAGTTATTTTTATATATTAAAACAGTCATGGTTTCTTTTTTTAAATCAAAGTAGCTATTAATGACATTTTTAAGATGTTTGAATTTCATTATCACTAAAGCAGAATTTGGTTTCAGCGGTTAGAAAGGTATGACATTCTTTATTTATTTGCCATTTGTAGGTTTTTCTGGTATTCCAGTAACACTTCTTTCTTCAATAAATATGTTAAAATAATTTGGGAATGGTTACAATCATTTTTTTTTGCTTTTTTCTTGTTTTTTTATTATTGCTTATGTTACATATAATGTAATTATAAATCTGATTGTATATGTAACATACGAAAGTCTAACAGTCTGAATTACATTTTATATTTAATAAGATATCTTTATCATATTTAAAAACATAATTTATTTATTCATGTTTACATGCGTTAGATATCATCAAAATATAGATTGGAGAATGGAAGTTAAATACCTAGGCCTTACCCTAGACAGTAAACTTCTCTGGAACAAACACGAACTTGAAGTAACCAACAAGGTCAGAAAAGGCCTGATGGTGTGCAGAAATTTTGCAGGGCAACTCAAAAATACTGTTTTGGATGTATATAGCGATAGTAAGACCGATCATCATTTATGCATCAGTAGCATGGAGCAAAAGAACTAATCTGTCCACTGCGAGATTTAACTTCTCGAAAGTACAAAGTATTTGCGTATGCTATCGAGGTAGTATTGCATCTTATCACTCTACACAAGTACTTCAAAAGCTTGCGCGTGGAAATACATGCTATTGAGAGATGTGTCCAGTTCAATATTGACAGGAATTACCAAAAGCAGGAGATTACCATTATGCCTGATAGGCAAGCAGCCATCAAGGCACCGAGCTTACCTGAAATCAGTTCCAAGATGATCTGAGTCTGCCTAGGGAAATTAAACGAGCTAGGCAAGAGAAATAAAGTTACCCTCCTGTGGGTTTCGAGTCACACAAGAGTGGATGGAAACGAAATAATGGTTAATCTTGATGTAAAAAGGATTTGGAATGCCATTCGCAGGTACGGCTCGAACCCTTTTATGGGATAAGTAGCAGTACAATTTTAAAGGAATTGAAAAGCGAAATGGAGCAGAGAAATCCAATTATCGGGAGAATCTCCAGGGAGTTAGGTAAGGTGAAACCCTTCTGGGAACCTAGAAGACGTTTATAGAATGCATCAACCTGAGTAAGAACAATATTCGCTGTTTAACAGAACTACTTTCAGGCTAATGTAAACTGAAAGGACATCTGAGTAAGCTTGGATTAGGAATCTGAAAGTGGATTTTGTAGGGAACAGGATTAAACACTCATCCATCTCTCAAATTGCGTAGTGCTGTGCAACTCAAGGGTGTTGCAACTGGGAACATGTGAAATCGAAGAGGAACACTTACCTAACCTGGGACCGTCTCATATCCTACAGTTTAGAATAAGATTAGAACGCTAGCTGTAAAACAGCAAGAATAGGAGACATAATAGTCTTAGGTCGCAGTGTAATATCACCCTTCATTCATACGTACATAGATATCACTGAAAAATACTTCACAGGAAACAAGAGGTGTGTACACAAGTATATCTATAAAGGCAACCTGCTATCAAAGAAACGTCCCTAAATTTTATAAATACATTTTTAGCAAACAGTGGGAAAAAGCAATATCAGTACGTATGCTTTAATTTACTTACGACAATATATAAACCATTATTGCATGTGATATTAATAGAAGAATGATTAGGTGCATCTCACTGTACAACTAGAATTGTTTGGTAGCTATAGATGTATATATTTCTTTATATTGTTTCTTATTATTATTTATTTTCACAATGTCTAAGTTTTGATAATTATCTATCGACACGATTATACAGCAACAGCCGTAATTCTAAAAATTCGCCATTTATGACGCTGTAGTTTTAATGACAAATATGTCATAAAATGATTTTTTTAAAACGTGCACTACCGGCGACCACTATTGTGGCCTTTGCATTCTTCTCTCGTGGACCGGAGCCACTTTAGTGGCCGTATATTCGCGTGTATTTATATCCAAAGATTACAGCTTTGGTTCACAAGAGAGGATCCGAATTTCAGTCCGGTAGTGAACGTGTTAATATATAACCTATTTCGCATTTAATCATTATTCCGGTATCGTTATTTAAATGCATTTTCATATGTATTTTTTTTTATTTTTCCATTTGCCTACACAACTATTTTTCCCAAACGAGTTATAAATTTACATTCATGCAATAAAATTACAATGAAATTTAAAATTAGTTTTCGTTTTGAAGAATACATAGCAATGGTGTATACATATAGAACTGTAAATTTACTTTACTGTTTAAGTGTTATAAATCCTCATGAAATTTTACACTTCAAATTAAATTTATTAACGATTCCAAGGATAAAATTGCATTTTACTTGTTGCAGTACTGTTAAGCTTCATCAAGTAAAATTCCTTCATGTTTTGAAGTAAATTGTAGTAGCTGCATATTCCATTCTTTTTATGAGTTGTAACATTAACTCTTGTTTATGTAAAGATATTCTGCGAGAAAATTTCATGATAAATCCTGCTGCATCTTAGTACTCGAAGTAACACAAAACATTAATCTACTAGGTAAATATGACATAAAAAGAACATGTTAATAGTTCCATCCGGTGTTGTACTTACTATCATGTTACATCGTACATACATTTGTTCTTTACGTCATAAGCGTCACATGTAAGTCCGCAGACACAACGAGGTGTGAGTTTCCTAGAAGGCACATAAAACGCTACAAAACAAAACTGGCTTTAGAAACACGAACTGGGTAATATATTTCAAAAGTACTTTAACCTTTGCCACACTTTGTGAGTCGAGTGGCTGTGCATTTTTAATTTCTCGGGTCAACGCGTTTTCTAGAACGTGTTATTCTCATTTTCGTTTGAAATAGTCGAGATTTTATTAAAGTTGTACTTTTAGTTTCCTAAATACGATATCTTGTTCCAATTTAATTCAAATATTCCTTCAAAGTAATCTAGAAAATATCGCTGTTGAAATACTCTCTTTGTTAGAGCAAAAAAAAGTGTTTTCTTTTGTCCCCTTTTGCAAACATTTTTTCGACGGCAGCACCATTTCATCTCGCGAATTTTAATGTTACGCCCCTACACTGATGTATACAAGTGCCGGAACATAACGGCGATTTTCCATTAGACTGCATCGAAAAGGGACTTCTAAGAGAGCTAGACAACGTTAAAAACGTAGGACACGATAACTTAGGAAGTAGCATCCGTGTGATCATGATTTTATTTGCCGGCGTGCAGCTTCATGGGATGGGACGAGACGGGATGAGATTAAAGATGCTCCCGCCTTGTATAAATAGCAGTTCCGGGCCCTTGACTCGCTTTATGAAATTGAAATTGGTTTCGGGTTGGGCGGATTTCAGTGGGGGATAGAATGTTGTCATTGTGCAGATTCTCAACCGCAGACGTAGGATTTTCTCATGAGAAATAAATTTTCGTTCCCATCTGTGATCGTAATATTGAGTGTTATTGCTGCGACACTGATAAAAGAGTTAGATAAAATCTTCTTTCTGCCATTCCTTTTGTTTCTCTAAGGTTAGTTTTCTCCCAGAGGTTTGTATTGCATTCGCCTTCTGATACAAATGCAGCTCCTACATAACTGTTGCGTTATGATGCCTTTGGCCTATAAAAGGTCGAAAAAGAAACTGTTTTTTTTTTGCATTTATCTCATCAGCAACATTAATTAAGTGAGAGTAGCATTAAGAAATGAAATTAAATCCGCAAATCCGCACCAATGTGAAGTTAGCAATAGATTTCAGCAATGGGTATTTTTCCAGTAAAATTAATTTCAAATGTAATACAACTGCGATATGTAAATAAAATTAGCTCACAGAACATTGCAAAAAGTGGAAAAAAGTTCTCAACATTCCTAACCATCCCAACTGAATGCACACGCCCCCGTAGACTTTACCTATTCTGACATCGTTCGTCATCTTTAATCTCAAATTTTATTCCAATTTTAGACGTGTTAAGGAATGTCCAGAGATCATTTTAAAAAATATAAAAATGACAATATTCTTGCAAACATTCACTTGACCAACCCGATTAAATGCAAGCGCCGCCGTAGACTTTCTTTATTTTGCCATCGTTAGTCACCTTCAATCTCAAATTTTATTTCACAGACGTGTTAAGGGGTATTCAGAGATAATTTTAAAACAATATTTTTTGTAACAATTTCAGTGGACGCTAGAAAAACAGGGAGGAGAAGCAAGTTTTTCAATAAAACTTTATTTATCGATGCAGCTACCTTCCACAAGAATTACCAATGCATCATAATTTTCAATATTACACTGAGAAAAATGGGCTAAGTTAAGTGTTTACTTGATAGAAAGTTATTTACAATAGATAAAGTTTTACTTGGAACTATCCTCGTTAATTAATACCTGCAACTAAACCCAGTTTCCTGAATGCAAGTTGTTACTGTAAATAGTGCTTTTACTAAAGGCTATTACACAGCGTACCTCACAAATTTGTGGTAAGTAACGTATTACTTGTGACTACTGGTACTGTATCTAACTACAGCACATGGTTAGTAGAAGTAACAACAATGCTGATCGCTATTAAACTCATGTATTTTCATAAATAGGTAACAACTTGCTACAACTATGATTATTTGAGTTTTGCTGCCACCCCGTGATTGTTTTACTGTTCCTGATTGGCTATTGCGGCGGAGTCATAACCTAGTCCCCGAGACGGCTACGCGTGCAAGCGCCGGCTAGCGTCAAGTAAGAGTTACGGACGTGGGAAAAGGTCGTCGAAAAAGAGTGGCCAAGTAGTACGGCCATTGTAGGCCAGTGGAACGCAAATATATTAAAAATACCGGGTGGGTTAACTGAAGGCCCCTTCCGTATAAACAATCCCAGCGAAAGAAGAAGTACAGAGCCTATAAGCAATCGGATGTTTCAAAATTGTAGTTTTAAACCACGTGGTGGGATATTTGAATTCCCCATCATTGTGATGATATCTGCGCCCACTGGTGAAGTTAAAATGTGGATGCCGTCGCTACCTGAGTGACAGTCCAAGTGCCACTTATAGTTAGGGATACCCCGACGAAGTAGCCGTTTTCGAGGCGATACACAGTACAAAGAACCAACACAAACCGCAAGTTTACCACCTAAGTATATTATTTCTTTGTTTGTTATTAGTTGTAACTTCAAAGCCATATTTCTGTTTGTCCTTTATTTAGAGTTCAATAACTAAATAACGTTTCAAGGGAGTCCCATTTACCTTATCTTTTATTATTGCTTTGTTCATTTTTTCATTATTAAGGAATATATTTTATGAGTCATTACGTTGTAAACTGGTTTAAAAAAAAACTGTTGATAAGTGAAACCAATATCTTTCATTCATATCAGGTAGTCACTGTATTGGTCCTATACAAAATAAAACTACTACTAATAATACTGCTTTTTATTTAAATTTATATTAAATATTCACTAAACTTCCTCGTTTCCTGCACTACCTATAGTTGAACAACAAATTTTAAGGTAAGTATATTGTATATTTATAGCAAACCATTACCTTCTATATATCAGGTATTTAGTGAACGTGCATTAATGATACTCTTTCCTTATTACGAGTAATCCAAACAGCTTGTATTAATTGAGGTTAATAAAGAAGGTGTGATAGCCATTATAGAATAGTTCACTCACAGCAAAACACCTACTACTTGACAAGGGCAAATCTTTGCTTACTGCAACTACATATGTATATTCTTTGGCTTAACTACTTACTTACTAGTTTAGTTATCATAAATAATTTCATAAGTTACCGGTATGAAGCAGACCGTAAGTAGCTTAGATTGCTTGTTGTTAATATCAGTGTTTAGGATCTCTTTTTTGCTAGTGCTAAGTAATCTGTGCTTTTGTCCCCTATCCAGCTGAACTTTTTACTTACGATAATTGTATTTTTATTTACGGTTATTAAATTTTTTTCTCAGTGTATGTCACAGTTAATCCGCATGCTATCAGGACAATAGCACATCAGCATCAATGGTTGATTAATGTATTAAGAGACATTAATGGCAACAAATTTTAGGCCCACACTTTTTTGGTGGTGATGTTACAGGAGCCATTATTTACACTTTCTTGACAATGAATTTAGAGAGTTGTTGGATGATTCACCTCTCGATATAAGACGACAAATGTGGTTTCAACATGATGGAGCACCAGCTCACTCTGCGCATAAAGTAGTTAATTATTTAAATGAACACTATTTTGATAGATTGGATTGGAAAAGGTGGTCCAGTTGGATTGCCAGCAAGGCCACCAGATTTGGCTAAACTTGATTTTTTTATGAGGAGATATGTCAAGAAGTTTGTTTATCGTACGCCTCCAACAACTGTAGACGATATGAAGATTAGGATTAGAAACGCGTATCTTTCGGTAACAGAGTATAAATGTGCCTTAAAAAAATGCCGGTTTTATCAAAAATCCGGTGTTCTAATTACTTTTTTATGTGTTATTTGGCAGGGCTTATTGTTTGTTTACTTATGTATTGACTTGAGTATTATTTGATTTTTTTTTTTATAATTTTTATAATAAATATTTATTTTCTGGCCTTCATTTTTACGATCGTCGCTTATTAATAATGCAAATATGACAGTGACAATGAAAAATTAATGAAAACTATAATAACTGGAAGAGTAGAAGAAATATACATGGCATGCTCAATAAAAAACAAAGAAATTAATAAGAACTCAATGATGTAAGCATATGTATTGTGTATGAGAAGAAAATTAATAAGCGAATAGTTAGTTACATTGGTATATTGAAGAAAACGACATAATGTCCCATATGTAGTACGCATTACCATAACATGTCATTAAATGAACAAATGGTAATAAAATATACAATCTTATAAAATTAAATGACCAACGTATAATTAGAAACGACTTAGCATAGGTTTTAAAAACAACTTCTCATGCTGTCAATCGTTAATAATACTTCTGTACAACACATATTATTTACCGCACGCAAAATTAGTATTATCAAATAGTGAGATCGCGAGACATTATTTCCTACTAGTAATTTTAATGATTTGGAGTTAATGTACTGATTCATAAAAAATATCTGCAGGTTAGAATTAGAGGCGGCCAAATATCTTTCATGTTAACCGCCATTTTGCAAGGATTCATTAATATTCATTACAAAACTAATCAATATTTATTGGTATTACGTAAAGAGCCGTTGTCAATGACATTGAAAATTTACAATTCAAATCAATTTTTTTTTCAGGTTACATATCGATGTTTGGCTTTTTTCTCCCGTCAATGGGATAAATTTCGAAAATGATTGCTTATTAATGAACTTCTATATCTCAATGGAACGTATTTCCTTTCCGTCCTGCTTATGTAGATGTATTTTTTTCGCAATAGGTTATACATCATATTCTTGCTATTAATTAAAATAATATGACGATAAAAATTAATTAAGAACAAGCTTTCAAATATTTTCTTTTAATTTTTCATGTAGTTTCACCCAATATGAGTATCATTTCAATGCGTAACAAGCAAACCAGTTAATGAATAAGTTAGTAACCTAGAACAAAGATATAATACCAGCACATATCATAGCAGACAAGTAAAGAATGACCTTTATTGGATTACATCACTGATCAGTATTGAAGAATTCAAGTTTTTCCTTTATCTACTTACAGTCTTCTCAAAGACATAATTGATAATACTTGTATTGTAATATCTATTGGAATGCTTATATTGAAGTACACAAAACTCATAGGTATAAATTCATAATTTATGTATTCCTCCTAATTATAAATATTGATCGGATTAAATTTCTAATCTCGTTACAGCCGTGCTTGAACTGCTGTTCAGAAGTACAAATGGTTCCCGTTAATAAATTGTGAAAATTCCGGGCGTGGCATTTATTATGAATAGGGTTTTCGTGTCACAGAAGAGAAATATTGATTTAATATTTAACCTTAATTTTACTCACATACTTTAGCTGTCTGTACGATTAAGATAAATGTTCCTTATTAACATTTAAAAACGGTCGGTTAGCAGCGCTACCAGATGACAAGACTGATACGATTTAAAGTCGCATAAAGGTAAGATTGCAGTATATTTTTTTACCATATTAGAAAGTTGAGGCTCATTAAAGGTTTAATACTTCCGTAGAATTATAGTATAAAATTGTATATGTGATTGTATAGTGTGATTAACTGACATAACTATCAGATGGGCATTGCGTAAATCTTGGATTAATTTGCTGTGTTTGTGATAAATATTGCAACAAAACTGTAATAAACTTTTAAGTTATAGCAGTTCTATCTTAATCAAATTATAGTATTTTCGAATTACATATACTGTAAGTATATAAGAATGTGCGCGTAAGCATGTGAAAATAAGGAATTTTTAATAAGGCAAAATGTCATTATTAAATTAATAAATACTACCACATTAGAAACGATGCCTGCTGAAGTATGCACTGTTTAGTTTCCAGGTTAAAGCCGCATCTTGGCACTCCTTACAGTTGACGTTTCGCTCTCAGTGGTATGATTTATCTTCAGGGTTGCTACTTTTGAGGCTGTCAACCTGAAGCTGAAAGACTAACGCAGGGGGATGGTTTATGTGAGGATAGTGCTTATGGTTACGGTTTCAACTCAAAAACCAAGCAGTGTATTGTAGAGAACGACGCCGGAAGGTTATGATAAAATCCATAAAAAGCAAGTCACATTATTTGTGACTACAAACGAGGAGTTTCAGAAGAACTTCTCTTGGTCTTACAACTTGTGTTCTTAGACGAATTTGGTTTTGGTGTAGTATCAGGAATTCCTTCTGCCATAACCATAGGATAAACGAATTAATTACTACGTGTTTAAATTCTGATAAGATAACAAGTTAAAATATTTACATTCAATGAGGCATCCGAAGCAAAAATAAATTAATGGAACAGCAAAAATAAGGACTACAACAATTCAGAAAGAGACATAATATGCAGTGGCGTTTGCAAAAAAAAAAAAATAACACAAAAGAAAGAACATCAGTGATCATTAGGAACCTTTAGTTAATCACTAGTTCGCTTGCTGCTTTAGGTTACTACTTTAAATATCTTAATTGGGCCCAAGTTGTTGTCTAGTAAATATTTCAACTTACTTTCTGACAAGCGTCATTTTTAAAGCCAGTGTTCACTTTTAATGTACCTATACAGTGTGTCCACATTTCGATGCTCAGTTATTAGAAGACATAGAGCAACGGTTAAATGGGAAATGTTTTGCAGGACTCAATAACCCCAAGAAATATCGTCTCAAATTTACCCTAACTTTTTTAAATTTGAAGATATTTTGAAAAAACCAAAATTTGTCGATTTCAATTTTTCTCAATAATTCGATAATCCTTAATGTGACCGCTTTTAAAGCTTTATATTATTCAGACACTTTTTTGAGACATTTGGTGTTTTTCATATGGCAGCCATATTGATTTTTTTATTAACTAGATAGTCTTTAAAAAGACTTCAACAATGTATAACATCACTCAAAAAAAAATTATATCGGAGTTGTTGACAAAAAAGTAAATTCATTTCTAATATGAAATTAGTAGGCTATGAAGTTGAACACCGATGGGAAATGAAAGCCTCCTACTTGTAAGTAATACTCTAGAATAACGAAAAAGATACTGACGGTTAGTTTCATATTAACAAAACATATTCTCCAATAAGATTAGGAAACCATGGAAACGTTAGTGTAAAACAAAATGATAAACTGTCAAAGTACAATTAGTGCTACAGATGTTAATTGATTATAACTTTGTGTACTCGTAGTTATTGTTAAGTAATTGTTGTTAAATAATAAGAATAACTCGCGAAATTAGAATACCAAAATCCACTGTCTCCAAAATCTTGAATAAAAACAAATACTACCCATACAAATAAACAATTTCATAAGGTTTAACTCGATAATGATGACTATGACCGAAGATTAGAGTTTAACAGGTGGTACATGGTACAAACATGTGAAAATGATGCTGATTTTTCCTAGGAAAATTCTGTGGACAGATGAAACACGATTTGGTAATTGTGGCGTGTTCAAAAGACATAACTACCATTATTGATCTACTGAGAATCCGCAGTTGGTATAATCAAATAAGGTTTCAAATTCGATTTGGGTTTAATCTCTGGTGCGCTTTAATTGGTATGAAATTTTGTTTAATTTTTTTTTTTTGACTTCTTTTCCGTTTTAAATAATCGCTTGGCAGGTCCTTTCATCTATGATTATAATTTAACTGATAACAGATATTTCGAGGTACTAAGGACGAGATAATACTTGCTTTGAGGCAAATTGATGGTTGCCCGTCCCAAAACACTCGTGACGTGCAATATTTTTTAAGAGAAAAGTTTAATGAAACAGTGGTATCAAATAATGGACTAAAACTGGATTTTTTTAAAATATAATTAAAATTTAAAAAATTTCGGATGAATTTGAAACGATATTTCTTGGGGTTATGGAATTCTGTAAAACATTTCTCATTTAACCCTTGCCCCTATGTCTTGGATACACTGTATATAAGTCGCCCTTTTCCAAAGATCCTATCATATTACTACTGTTATAGCGGCTTCTTCCTTAAAAAAAACTGGTTAAAGCAAATTCGTTTACTTGCCTCGCAATTTAGATGTTTTTAACACCATGAGAGTAAATGCAGTACATAGGAGCATGCTATATTGCAACAGACAACCAGGCGATATTGAAGACATTAGTGAACTCCAAAATACAATCAAGACTGGTTTGAGAATATATTCCAGAGCTGAATAGAATGTCGCTTTGCTGTGGATGCTCGAGGATTATGCAATTGAAGGAAACGAAAAACCGATAAGTTAGCAAGGAAGGGATCATCGGTTTCATATAGAGGTCCAGAATCTGCTCTAGAAATGTCTAAAAACAGAGCACGAGAGTAAGTAAGAAGGTAAAAAGAAAAACACAAAGAACACTGGCATAAAATCGACAGGCAAATTCATGGAAAGACCTTTATTACAAGACCATCAAAGAAAAAGACTGAAAAACTACTGCAGCTTAATAGGAATCATCTGCGCATCGTGACAGGTTTCTTTACAGACGCATTGAAAGGACGCCTATAGGAAACTAGGATCAGCACTGGAGATACCAACTACAGATTGTGTAATTGAATGACAGAGAATGCTTACCACATTCTGAGTGAATCTAAGGAGTGGACGCAAAAGAGACTGGCAATTTTTGGCAAGTCAAAAGGAGGATTACTTCGATCAACCAGCCAGTATCTACCTCAGCCAGAGATCTGTATAGACTAAAGCAGGTTACTAAGATACTGGAGTGGCCGATATAATTCAATGGGTAAAAGAAATTGGGCAAAAAGTCAAGAGGGCTGCAGTATTTCTGGAGACTTCAGGTCGGTCGGCTATCATAAAAAATAAAAACTTCATCAAAAGCTGTAATTAGCAATTTTGTGTTATGTTTTCATTATAAGAAATTAAGAAATACTTACTGCTTTTGGTCATATAAATCTGGAAAATGCTATTATTAGGTTTAGTATCGATCAATAATGTCGCTCCAGTCGGGATTCAGACTTTTGTTTATAAATGTTTGAATTCGTTTTATATCTGTCCTTAAATCCCAAAATTTCTAATGCATGTAATCTTAATTTTTAATGTTAACATTCAACATTCTCATATTTATGCTTAACAACACTCTATTTGATCTCCATTTTCATTTCATCGTATAAAAATCATGCCGCGCTTTATTACCTAATGCTTGGTTCGCGTCTTTCAATTTGTTGCTCAAACAAATCAAACTAATTCTATATCCTTATTACCATCGCTTAAACATTTTTTCTACAAGCAGTTGAATGCGGTGACGGAACTATATGAACCACTATTTACAATATTTGTAGCCTTGAAAAGTCTGAAAAACACAACGCCAACATTAGCTGAACAAATATTTTGCAACAAGAATATTTATTGCAAGAAAAGAGAGAAGAATAGTTGGAGAGGTGTAATAATTTGTAGCTACGTTTTAGGTAAAAGCCAAAAAATGCATCACTATAATACTCCACAGCCAGATTAATTGCTTCTACTAGCACATGCATATGTATTACCATTTTAAGATATCATTTTCTCTTGAGTTAAGTTTTAATTTTTAATAGGTTACTCAAATATAGTTCTCCACACATACATCTCAAATATTTTTTCTTCAGCATATATATAAGGTAATAGCCAGTTTTATTAATTTTGCGTAATGTTTATATCAAAAATTTCCATATTTGGCAAAATAATTCCTTGAATTAAGCCGCTTAAAATGTCCCAATCATATTTTATACAGGCACTAATTCAAGTAGTATGTGCACATACATACCGAAGTACTTACGCTTAAAACCTTGTCCATGTTCATTTTTTTTTTCTTATTGACACGAACAAACTGCTTACCTTATATGTGTATACAAATATACGATTAATGTGATTATTTCTTTGACATTTAAAGTTTTTCAATATACCCTCATACAGTTTATAATCTCTGTCGACATCTCCTGATGCAGATAAATTAAGTTTTTCTTGTCATGTTGTAAAAAGTACCTCGGCACTACACTTCGTAGTAAACATTCATGCATTATTAAACTACTCCGAGAGATTGACCCACATACTTACATATGTATATACAGCCACTTACATAATCTGAACCGCATTTACCTTAACATAATTCTCATCTGGTGCAGCATTTTAACTAATTAATTACAACAGCATTTTTGCGCTTCATTCACTAATTATCACGCTATTCGCACAATTATGTAGGTTGCGTGTTCAGTAAATCAAGCGCTATAAGCATCTGTTTGTATTAATATCGAACGAAAAACCTTAATTTCCGACAATAGTCCGGAGTTTCGTTTTAAAGTGGTCGCATACCATCTGGGCGACCATTTCGAACATGGAGGTTCTCAGAAAAGAGTCAATATAACATAACCGTATCTTGTGTATTTTATCAGTATTCTATTCTGAATCTCGGATTTTATTGGTGGTAAGGTGAATGCCGTTTGGTGTTCTGAAACGCAACCTTTATGTGTATACGAGACGTGCACCATTATGGAAGTCTAACGTTCTAGAGATTATTCCGAGTGGATCACGAGTAACGAAGGAACGAAAAGAGATTTGATCTTTATAAATATTGTACTGACAGGCTCGCCTACGCGCTGTTTACATACACTTTATAAGTGTAGCAAGACAATATGTTGTTCCATTAAGGATGGAGCGAGTGCATGCGGAAATGGAAAGGATATCGTTCAATAGAATTTTGGTGAAGAGCGTGAAGATTATTTAAGTCGATAGTAAGATCTTCATGGTGTTAATAGGAAATCGATAACTGTTCTTGTACACCCCCATCAGCAATGGAGTTTTACAACGTTTTTATTACAACGTTATCTGATGGCGGTTACAAAATATACATTCATATAGCTGCTGTAATAAATAAAATATAATGTTATCCTGGGTATCAACTTTGCATCCATGATCTCCGGGGCAAGTTTGTTTGGAAATGTAAACTTTTATAATAATAATAATAATGATAATAATAATAATAATAATAATAATAATAATAATAATAATAAATAATATATTTTTTTTTTTTTTTTTTTCGGGAGGTGAAATGCATTTACGCACAACGTGGTGGACTCCCTCAAAAGAGGACTACCACCTAAAACACCCCCCGTCTCCAAGACACCAGTCCGGAACCGTTTAACACATTACTTCGGGCTGGGTCTGTTTATTCGGCTGTAGAGGGGCCGCACACCAAATTACGGTTCAAAAGGGAACCAACACACACATACGATTAAATAAATAAATAAATAAATAAATAAATAAATAAATAAATAAATAAATAAATAAATAAATAAATAAATATTTAAAATTCCGCCGTGCTGCGATCCAAGTCGGTCTTCTTTGTGCGTAGGACATGGTGCACATACTGGGTGAAACTCATCCAGCAGTCCTCGCTTTGCATAATTTTTTCGATGATAGAGTCTGGTGAGAGTCTGCCAATTGCAGTCTCTACCAGTCCTCTTTGCTCTGCCCACCTCCGGCATACAAAAAAGGTATGCTGGGCATCATCGGGTTCACTGGGACAGTATGGGCATACTTCCGAATCCATTTTACCCATGCGGTGTAAGTAGGATCTGAAGTAGCCATGGCCACTCAAAAATTGTGTGAGGTAGAAGTCTACCTCACCGTGGGCTCTTGTTATCCATGGGCGGAGGTGGGGTATCAGCCTGGCTGTCCACCTCCCCCTCTCATCAGTCTCCCACTGATGCTGCCACTTCATCAGTGTATTGTCCCTCTCGATAGATGAACTGTCTACGCCAGTTTCGCGCTTCGTAGTATACACCCGTTTCTTCTCCTGCGCGAGAAGAGCAACCGGGATAATACCCGCTATTACGAGGCCGGCGGCTCTGACACCGTGCGATAAGCACTGGCCACCGCAGCGCGGCCCTCCTCTGTACTTGCGCAAGCCTCTTGCGATACAGCTCCTTTTTTAGGGAGTCTGCCCACACTTCCGCGCCATACAATATGACAGATTGTACTGCTGTCATCAGTAATCTACGCTTACTCGCGCTAGGACCGCCGATGTTGGCCATTAATCTGCTCAGATCTGCAGTCATCTTCGCAGCTTTGTCGGCAGTGTGCAGGATCTGGCGCCAAAATGTTAATTTTGAGTCCACCAGCACACCCAGATATTTCACCGCGGGCGGGATGTAATTTCCGCGTCTCCAACCCGTAAGGGTATGATGGTCTCTATGCGCTTCTTAGAGAGAACGACGATCTCCGTTTGTTCAGCGCAAGGGCCAGGCCATGACCCTTCATCCAATGGTCTACCCTTCTCATCGCCTGGTTTAACTTCAGCTGGGCCAGCCCGACATCGCGCGCAGTGATAAGCAGCGCGATGTCGTCGGCATAACCCACCAATGTCACCTCCTCAGGCATTTCCGTTCTTAAGAGTCCATCGTAGAGGGCGTTCCAGAGATCCGGTCCCAATATAGATCCCTGGGCAACCCCGGACGTCACACTATAGTTTCGCTGTCCCTCCGTCGTCTCGTAGATAATGGAGCGGTCTTCCAGATAGCTGTCGATCATCCGAAGAAGATACGGTGGCACCCGGGAATGAACGCTCCAGGGCTTCCAATATATCGACCCACCCCGCCGAATTAAACGCGTTTCTCACGTCCAGGGTTACTAAAAGAACCACACGCCGCGAGAAATGGGTGTAATCCTCCGCCCTAGTCACAGCCTCTGACACCTCCCGCAAGGCGTCAACAGTCGACCTCCCCCGACGGAAACCGTATTGGCGGGGCGATAGACCTCCGGCGTTTTCCACTGCCTCGTGCAGTCTACCTCGGAGAAGTTTCTCCAGCACCTTGCCCGCAATGTCAAGCATGCATAGCGGGCGGTACGTGGATGGATCCTCCGAGTCTCCCTCTCTCTTGGTGATCAACACCAGTCTGGCAATCTTCCAACGGGAAGGAAAAACTCCCGCTGCCAGGCACTCGTTGTACATATCCAACAGTCGATGCGGGCTATGCTGGTGGACCAATTTCAGGACTTCATTCGGAATCTTGTCCGGTCCCGGTGCTTTCCTGTTGGGCAGAGACTTTACAGCCGCTTCCAGTTCCTCCTCGGTAAATGGTGGGAATCCGCCCACATTTGTGAAATCCCTCCTTGATCGCCCTGGGTGCGCAGGGAAAAGCACCTCGACAATCCGCAACATCTGATCCGGCTTCAGACTGACAGGCGGCTTCATAGCTCCAAGTCGGCGCCCAACCAGCTTGTACCCAAGCCCCCATGGGTCAGAGTCTACATCCGCAGCAAATCTTCCTCCAGCACCGTGCTTTGCTGAGGTTGATCGCGCGACGCAGAGCTTTTTTCGCCTCCCGGTGCTGAGCGGATCTTTCAGTAGCCTCCACTAGATCTCTAGACCTTTGAGCAGCCCGTCTCAGACCAAGGCACCGCTTGCGCATTTCGGCTATCTCCGCCGTCCACCAGTAGGTTGCTCTTCTATGTTTGCGGGCCGTCATTTGCGGCATAGCCGCCTCGCAGGCTGATGCGATGCTTGCCAAAACTGATTTGGCAAGTTGCTCCGCGTACGTCCCTCCGTCCATATTTGGTACCTTAGCAGGTGGCGTCCAATTAGACAAAGCCCTTATTCAGACGATCCACATCAAGCTTGGCCACGTTCCATCTAGTGGGTGTCGGTGGATGACGATGGCAGGTCTCCAGCCGCCCACCAACAGTAAAAGTGATAGCCTGATGGTCACTTCCTATATATTTTCCGGACACCTTCCAGTCTCCTATACTCGGAACCAGAGATTCGGATGCGAAAGAAACGTCCGGGATGGTCTCCATGTAGCCAGGTCGGCGGAAAGTCGTCACGCTACCGGTGTTGAGAACAACGAGTCCAGTCCTGGCCGCCATTTCAAGGATATACTTTCCCCGGGAATCTGGGTGCGCTATACCCCATTCTATTGCCTTGGCGTTAAAGTCCCCACCAATGACAATATCCCCAGGGGAATAATAATAATAATAATAATAATAATAATAATAATCTTTATTTGTAGCATCACAAGACAAACTATAAGAAACAAAATATAGAACATATAAATAACAAAATGTTAAAAAAAATATGTAAATCAAATAAAATAACAAATGAAAATCACAAATTCCAGGGCGATGTTCAGCCTAGTCCGCATTAACGGACCGCTGATCTACCACACTAACCTGCAGAAAAATAATAATAATTTGTTGCTAAACTAATGAGATCATTATTAGCTAGCAATACCTAATAGCTATACCTAAAGTTACAACGGAACACAAACAACACAAAATATACACAATGAAAGTTTCCAAAAAAAAAGCACTAATAATTAATATTCTGGATCGTCTACAATTGTACAAAATTAAGAAGAAAGAAAAAAGAAAACAAAGAAAATCTTTTTGCGAAGAATAGTGTTATGAACTGTTGGAGTAAGGAGGCCTTTGAATCGGACAAGTATACTGAGTAGGTTCAATGACTCTTATGGTAGAAAGTAAGGTTTGCCATATTCAACCAATTGAGCGTTTTAAATTTGGCGGATACATGTTCACGCCGTCTTAAGCCATACACTGAAAGAAATATCCTCTTTATTTGAGAAAGGAATTGCATTAAACCAAAAGTTTTTGCGTTTTCTATATGGCCAACATGATTTGGTGTTTCCTTGAAAAGAAATACAATTTTAAATTCACGCATTTCTTCGAAAATAATATATTTTTCGTTGAAACAGTTTATTCCTTTAAGTGAAAGATATTGGTAGTTGATTCAAGTCCTCTTTATTTTGAACCTGAAAACTATGCAGATTAGCAGAAAACCGTAAGTACTATGTTGATTCAAGAGGTTTTTCCTTTTCTTATAACATTTATGCAGTTTAGACTTAAGCGTAAACACAACAAAATGCCGTGATCATTTTAAATCGAAATGAAAATGAATTATCTCCAAAAACCTATGCATTAAGGAGGGATTTGCCGTTAGAATGTTGTAAATCCTAGTAGAATTGGGGGAGGTAGTCGCAGTGACCACCCTAGCACTCTAATGTGCCGTTAAAGAAATCGTCCTTTCAATGGTGATGACTCTTATCAGATGTTGTTCTAGTAAATATACCAGATTAGTATGTTACGACCGTAGTTTCCAGTCTATTTTGTGCGAAATATTATCTATTACTGGAATGAAATAGGAGATGCGCCATCTATGCGACAATTTCTCCACTACACATAAGTATATCTGCTCATCTGCTGTACTATATGCGGAGAAAACTGCTATACGAAAATAAAATGCGATATTTATTTTTACTTCCATGTAAATATTTAGTTCAATTAATAAATACTGCGCTAGCTTCAAATAAATTTACTAATCAAATTATTTGTTTGATTGCATACAGAAATATTTTTAATATTCCTAAATCAAGTAATAATTTAGTAATTGTAACCAAATGCATGAAAAATGGTTGAAATACAAGATCGTTTTTGCCGTGTATAACAGTTTTAAAACCTTCAAACACTGTATACCACTGTAAAGTTCCTTGGCTTATAAGTAAATCAGCATTAACTGAAAAACTTTCCAATTATCTCTGAAATTTCTTTAACCTCGGGCGAAAAATATTCACTTTTGTTCATTATTGTTTATGTATCTGAGACTTATGCACGTGGGAACATGAATAAAATTAAAATACTTTCGCGTAAAAAAGCATTCAGCTTGAATACAGGTGCTTGCTTCGTTGAACATGATAAAAACCAAATATTAACCTAATACAACGATTCTGTATTCTACGCGAAGTCATTACATCAATGCAGTTGTGATAAACAACGTCTGTGTAATTAAACTGTGAAAGCACTAGTAACTCAGCTAATAATACTTTAGTTTTCATATTCAAGCATGATTTTGCGTTTTACAACAATTTCAATACTGCAAAGATTCTGCGTATAGTAGCAGCCGTATGTTCCTTGAATCTGAGGTTACAATCGACCTGCAACCGCAGATTCGTTTTACTATCAACGATAGGTATGGCTTGATTGCCAACCATGATGTCAAGCCCACCAATAATTGTATGACGGTGCCTGCGTCTGCTGATGAACTGATGACTTTTCAGGATTAATTTTCAAACAATGTGTTTCAGCAAAAAGAGCTAGGGAAGCAAGATCATCATTAATTTTTAGGAACGCTATATAATTGAAATGAATGATAAATCTGCGTATCCTCAGCGTAACTATGTAATTTGCAAAACTTTACAACAGAATTTATATTAGACGTGTAGAACGTAAAAAGAAGCGGCTCCAAAATAGAACCCTGAGGACCCCCGCAGACAACTTTGCGCCGTTCACTTTGTTCATGCTGCAGTTTCACATATTGAAAACGGTCATTGAGGTAATTCGCAACCATATGAGAATATGTAATATAGTGTTTCCGGAGACTCCATGTCAGACGGCTCCCAGAACATAAAAAAGGCATTGTTTTCAATACAATATTAACGACAATCACTATTCAAGCAGACCATCTTACACTCAGCAATTAGTTTTCCGAAGAAAAAAAAACAAACAAAGTGTAAGCCGATAGCCCTATGTTTACTAATACGTCCTACAAATTATGCTAATTTCTATGTTCTCCCAGTAGGAGTGCGCTAAGATAATTAATGCATGCGTACTGTTTACGGTGGGTGATCGTACTGCGTGGGCTTGTCTGCTAGAAGTTTAACGACATTGTGGTTTTACTGGTTTCCGTTTTTCGTGAAAATGGATTCGTACTATTTATTGTTCCGACGTAAAATTAATCTTGACAACGCGGAAGTAATATATTTGGTCTATGCATGTTTTATTCGTAATTTCAAGGAAAGTATGTGGGGACATTGTGCTATTAAGTATCCATAATCTTATGATAGTATTCAGATTAAAGTAAATACATGCCGCTAACTACTCAAATTTCGTAAAACTATGGTCGCATTAAATTGCGTACCTTGGCGCTGCAGGGACGTAGTAAATATATGGCACAACAAAAATAAGAAAGCATTTCATTTGATTAAACCTCTGCTATATGGAAGAAGCTTATAATTACGAATAGTAATGTATCTTAAATAATGTTACACTAACTACTAATCATTAGGTACGCTCTGAGCCCTCATATTTGCAACAAATCCAATCAAAAAAAAAAGAGTTACTATTACATATAAATTAACATTTAGCAAATGACCAATGGTAATCAATTAAAGAACTAGTGATTTATTTGGTTGGTTTGGTAATTTCAGGTTAACAGTATATAGAAAATGCATTACCTAACGGAAACTAATTTCACTCATTTATTTTTCTTATGAAAGATGGAATTTAGGATTTGCAGATCGAATTCCACTGAAAGTAAAACGAAGAGCTTGAAAGTTGTTGACTAAATCGACCATATAAAGTTCATTATTTTATTAGAAAAATTGGAACCTGCTTTGTGTTGCTTATATAATAAATGTAGGTATAGAAAACCTTTCGGAATAAAGGATATGCACAATAACAGTAACACACAAAAGCATTCACTGGGGCAACAATACTCTGATGCAGGTATGTATGTTCATACATCTATGTGGATGTTATCGCGGAATGTTTCCTTTCGGTATTGGCAATCCCCTCGTATAAATCAACCATAATAATGAAGGGATTCTTTCGTTTCGTTAACCTTCCTCGACTTGGAGGATCTTCGATAACCTTATACTGCAGCTGTCGCAAAGATATGCCGCACATCTGCCGGTTATATTCATCCGCGCAATTGAATGAATGCCTAACAATAAGGGAAAATGGTTTATTTGCACTAAAACATACGTCACATTTCACACAAATATGCAAACACGATGCATATGGACTTATGTAAATAAAGGGCGTTTAATTCGGGATAGTTTAACCAACTTAAGAAATTTTAAATGGTCGAGCTATTTGCATGGAAAACAAACACAATACCGTTGCTGTTTTGGTGACTCTGTAAAATGGGAGGACTCAAAATGCGAAAGTACAGCTGCCTCCCATTTCATGAAATCAATAGTAGTAGCACCCACTTGCACGAACATATTTTTTTGACGTGTTTTAGTGTACGTTTGGGGTATCATCAGTATCTACAATTTATACTTAAAAACTCGATTTCTATTTAATACATCTTATTGTACTATGAATATTTCAAACATATTTTCACAAAACGTAATTATTGAAAAATTCCGATTGTTTGTTTTTCAGACAAATGGCGAGTCAGTTTAAACGCAAATAAGAACTCGTGATACAGAAACGTGGGCAAATTGTTTTGATATTTTTTTATAGATTTTTTTTGCAAGTAAATACTTACTATGGGATCTGTATTGATGTTTCACCTCGTCAAACTCCGAGTAAAATAGTATATATCGTTATCATACAATGAACTTTTTGTATCGTCAAACAACTCCGAGGTTCTAGGTGTTAAAAGGTTGAAACAGTTTTACAGCTTTTCCCTGAACAACATTCTTTATATTGATGTGTATGTACCATCTTTGACAAATTAAATGCGAATTGAATCTCCACAAATCTTCGATTATTTATGCAACTGAAACTACAGGGTGCTGCGTACCGCACAATGCATAATTCATAATTGTTTGCAAATAATGTTTAATTACTATTTCATTGTGCTGTAGAAGATTTGTGGAGCTTAGATTTGCATTTAATTTGCTAAGGATGGTACACTGCCCGACAAAATTAATGTCGTCGTCTACAGCGCAGTAACTATATCAAAACTGCTCATCATTTAAACAGGCGCGCGTTCGGGCCTGCCGTCGGTTTATGCAGGTAGGTTTATTTGGGGCTCCTACGTGTAAAATACTTGGCAATTATAAAAATCAGATAGGAAAATACGAAAATTCGCTGTGAACTGTGACATTCATTTTGTAGGGCAGTGCACATACGTATATCCGAAAAAAAGATATATACAGAGGGAACTGAATGATACGGGTATTAGAAATATAATACCAGATACTACATCAATTATACCATATATGTTTTCTACTAGATGGATCTAAAACTTTGCTATAATATGATTTATAAAATCAACAACAAAAATTAATTGACAGTATGCCACACATTGTATAATCATGTTTGTATTGTGTCCGAGAAATCATTGGGAAAACATGGGTACGAAAGCCATGCACAATGTATAAACTGTACACAGCAATGTTAAGACTTCTGTTATCTATGGTTACCTGATTTGGTGGACCAAGGTTGTATAAAGATAAACAATTATGAAAATTAATAATTAAACATCCCATTAGAAGGGATGCCAAATCATATTTCATGGGAGCGGCACACTTCAGTCCAGCATTTATGCTCTCACTGCATACATTTTTCGGAACTACTTTTTGAGAACATTTCGTATAATAATATTTTTTTTTTCTTTTATTTCTTGAGCGGCTTTTCTATGTATATGCTAATTTAACATTTTTTTTACGTATGCACAATTTTTTTATTGTCCTCCTCAGAAATTTTGGTTACAAAGTTATTTAATTTAAATTGATGACACAATACATATTAAAATTTACTTTTTAAAATTACATTTTTAAAAAAGTTACAAAATCACTTAGTCAAACGTTTGCTTTTAACAATACAATGTGTGGGGGATACAAATGTGCCGAAAGTTAGATTCCAAACAACAAATCTCATCATAAGAAAATGATAAAAAAACTTATACTAAAAACTTTGGAACAAAATTAGGGGTGGAATTTAAAAACACAATGTCGTCTGATTTCCACGAATTTTACTGCAACTTTTTGTGTCTATTAGTTTTCGAGTAAATGCGTGGGAAAATAGATGTGGGACAAACTGTATATACAGGGCAACTGCAATGGACTATTGGTAGTAATTTCGGTAATAAACGGGCTCAAAACGTAAAATTGTCAATTTTGTGGCATTTACCCCAAAAAATAATCATAGCTTAAGGGGTTAGACGTTTTTTGATTATATAATAATACATTCATTCTGTCTAATTAATTACAAATTAATTACTGTGTAGCAAACGTAATTAATCATTTATACATACATACCTATGTATTTATATATGTAAACTCCAATTATTTAGGGAAGTGCACATTGTCAAGCTGGACAGGTGACCGAACCATGCCATTGCCAGTAATAATTTGCTTAAAAGGAACGTCCAGTACAAAACCACGTGTTTTTCTATTGATGACATATATGTACTTCCCTAAATAATTGGAGTCTACATATAGTGAGTCTGAAAAGTCTAGAGTCCTATCTGTGTGGGGATCTGCCAAGAAGCCCAACAATGTTAATATTTCTTATAAACTTCTTTTATAAGTATCTTTACATTTTGATATTCCCTCCAAAAAGTTTCTGATGCAAAGTGTAGAAAATTTGTAACTGTCACTTAGAGAATGACAATGCCCAAGATCTATTTAACTCGATAGGTTGCCTCGTAATTTACAGCCAATAAAATGTTACGTGGGAAATACGTCATCAGCGTGCCCATTCAAATTACTATAGGGTAACTAATAGAATCTATTAGATTTATTACGTCAATATATGGGCTGTAACAAATTCAAAAATCAAAAAAGTAAGGTAAAATCATTAAAGGTGTTAATAAGTAGTATCTTTTGTACACTGATTTATTGTTACAATTATGTTATTTTTTTTTACAGATTTTTCTTGTAGCTTTTGCTTCTCTTTTCCTTTTGCCTAAGAGAAGTTGGTGGCTATATAAATATATATTATTAAATATATTTCATTCTAATAAACATTCGTTGCTTACAAAATACTTTGATCAATTCAATGGAATTTTAACATTTTTTTGAAATGAATGCAGTAGTATTTTCTACAATCCGAAAAGACTTATTTATCTTTATGCAATTTTTGAAAGCATATCTCCATCACTTTAACATTTCCCATCCAGACTTCTGATGGTTGCATCAAGCCACCAAAAGAGAGGCTTTGTTAACCATAATGGCATACTGTATACTGTAAGCATATGTTCTTTACTGATTTTAGGATCTTTGGGAAAAGTAAAAAAACCGTAAAGATTGCCCAGCCTTTCTTGAATTATTCTTGCGAATAGTAGGTACACTTCCCCCAGGCATTTAAATACACATTAAATATTGATTCAATTTTATGATGAAGTTAATTCTTACCACAATATACTAAAGAAGAAATTGCAGAAATCTAGAAGGGATAACTTAGCAAATACAGGAAACCTAAAGATAATATAATATACAATGAGAATAACTAAACACATTTTACACTAAACTAAGTGGAACAATAAAGTAATGAATGAAATAATTTGTAGAATATACCACGAAATAAAACGAAGTGCAGTATACTGAACCCAAAATGAGAAGTACATATGTCATCATATCCGTTTTGAGCGCTGGAATTGTCGGAAGAGTCTATTATACTAGCTTTAGGGGTGTTCCTGTCACTTTGACAGAAGCACAGACTACCTCGACAGAAGTTTTTACAGTAATTTCTATCGTAAAAAAACCATCCCCGCCACTAATGACTTTAGTTTTCTTATTCTACGTCGAGATTATGATGACATATGTACTTCTCATTTTGGGTTCACTCTACAACGGTATGCAAAATACAACTGTCAAATGTGACAAATGGTATCTGGCACGCTTGTGACGTGTTATCCCTACCCACATTTAAGTTACAAGCCAACCTACTACCTATGGACAATGCCTATTTAAAAACGAAGCAAAAATGCTACGTTAACATTTGAAGAAAAAGATTTTTGCAAATAGCGACTGCAGTATTATTGAAAGACCGTTTTTCTTAAAACATTCATCGACATTTTTGTGATTTTTCTAGAAACACATTAATTACGCTGTTATTTGGTTGTCTTCTAACTTTTCGGATGCACTGTATAGTAAACTACACAGGAGATTGCAACTACTAATTATCTGTTAGAAATTAGCAAATGCCGCAACATGGCAACCTAGAATTAAATTTACATTTGCAAAGATTGTACGGAAAATTTATTTGATTTAAATGTACTTTCCATAATAATTTATCATCAGCGTGGTCAAGATGTAGGTCATGTTTACATGTTATGTTTATGTAACACACAATTGCCACTCAAGTCACAATCATTTCAAAGTTAATTTTCCAGAACGATAATAAAGCTACTACCTACATTTTGTGATTACATTCAAGAAGTGCATATTTCTTGTTCACATTTATTTTTCTAGTTTTAGCGAAATGACTAATCTTTAATTTATTACCTTGATTTGTTTTCAATATTGCATTGAAGGGAAATTTTGTATTTATGATATATAAGTAGGTACATATATACATAGGTTTCACACATACTGCAACACTTGATTTCGTAAATCTTTCCTTTAAGAGCATGGTATTCGACCTGTTATTCACGCCAATTGAATTTATAGATTTGTTTGTGAAGATCGATCCCTTAAAAAGCTGGTGGTATGAGAAATACTTATAGGCAACGCGCCCATTTATAGGTGTTCCTATTTTCGCCAGTAACGATAATAGGGGACGTATGAGGATGGGTAATTTATTTCTCAGACCGCGTTGAAGTACAACTCGATGGTAGGAGAAAATTGCAGAAAATGCAGTCGGCGTAATTTGAATGGGCAACGTAGGGTAAATACTATCGCGATTTAATACATCATTAACCCTTGGAGTATTTATTAGTGTTGTACGACGATTCGGCGAACGAACACGGTCTAATACTTATGTATGTATGGAAGTGCTGAAATAATAGTTGTCATTGTGTTTCATAATTATTTATGTCCGGTGTTGATGAGGTGAAATACTAATTATGGTGTCCACGTGTGCATGAACGCGTTCGTATGTAAGGGAAATGAAAAAAAATTTTTGGGTTGAGCACAAAAATTGCGCGATAAACTTTATAAACGATCTTTAAGACTAAATAGTTCTTATATAATAATTTGCTACTCTGTGTGAATATATATTTCAAGAAAGGATACATACGAAATAAAAATGGTTAACTGCGAAACAGTCATAAACAAGAATGTACAATTATAAAGATAATAATAAGTAATATAAAATTAAAAACTAAAACTCCACTTGTGTACATTAGAGGTGAACTACTATTAATTACGCAGAAGGTTCAAAGATAAAGCATTATTCAATCCAAATATCAATATCAAAGAATTAAATTACAAGTCTCAACTGCATAAAGACAATAAAATATAAAGTTAAATATATTTTATACATTTAATTGATTTATTTCACGGTTTTTATTAAGAGATGCCGGAATAGTTTTTTGCGAAACCGTTAGAAATTATCATTTAATCTATCAATTCAAACGTCAATTTTTTTCGTGAATTGTGGCAAAGGATAAGTTAAATATTAATAAGAACATTGTACTTCAGTTTTGTTGTGAGCAAGGTGAGTAAATAACTAATAAAAGTGATTTATTGACCAACGGCAAAACCTTTTGCAGGAGAAACTAAAGTACATACATACATAAAATATAAAATAAAGATAATACATTAAAGATAAGAAAAAAAGAGAACTAAATTTGTTTATCTACAGAATCAAAAAATATATCATCAAAGAAAAAAATCAGCATTGCGGCACATAGTAACTAAAGGTGACTTCCGTAATAAGTTGGTTCGAGGGAAAGGTAATGACAGATGATAGATGAGGAGCTGAGAGGATTAAAGGGTACAGAAATCAATAGAGGAAAGTAAATCAGGGGGAGTCAATTACAAACACGAACAATCTTCCAAACGAATCTTGCCAGCAACATCTAGACGGTGTTCCAACGATCGTGCACCATGCCTTTCCAACAGGGATTCGTAGTCAATACGTCTAGCAGGATACTGGTTATCTATTTTAAAAGACGGATACTTTAAGAAACGGCGTTGGACTTTTTCAATACTCAGTTGGAGGTGGATGTAATGTGGTGACCAAACCATAGATGCGTATTCTAATTTACTCACAACAAGCTAAAGTATAAAGTTTTAGAAGTGACACATCACTGAAAAACTTGCAGGAGCGTAAGACACAAACCTAAAGATTTTGAAGCAGCCACGCACAACTCCGGCATATGTTTTGCAAACTTAATCGGGAATCAAATAAAACCTTAGATCTCTAACCGTGCTGCTTTCTTGAGACAAGTATCAGTATTGAGTACGTCGAGTTGAGTAATTAATTTTCCTCGTTAAGGTCACCATAAACATTTACTGTGACTTTAATCTAATTATTTAGAAGCACCATCTGAATGGTCTATTATGGTGAAGATGAGTCACATCATTAAGTTCTAATGGAGATTTATATTTTTACGTCGTCTGCATAAGCGGTACGGGATAGACAGAGACTCAATAAATCGTTTATGATATACAAATAAAGTGGACTCAATTGATCCCGTGGAACTCCGGATGGGAATGAAATCAAATGTACTTATAACATTGTAAAAACGTAGGGACTCGTAGATAATAGTTCTCCCTGTCTTTCACTTCACTATGACTTGAAGAAAAATCAACGTTAATTTTTTAAGAATCTGTCGTTTTAAGAGCATTGGGTTTATCCGCAGCGTAGAATTGATTGATCCTTATTGAACAGATCTGACTTCTATAACTTACTTCTGTGAATGCCACGGCTCACGTTTTATTTGGAGGTAGTTCATGTAATCATCAATAGCTCTTTCCTTGTCGTCTCTTTAGGTTTCCGCATTCTTAGATCTGCAGATTTGCACTATGACGATATTTTTCATGATAAAATTGATTTATTATATTAATTTAAATTTATCTTGGATTTTTTGTATGTATGTACTTTCCGAATATTGTTGTCTTGTAACCCGCAATTGTTAGACAATGAACAATTATTATTATTGCTATTATTATTATTATGTAGAACATAAAAGTCGGAATCAAAAGTGTAAGAAACCATTATTGCAGCTGAGATTGTCAAAATTTGAAATTGCTTGAATTACTACAACTAATACTCAAGAACAAACATAAAATGTGCAAACAACAAAATTCAAAATAACAGCACAAATAACACAATAAAATTTGAAAGTTAAGAAATAAAATACAAATTTTTAGACTCTTTTTTTTCAGGATTCTGTGACAGTTGACTAGTTGTTGTATGTGGTATTTAAGTTTCTATCATTATTTATATTAAATATTAGTTTAGACATTCTATCACAGATATGTCGTGTTTAATTTAATTTCTCGATAATTCTGAAACAATACAACATTGCATTTCAAAAAATTCTCTCTAAAAGATTATCTAGATGGAGGATGTTATTGATTACAAGCAACATAACTTTATCATAGCTGTTATTAGACAGTTCGCAATCAAACTAATCACAAACTAGTGATTTCTGTTTGATCATTTCAGTCATGTTAAGCATTATGTTTAGGAAACTATGATTATTTTACTACCTAAACCAAATGGCTAGTAAGAAATTGCCAGACACTGTGATCAATCCTAAGGTGTATTTGGACCCATATTTCTTTCATCTGCGTAATTTTCACAATGATGTATTTATCCTTTTACATCACACTTTAGAATTAGAAGAATCTTTTACATTGATTACCGCTGCAGTCATTCAAGTATGTAAAAAATGATATTTCTTGAGCTGTATTTATTTAGAAAGGATTTGAAGCATTTAGTTTACGTTAGTACATGTTAAACGCAATCGTCTCACAATTGAGAAATCATCTAATGCACGGTTTAAATAACAATCTTAAAGGTCATTTATTTATTAATATTATCAGAGTTAGAGAACATCTAATTACAGGTTTCAGAACACTTCTATGATATAAACCTTATTTATAGGCGAATACTAAATCGACACACTTTTGCTCAGACGGTAAACGTATCCTAAGGTAATGACGTAATTCTCAGACACTCGTGTATCTAACCCTAATGAAATATTACGATCCGATTAAGTTCAAAAGACTCGGTCGATCGTAAATAGGATACTTGGTCTTTGCGACAAAGTGTCTCCTTGTGTGTTGTCGTATATCATCTATGTATACTCCAATAGAGCGTATACCAGTCATGTTGGTATTACTGCAATTAGTAACGCGCCTGTATTTCACTTGAATTAATGCGAACGACAAACAAAGGGGATATTTGTATTTGTACCATTGGATTCTTACAGGCACGTTTATACGCGGTAACATAGTCATTGCTTAAGTATGAGGTATACGCGTCATGAAAGTTATGTTGGCCAAATGGTATAACTAACAATAACATTGCATGGCATTATAAATGTTGCTCTAGGGTGTGCCGACAAATCTTATGTTTTGTTGCATGATTACGAATATTAAGATTAATAATACAAATTGACAGATAGTAAAAATAGTTTTAGCTCCTTGTCTTGCAGTGATATTCTACGTCTAGAATTAATGACTTAGAGCAATTCACTATATGGGATAGCGGAAGATTTTGAAAATCAGTGTACTCACCTTAAGTAACACTCCTTATGTCCTTAAATGTTTTTGATATATTATTATACAATAAATTGTGCATGTTATCGATATTTACACTGTCTTTATTAATAAAAGCTGGCAATACATTAAATGATTAAAATTAAACTATAAATTTAATATTAAATGAAGTAAAAGTCTTATATTATACAAGTTATTGATCTAGAATATTTAGAATAGAATTATTATGCAGCCACCTCGGCTACCTAGTTACTATTGGTAAAATAATATAAAAATAACTACTCATTGCTTGATAAAAGGGGAGGTTACTACAGCACATGATCTGCAGTGGTAAATTTGGGGCACATGTATAAGCTCTTTGCCATATCTGTAAAGAAAAGGTAGATTATAAGGATTTGCGTCCCATTAGCATTCTGCCTACTTTTTCTAAAATACTTGAGAGGGTTGTTGAAAGACAGTTTAAATCATACTTAACATCATAATATCTTGCTACTTTTCAATCCGGATTTCGGTCCAATCATAGTTGTGTTACAGCTTTGACTAATGTAGTTGATGATGATTATATCAGAAACTGATAAGGAAAAAATTACTATTATGGTACTTTTAGATTACAGCAAAGCGTTTGATACGGTAGATCATCGGCTGGTTTTGTTGATTTTTAGGTTTATTGGGCCTCGAGGACTCTTCTATTAAATTTTTTGAACAATATCTATGGGATAGGTTTCCGTGTGTGAAGATACAGGATAATTGTCGGATTTGGCTTATGTAAATGCTTGGTGTTGCCCAGGCTCTCTATTCTTGGTCTCTCTTTATTTGCAATTTTTATTTTTCTGTGATGGTCATCCTGAAAACTTGTAGATATCATATGTACGCAGATGATAGCAAGTCTACTATTCCTTTTTTTTCCCTTATGAGTTGGAACACTGGGTATCTTTAAATTAATGAAGATTTACATATTGTTCTAGAAACATCCCAAATCATTTTTTGTTTTTAATTCTCTGAAATCATCTGTAATGGTGTTTGGTTGTCGCAACGGTGATTTGAAGAAATCTATTCAGGTTAAGATTAATAATGATGTGTTGCATGTTGTTGATGAAATTAAAAATCTTATATTACTAGGACTATATTTGGATTCACAACTACGCTTTAGAACTTATATTTCTAAATGTGCCCAGCGCTCGTACTCTGCCTTAAGACTTTTGTATCCTCACAAATCGGCTATTGATAAGAAAACTAAAATATTATTATGTGATGCCCTGGTATTATCGCAGTTTAATTATTGCATTCCTTTGATATTTCCTTGTCTTGATGTTGCTACTAAGCAACGTATACAAAAAATTCAAAACTCTTGTTTACGTTTTATCTATGGTCTGCCTAAGTGGAGTCACGTATCTTGTAAACTCCGCGAATCTGGTTGGTTAAATATGGAAGAACGATTTAGATTAGCAACTGCTGTCTTCTATCTTCTATCATAAAATCTTGGTTACTCACACACCGCCATATCTTTATAACAAAATCAGGTATCGAACGGATGTCCATAATATTAATTTAAGGTTTCGGCACTTTTCGGCGCAATTCCCCGTCATAGGACAAGTTTGTTCAAGCGAAGTTTTTCGTATAACATCTGCCATGTATATAATTCTATTGATGGACATATTATCAAATTGTCAATTCCGTCATTTAAATTTCACTTTAAGAGGGATGTGCTTGGGTGGAGTGTGTAGCGTGGCAATGCGAGTTTGTTAATACATTTGAGAATGGAGCAAGCATTATGTCAGTATGTTGTTATTTTTTTTTATTCTGATTCTGCTGTGATGTGTTGATTTGCAGTTTGTTAGGGGGAGCAATGGAAGATCAGGTGTTGAACTTGAATTGCCCCCTCAGGATTTCAATATGTGTCTATATTTTTTTTTATTTTTTTTTTGCTTGTCATTCTGTTTCTGCTAACATATTGAAATAAAGTATATATTATTATTATTATTATTATTATTATTATTATTATTATTATTATTATTATGAATGAATAAAGTGTACGTTTGTTATTGAGAAAAATATTAGCCGGGCAACTTTCCAAAAAGATCACAATAATATATTATTATTAATATATCCAAAAAAATACTAGGTACTAAGTTATTGTGTTTCCTTAATCTATTCATTATTTTAATGTGTTTAAAATAATGCCTGGCTGGTAGTCGAGTGGCTTGGTTTCCACGCTTGGCTATCAGTGCGGAGTCCGGGGTTCAAATCTCGCTCTGGTCAATTACGATAATCGGTTTTTTTCCGGGGTCGTAATGTTGATTAGGAGGGAGATTTGGCTCTAAGGGGGCCTGATAAGCTAATCATATAGCTTAGGCGTTACCACCCCTAAAAAAAAAAAAATGTAGATACGATATAATTTTACAATAAAATTGCTACCGATACGCTTTTAAATATCGTGCATTCCAGTTTGTTATAGTCTGTCTAAATATAACGATTTCATTAATGATATTTACCTGGGAATATCCACTACCTGCTGTGGCACCGAGAAATTCTCCCAAGGAGGTAATGAGCCGTATTAAGAGAAATTTAACTTTTTTAAGCAGAGACAAATTATGTGTCATTTAATATAATCTACCGTTTACAATTTAAACCTCATTATTCTAAAGTAAACAATTAAATTTTAACAGATTATATATACTTGCCACTGTATGGAAGGATGATGTTTAATGGTATTTTAAATGTCAACAGCCTTTTCGCTCAATTAATTAATTTGTACAAATTATATAAGAAGGTAAAAAATATAGTTGAAAGATAGTTGTATTTTTTGCTCAACGAATAATGTTATTAGCAGCAAACTGATGTGAAATAATGTATGTGTGTGTGTTAGTAATAATTTGCTATTATTAACATTTTACTGCATTTACTGTAAACCTGTTTAATTTCCCTTGAAACAAGGAACCATGTCTTTTCTCTGATTTAATGACCTAATACGTGGAAACAATCAATTGTTTGCCTTAAGACACATGTACACAAAAGTAAGTAATAGAGCCTATTGTTTCCTTCACCCGTTGACGTAATTGCGTTCCACCGTTATTGTTTTTTTTTTTTTATCGTGAAAGTTACCACCACATACTGTGTGTTCAACCTTATGGAACATCCGCGGCTTACGTTGCTTTGTCTGTGACACACACGGACTGCCCAAACAACCTCTGCTTCCTGTAACGTTTGCAGTGGGTCGCCGCTCCATCTGATGCTGTCATGCACCGGGAACTAAATTGCATAATTTTGCATTTAAAGTGAATTTATGTAAATACCACCGGTGGATGTGTGCTGTCTGCTTTTTGGATGCGGTCGTTTAACTTTCGTTTTGGTTTGTGTTCCAATGCGCTAGTAGTAGCAAACAGATAATAGCTATGCAAAAGGTTTCACATGGGATTTAAATCACTTTTATTTGCAAATGTAATGCCAATGTATTTTGCACAAATTGACTATTATACCTGTTATATACATTTCGCTGTGTTGATTTTGGCAGTGCAGTCTGTTAGTTGAAATCATTTGAAAAAGGCGTGGGAACTACTGCACCAAGGAACACCATAAAAGTTGAACAACCGCCAAAAATAATTGAATAAACCTTTAATATTCGTTTCTATTCGGAATATTAAACCTAAAAATATTCCGTCCTAACAGAGACAAGTGGGTCAGAACCAGGACGCAAAGTTTTATTGGGAGAATATATAAGATGCTCCAAAAACGAAATTTTCCTAATAACGGTACAGCTGCCTTGAAATGGTTTCTCTGTGTTGACAAATGTCCATTTATTATATTAGAAATTAAAAATTATGGCCAAACACACGATTTTTCCAAAGTTTACAAAAAGTTTTTCAGAGGTTAGAGCAAAACCGAGTAGGGGAAGGTGGGGCAAGATGGGAACATTAAGCTTTAGAACACTGCATCAGGATTGCAAATTGATACACAAGGTTCTAAGTACGCTTGTTGTAATCTTTAAACATTTATCTGCTGATGGATGAATCTACAATTTTTCGATGGGTACTCTTGATGTTGTTAGAAAATTTTAAATACACCATCTTCCCCCACCATGGGGCCAAGATGGGGTTCCAGGTGAGTTAAGAAAAGATAAAAAAATAGATTCTTAAAATATTCTTAAAAACATGCAGGAACAAAGCTTAAACTCTTTAAAGCTTAACTACTTAAAATAAAAAAAAATACAATAGCGATAAGAATATTAAATTTAATCTTCACAATTGAGACAATAGAAGACGAACTTATCCACGTTATTCGCACACCCTCCATGTACCCAACCTCGCCATCGATGGCATTGTATCAATACTTCCCCTTACAATACTAACATTGAGCGTCATCTTCCCCAACAGAAGAACTTGATTATTTCCTTGACGTTTTCTAAAAATCTATCTCTTTGCTTTCCTTACAAAATTCGGCTTCTTGATCTCTTCTGTTTTCTTCTTTGTCATTTTTTTTTCCTTTAACTCTCCCTCAGCACTTCTAGTTGCCTTAGGGATTCTCCAGACTTCTATTTTCTTGTAGCAGATTTTTATACGTAGTGCTTGTAAGGATTGTTGTCTTTCCCTTGTTACGCTTTGATCGAACCTGTACTTTATTCCTAACATGAGAAATAGGCATTATGTCTTCGAGAAAGCATAATGGCATATCCAGGCATAATGGACCAGACTGAAGAATGAGATAGTGATGTCCCATGTTGTCCCATACCAATAGCCCCATCTTGTCTCTTTGGGACATTTTCTGGTTATGTTATAATAACATATTAAATATTTGAAATAAACAAATAACACACTATAGAAAATACATGCAATACATGTCAATTAATAAGCACAAAAAAGTGTAGTTGTAAATAATTTACTTATGCTTCCGATACTGGCCGTTGAACTCACCACCAAAATAATAACGAAATTCTGGAAATTGCAAAGTTTACGCACAAACAGCAATAACTTTGTTATTACGACTAGTGAAGTTTCCTACATTACAACAAACATGAAACAACACTTGTCAATATTAGGACTGCTATTATTTGACAGATGCTTACTGCCGTTTTGTAGATAAGACGATGTCCTCATCATGCCTCGTGGCCCCACCCTCCCTAAGTACAAAATAAATAACAAAGAGATTTTTAAAATAATTTTCTTTATTTGGAACGTTAGCAGCATCTCATTTCAATTTAATTAGATAGGTGTAGAAATGACAAACAAAACTTACAGGACCATTAGGGCCGTTTCCAATACGACTTTAATCAGTTCACTCTATGCAGAGGAAATACTATGGAGCATGCTACAAATGAGGCAGGCATCACCATTATCATATTTTTCATCAGATGTTGAAGGTGACCAATAATTAGATTCCCCAAAGGATGAAGATATCAACTCCTGGTGCTTCTTTTTGGTTTGCTTCTTGAACGCTGCTTTTTGTTGTCTCTTTTGATTTGTTTTCCGCTTTATTATTTGAAGTTCATTCGCCTTGAAGAAGTTTTTGTTTTGTTTTTGGCGCTTTCTCTGGCTCGAAAAATGGGGGTTGAAGTTAAAACTTCCGCTTACCTCCATCTTCGAATGTTATTCTTTTCAAGTCTTTCTCACTTCTTTTGGAAACGCTTTTAGCATAAATGGGGATATCTTGTACGATGATCCTTTAATTGCTGAAGTTGATGATGTGCTGATGTTGGTAGGAGAAGTAATAGCCACGATTGTTGAGTATTGACGCTAGACCTCAGATGGTTTTGGATCTACTTTGTTTTCTGCTTTGCCCAAAAGTGTCAGTTGTTGAGCGACAGAAGGAAAACATTCCCCTTTTTGTGCTATTCACTCAGCGGTCACGTAGTCCTCCTGGTGCCAGACCACTGGTCTCTGTTGCACCTTTATCTTGTAATAGCGGCGTGCACAATGTCTCGCCGGTGAGTGTTTGAATAGGTTAATAAACCCGATGGGGAGTGGCACCAACTGCGACGTGCCTGAATTTAAATCATCTAAGATTTAACTTAGCAGTCCGCATGGCGGACAGATCAATGACGTCTTGTATTCGGCGCACCCGGATTTTAGGTGGAGGCTTATCCTGGGGCTCAATGACACGGGCAATAAGGGGGTTGAGAGATTCGCCCGCCCTCAGCCATGACCGGGCAGCCAATTCCAGTAAATGGTCCTTGACTGTTGGGATGTTAAGATCGTCGCGAAGCTGTTGATTCCTCACCATCCATGGAGCCCCAACGATCAGCCGCAACATGCGGTTCTGCAGGACCTCCATGGTGGTGAGGTGCGACTCGGCCATGGTGCAGAGGGCGAGCGCCCCATATGCCAGGATCGGCCTGCGTCGCGTGAAGCGGACCGCAACTGTCTTCCCAGAGTTCACCACCAGCTTCCACCTCTCAGCCCACAAGGTAATATCATCTATCGCCGCCTGTACCCTGCGGATAAGCATGGCCTCATTTTTCCCAGCGGAATAAACCGCCGTATCGCTGTATTGGCTGTTTTCATATTTTTTTACACTAAAATAAGCCTTTTCAAAAAGTTCAGCAGCTTCGTAAGTTACGTGTCAGTCAGGATAAGCTCCCATCCACCCTAAGACTTCCTGCTCATACTATATAGATATTTTATAAATATGGAATAGGTAAACAAAAAAAAAGGGAAGAGGGAATCAGAAAGAGGCAGATGGGGGAGTAAGGAAAAAGATACCTATGGAATAAGGTATGGAGGAAGCGGAAAAGATAAACAGAAACGGAATTATGGAAAAGCAAACAGGTTATAAGGAATGGGAAAAAGGGAAAATGAAAAGGGAGTTGGGAAAAGAGTATAAGGAAAAGTGAATGAGAAAAGGTAAACAATGGGAAAAAGAGTTGTAAAAAGAAAGGAAGAAAACGAAAAATGAAAAGGGATAACAGTGAAAAGTACACGAGGAAAAGGGAAAACTGAGAAGTGAAATATTAGAAATTATATTTATATTACTATCAAATAAAATTACAGCTCCATTCTTAATTCAACCAAAAAAAAAAAAAAAACAAAGGCAACCAAAATAAACATATGCTACATTCTTCTCTCATATTGTTTTATATTTTTGACGTGTTCTACGCTTTATGTACTAAAGAATGAATAAAGTAACTAACTATTGTATATTTATTGGCCTAGGTTATAATTTTCGACTTCGGATGCATATTCGCATAATATATGACTGTATTCTATAACTTTTTATGTTATTAATACGAGCAGAAAGCGCATTTTAATTGTGCAAGATACAGAACGGCATTCACACATCGTGAAACAAGTGTACGTTTACATTTGGTTCGCTGCACTTGAACACCTACTTTGCGTACCTGCAATTAGAGCAACGGGACAATTAAACAATTACCAGAAACGTAATATCATCTCTCTTCTCCTGTTCCCTTCAAACGTCGAGAATGAGGCAGAATCGACCACAATCAACTTTATAACGATCGAAACCCAGGGCGACGCCTAGAAAAGTTACTACGCAAACAAATCGGTAAGTTTGCGGTTTTGTTTGCCGTCGATGGTTTGAAATTAGTTGTCGCGGCGGCATTGAATGTAATGGTTCTGACATCAAGCGCGGTTGAAATCGGCACAAGTATAAGAACTGCGGAATGTTTATGATCACGACGCCAGAACGATAATGTGGATCTTGACGATTTATTCTCCACAGACGCCGTCCTGCCGTCGACGATGAGATGCGTTCGTCGGTAGCGTTTGCATGTCGGACTTATGAAATGTAATCAAAGCTACGCGTTATATTGAGAACGAATGGGCCGAGATGAAGGTCCGGATGGAGCAGATAATGTCGTGGCTCTCCTTTTGTAGCTGCCTACTTCGTAAGTGACTGATGGTGGTCTTCAGACAGGGTTGGTTGTGATATTTCCCTTGAAACCGAAAGTTGTTTACATCGGGCAGAATTTGAACATTAAGACCGCAATGAAAATCGATACTATCAAAATGGATGGAAATAGTAAACATTAAAAGAAACGATAACCGAATAGTGTTCTTTTATAATCTTTGTCTCATATATTTTTGCTGTTTTTGACAGTGGCGGCTCGTGACAATATTGTGTGGCGGGCTCAATCTGGACTCAACTCCCCTCCCCATTTTATTAATTTACAAGGTTTTGAATCAGTTTAACTCAGCTTGCAGTAATTTATTACCTCGTTAGTTGCTAACTAAAATGACGCCGACACAAAAAAATTAATGTAGATAAATTTAGAAGCAATTTTGAAATAAAAAATATCTTAAGTTCTTATCGCGAATAGTTATTTACCTAAATATAAATACTAATATTTCCTTCAGAATTGCATATATTTAGTCTTTAAACTGCACGTACACGTGCCACTTGTTTGCATTCCGCTATCTAACCAACGCAAAACTGTTCAGGTGTATTTATGATTTTATATCGACGAAAACATAACACAACACATAGCATATGAGTTATTTAAGTGTAGATCGTCGAGAAAAATATAATGGATATTCTAAGCGCAAGCGGACGCATTTCTTACGAAGAATGGAAACACAATTTTTATTTTCTTGTTTGTTTACTTAAACAAATGGTTTGTTTTCTACTTAAAACATTATTATGGTATATTTCTCAGGAATAACTCCCTTATTATATTTACACGATGTGATCCTTTAATAATACTGTATTTTATTACTATAATTAATAAATATTAAATATTCTTAAACACCATTTTTATTGCTGCGTAGTCCATATACGATGGCCATCTACATGTGTTCCTACCTTCGATAGCCAATCTTTGATGGCTCTTTGACTTATACGCTTGCTTTAGATTTCCATACCGTGATGTAGGAGATCTCCAGAAAAGCTCCGGAGCGCTCAAAAAGCTCCTGAGCAACATGTTCCACACGAAAGTTGCTCAAAAACATTCCTGAGCGCACAAAAAAGCTCCTGCGCAATGTGCTCCACACGAAAGTTGCTCAAAAAAGCTCCTGAGCAAAATGTTCCACGCGAAAGTTGTTCAGAGAAGCTCCAAAGTGCTCAAAAGCTCCTGAGCAACATGTTCCACACAAAAGTTGCTGAAAAATACTTGAGCGCTCAAAAAAGCTCCTGAACAACATGCTCCATACGAAAGTTGCTCAAAAAGCTCCTGAGCAAAACGATACACGCAAAAGTTGTTCAGAAAAGCTCCGAAGCGCTCAAAACAGCTCCCGAGCAACATGCTCCACACGAAAGTTGCTCAAAACACCCCTGAGGACCCAAAAAAAGCTCCTGAGCAACGCGTGCTCCACACCAAAGTTGATCAAAAACACTCCTGAGCTATCAAAAAAGCTCCTGAGCAATGTGATCCACACGAAAGTTGCTCAAAAAAGCTGTTAGTTCTAGCTCCATTATTTTTATCTATACAAGATATTTTATAGAAAGAATGTATACCTATTTTAAAATATTTTGCTACTTATATTGCCATTTTCGAATGCGTGTATAGAAAGGATATTTAGTGATATATTTTATGCTAAATCATTCACAAAAAGAATGTTTTTCAGTATTAAAACTCAGGAGGTTCTCATTTTTTGGCCATAAAGCAATTTTCACGCTAAAATACAATTAACCTCGGGGCAACTACACTTACCTGGAACTTCATTTAGCTTCAACTCAATTTCACTTTTCAGAATGGGTAGCATGATGTTATTTATTATAACTATCGTTTTAAGTAGCAAAATAGGCTAAATTGTAAATGTTGTTTTATAGAGAGCACAGAAGAAAAAGCGAAACTCTGTCGTATATATTTATTTTAACAAATACAGAAATACTTTATAAGCATTTTAATAAATTATCAAAGATCTAGTAACGTATTTGAGAATGTATTAAAAAGGGACAGTGTAAGAATATCTGTAGGAGATTTTCGGAGATGTGTCTAGGAATGCATATGTTAACTGCCGCCTAACTCGATCAATCAACGTGCAGCGGGCCAAGATACGGCTGGCCCCACTTCAATGTAATTTTTGCGTATAGGCCGACCATCCCCTCTTCCGCTAGCTTCCCGCGTAGACCAACAAACCGTCTGAAATCGGGGCCCATCTGGCCGTGGCTCCCCGTTTGTCTGCATAAATAAATACAAAGCGTCATCAAATCGTGTTCGTCGCATCAAAACATGGGAATCGCAACGTTGGTAACCACAAAGAACATTTCAGCAAGAATTCGAAACATAGGTTATAAAAATCTCGAAAACTGTCGAATGAATGTCAAGAACTGTTTTAATTTAAGTTAGTGTCTGGATTGTTTCTATCGCCTCTTGGATTGGTTAAATCCGACGTTTCGGCAGTGTTTGATAAGAGCAGAGCGTGATAGAGCTACTGGCTTTTTATTGGCTAGAACAAGCTCAAAAAAGACCTGCGCAATCAAATTTGCTAGTTGTCCGTCCTTGATTACATGTTGTACCTTGGATGATCCTCCATGTAGTTCTTGGATTTTATGCCCTTTTCTTGTTATTTTGATATTATGGTGCTAAATACTAGGTTGATATTTCTGATTTTTATAAATTTTAATTGTTTTATTTGCGCGTTCTATCGATAAAATAAGGTAATAATTCGGATTTCAGTTCAATTTTTGTAATGTTCTCAAGACCAGTACCAGTACTGTGAATTTACAGGTGTCAGACCTCTGCTATGGGTAATGCGTTAAAAAACTGCTAAATTTTCTTCAACATGTATTCTCGGAAAAACGCTAAAAACCGATTTGTTTAATAATACAATTTTTTTAAGCTAACTAAATATTGAGTTAAATATGGGCAAACAAATATTTGGTTAATTCAATTAAATTATTTATTCATTTAACCCTTTATTTATCCGAAATAACAAAATATTTTGTTGGATTAACTAATTTTTTATGATAAAATTTGGTTGAAATTATTTTGTCGTCCTGAACAAATTGGTTTTTTCGTGTACCATATTTTTAAACTAGATTAAATTTGGAATAACTTGAACTCAGTTATTATTCTGTACATCTAATATTTTTTCAAATGTGAAAAATGTGATTTGTGATCGAATTTTAATTTTTCTACGCTGAGGGGCATAAGAATGAATTTGCTCTTTTAAACGTGTTATGCCTTTTGCTGTCTTTAAAATACACACAAATCGTCAATGGAAGTTCGTTCCTCTGACAATTCAATTTAACATTTTTTGTTTTCTTTTTATTAATAGTAAGAGAGATTTACATACGATAAATTACAGCCGAGATAACATAATACATATACTACAAATTCATTTTATATGTTTTTTCTTGTATTCTCCGATATCTTATTTGAAATTACTGAAGTTGACAAACATCATTAACTTGATAAACGATTTTATATTAATTGCTTCCTTATTGCTTAACATTAATGTCATCTTTTTTGCAACTATGAAATAGAACCAGTTCAAAGGTATGCAAGTTCTTCGGTTATGGAAACGTTAATATTCCCAGGAAACGACTTAAAAGGAAGCTGTTCATATAACAAGATACACGTATATTCTATGACGTTTCAAAAATCAATTGAGTCATCCATGATACAACATATTCATTTTACAACTCTTCATCATAATTACATAGAATTATCAACTTTCTTCTTTTGGTATACGGGCACGCCTTTATAGAGGACATATATGTGTGAGATCATCAAATTATCAAGAAGTTCCATGACCTTACTTCATTGTAAGAGGGTAAACTACTTCCATCAGTCTAGGGATACACCGGCTAAGTTTATTTGTTGTTATACATATGTAAGTGTATATTTGAGTGTTTCAATTGCTTACTTCCTAGTAATTTTATCATTTACATGCGTCTATATGGCACACATGTGTGTATTAGCAGATATAATAAATTTAAATTGTATAATTCAGATGTAAATTGCAATAAGTGTATATCAAAGTGATATGCTGATTACAACTACCTACAATACGTTTATTTACTTATGTTTCTCGGATATATATGCATGGTCTTACATTACAAACATAATTTCAACTTGGAAATGATAATGAGTACATGTCTAATGTCTTTTAACGCTAATATGTATGTCAGAGGAAGTACTAATTATCTTAATTAATACAGGCAGCAGAGTGAGGACAACTTACAGTTATCTCATTCTGTTTCAGCATGCACCGTAAGATTTTTTCCTAAACTTAAGTTTATTTGTTGTATGGTTGCATATATCACAATTAATCTCTAATTGTTACTTATACTTTGACAAAAAAACGCTTTCGTAAGTGCAGAAGCACTGATATATCAATCCTTGTCAAACCGCAAATTCATTACTTGCGTGTAACAGAATCAGGGAGAAATAAAGAACGACAGCAAGTGAGTAACTTTCGTTGAATGGACTGGGATTTAATAGATCAAGTCGAAGGGAAAACCGACAAGATAAAATGTTACTGAAAAATCCGAGGGATTGCATGGCATTGATCGAGCTGCCCACTACGTTGACCTATGCATGTTCCTGCATGTAGAAGCAAAATCAATACTCAGCCACAGCAGCAGAATAGACCGTAGTTATCCTGTTAAGGCAGTTAGAGGCTGACACGTGCTACAGTCATAAATTTTTATTTGTAACCAAGCTCTTAAAGTTGACATGACGTTTACACTTTTGCGCTATGATTAGAAGGATTATTTCTTTTTATTTTTACACGCTAAAAACACTCGCCAGTGCGTGATGGAATTCAATTATGTAATAACTTGAAACCCACAATTACTTATTTTAACCAAATGAGATATGTTATTAGTGTGAGAATTAAGGTTATTTGCAAAAGTCGTTAATCTTCATATTTCAGTGCTGATGATCAGATGACCTAACTTGTTTAAATAGCAACATTACATACCTAGATATATCATTGAATGTATGCGATAAGGAATTTTATTGTTTACATATTGGTTATGGTAGACAGCATAACTTATAGAAGGAAAGAGATGCTAAGGTCCAGAAAATACATTTTCCATAATAGATGTTGAGCCTACGAAATACGAAATTTAAAAAGTTTTTGTCAGTTTGCCTTCAAATTCTTCCAAAGTTGTGATTTGTTGATTGCGTTAAATTTCATCTGCAGATTGCCAAGCATTTAATTTAAACGTTTTATACTGAAAACTTAACCAGTGTGAAAAATATTGCAATTGCAGTGACAGTTGAATGAGGCTGGTTTACATGAAGCCAGTGGAGAAGCAAGTCAAGTCAGCAAGTAATTTGCTGCAAGTTACTTGCTCTGTGGAAACATCTACATGCCTATTTCAGGCAAGGCAAGTACGATATAAGTTATCAGACAAGCTAATAAGGCAGTCAGATGAATAGATCCAGGTTATATTTACTTTCCGACTTGCTTTCCCCTTCTATGAAATTTGAACAGAAACACCAGAAACCTAACTGAACTTACCTAAAATACTTACCCAGTTTTGAACTGGTACTTGTTTTGGCACTTGCTGTTGCAAATTCAAGTCAAGTTAGCTGCTAACTTGACTTGCTTTTCCACTGGCTTCATGTAAACCAACCTTAAATGCATTAGAACAATAATACAGTAAATTGCAAATTTGGAAATAGAAGCACTTTTTGTGTAGGGAGCTGTTTGTCATGGAGTCTTCGGAAACACTGTAGCCTTTTGGCCTTTTGTATTTAATCTCTCATTCCTTTTACCCATTAAATCATACCAGACATTCCAAGATCCTAGTATCCAGCACTAATCTGTATAGGTATCTGGCTGGTTAATCGGAGTAATACTCTGGGTTCATTTTTGGCTTGCCAAAAATTGTCTGTCTTCTTGGGTCCACAGCCCTGCATTCATGTGGTGAGTGTTTTCTGTCCTGTCATTATACAATCTGCAGTTGGTATCTCCAGTGTTGATCCCAATTTTCTGTAGATGACCTCTCAGTGTGGAGGGACCTGTAAGGAGACCAATTACGGTACGAAGATGATTCCTATTAAGCTGCAATAGAATTTGCCTGGTTATATTATTCCAGTATTGTTTGACCCAACTTCTCGCCTGCTCTCGTGTCGTATTTTTAGACACTTCCAGAACAGGTTCTGGGCCTACATATGGAGCAGATGATTCCTTTCTTGTTAACTCATCGGCTTTTTCATTTCCTTCCTTCCTTGTATCTTGGAATAGAAGTTCTGATTCAGTCTCAATAAAGTTAACGGATCCTAACGAAAAAAATGTGTATTTGTAGTAGTATTAGGCCAAATTATTTTGAGCGTTTTCTTAACCGCCTCTAATTTTTTTTCAATTTGCTTATATTTTTCATGTTTTAACAATTTTGGATGTATGTTCATTTCTTGGAAGAACTTATGAGAAAGGATGAATGTGTAAAAACGGGTATGAATATTCACATTTTGCTTGTAGTTGTTTGTAGTAACCATAATTTCGTTCCAGTTCCATATTCTAAAAATTATATAAACTAAAAACCAGTCTAATTTTGAGATATTAAAAATCCGCATATGCAGCCCTCTTTGACATCGATCGCAACCTTTTGTAAGTGCTTTTCATTTGCTTTGTACCTAAACGTAAGTATCAACAAAGCCATAACTTAGGTATATTGTAGCTTTTAATAGAATAATTTTTATCGATCTAATAAATTTACTGCAGTGTTTGCGGCCAACATTAAAATTAAAACAAGCAAAACGTGGCTAAACTAACGATTAAATTCAGGTTTCACGTTTCCAATGCAGTGGGGTGAAGAGGGATCTTAGTAACTCAATAATTTTAATTAAATAAATAATTCACATTTTATGTGAAGTTAAATAAATAAAATATTATTTTATAAAAGATTTAACAAGTGTAACAGGCAATACCTGAATGATACAAATGAAAAAAAAATACATATTTAACAGTGTAATAGGTCTAATACTACTACTACAGACAAAAAGGTTCATTTGGTATTAAAGGGTAAAGGTATTGAAGTATATATAATACTCTTCAATACCTTACAGTTATGTATTTTATATATTGTTTGTCTGCATATATGTATCGTGTTATTGGCCTTTAAGTTTAATAATTGACAAAACAACATCCTGTTGTTAACAATAACAAAAACAATTTATTTATAAAAAAATAATATTTTTAAATTTTAAACAGTAAATCTGCAAACGTCGATAAATTATAATATATAATAATCCACTAATCCTTTGATTTTTGATTAATAATTAGAATATATGTAATAGGCTAAATAATAAATTCCCAAAAGCAGTTTTATGTTTAATTACACATCTAATAAACCTCGATGTGGGTTAGGTTATGTGTGCATGTTTTAATTGTTCCAAATATTACTCTATAAATACGTATTCTGAAGTAATTCTACATTTAAGAAATGTCAGAATGTCAACTGTAAATCTATATACCTATACTGCACGTTAAATAAATAAATAAACGAAAATGTAAGTCTTAAGTTCTTTGTCTTTTGTACCAAACTGTTTGTAGTATAAACAATTTTCCTATGATATAGTAGTAGCAAAATGAATGACATTTTATTAAAAAAATATACAACATCTGTATAAACCCATAATATTTTATTATTTGATGTATCTTTATCACTATACAAGTATAGTTATTTTAAATACGTCAAAGGCGTACTAGTTTCTCAAACAGTCATTATAAATTAGTCTTTATCCAAGCGAGACTAAAACCTAATAAATGCTAAACTAAATCGATTTTTATGTAGTAAATATGTCTTTCGGGTGTTGTCGTATTGTTGCTTTCATACGTTTCGCTGATCATACTGTCAGCTTCTCCAGAAATAGACAATACCTGAGAGACATATTTACTATGAATTACAGCAGTGAAAGCCTACACTCAACCGTTAAATCACCTTTTTTTATCTTTTATAAGAGTTGCACGATATATTTAAGAATTGCTGCTTAGTTCTTGATATATAAGACAAAGTTTTGTGTATAAAATTGAGATTATACTCCAAATACAAGAGGTAGACCTTTGTTGTTAGGATATTTAATACCATTTTTTACAATCAGGTTAATTTATTCAAGTTAATTCTCTTTGATAATATTACAAACCGTCTTGTTCTCTTTTAGCAGAGCTGAATTTAGTAGCTGTTTAAATCCGAATTTAAATTCCATCTCCGCGAAAATTAACGAAATTTCCATATTCGGCATGGAATTTCCACAAAGACCTGTACGCGTAAGACCGAAATTTTACATTTGCATTAATGTTACTTCAGCCGTTTTAAATGCTAATGCGCGGCCTTGTACGAATATTAATATTGACGCGCGTGCCTCATTTTCGCGGTTCACATGTCAAGGCCTACAACAGTCGCGCCGAAAAAAAAAATCTTTCCATCAGACCTCCCTATAAGCAATATCGCAAGAGGAAGAAGGTGAGTCACGTATCGGACGCTCGATAAGCGGGAGAATCTTATTATCTTCGTCTTCTTGACGTCATTTTCCATCCCCGTTAACGGACGCAAGCGATTGCGTCAGCGACTGTATCCCTGAATGAGCACAAGGACCTGACTAAACGCATAATCATAGGTCTTTCGTCCGAATTAAATTTTCAGCGTAACGTTTCCTGTTATGTGTTCGGCGGTTCTTTGTATAGATGATGTCACCTGTTCTACTACTATATTACTTATTCGCTCTGATGTGGTTTGGTCGGTTTACCACTGGCGCTTATATACAGGTGTAGAAACGGTGTACGTCTATTGATGTGAAATTTCATTTAATTGTTAGTTGTTAGCTCTGATTAACAAGAAGTTTCACGACACTAAATAAATATTGGGTTGGGTTCACCTACATAACATTAGGTTTCAGGCGGTTTACTCTGAACTTGTCAATTGTTACATAGATTACCATGGATGTATACGAAATAATTTCAAATCTTCCGCAAAATCTTTGGAAGTTATACATGAAATTGATTTTAAAAATCGGTACTGAAATCGGTTCTTACACTGAGAAAAATAGAGTAGAAATTAGATTATAAATTCCTTTATAAATTGTTTTTTAATATAAAATATTGAGTTTTTTAAATATTTATTATAAGAGATACAATCTAGATTTTACCATCTACATTCAATGGAAATAAATGTTAATACACTATATTGCTGAAATCTTGTATAATAGCGTAGATTATATAGATAGTAGTGCTATTGGTTGCAATATGATCTGGTATTAGACGCATATTCACTTTCTACCATAAATGTTTATAACGCTTTGCTCACCCCTTGCTTTATCATCGGCAAACTTTACCGATGAAACCGATCAATAAGACGGCATTATTTTGCCGCCTAAAATTAGTACGTTCTTGCTGATTCCTGTTTGTGTATGATTGTTGTGTATGTGAATTCAATTATAAAAATAATGCCTGTCAACGTATAATAAAATGTTAATCGATTGCCACAATTAGTAAACATATTTGGTAAGTAGATAGAAGTAATAGTTAACATAATATACTTCGTAGTGGCTGCTTATGTTTTGATACAAAATTAACCTAACACTTGCGTACTTGTGATGGTTTTGTTTTATGTTAATGAGGCAATACACTTTAGAATTTTGAAAATTGTGTTGTTAATGTGCGCAAATGGTGCTAGAAGTGTCAAAAGTGTCTGCGTTTGATTCAACCGAATTCAGTCAGCTGTAGATCTTCGAGCACGCTCCGATCGATTAGATTGCAGTTTACGAAAACGCCTATTGCAAATTACATAGTATCTTTTCTCTAAACCTTACGTTTTCAATTGCAGTTTATTAATTACCTATTATACAGTGTTAAAATAAGCAGGGATCTTCCAGGATCATCCATACTTTTATCCTTTCAGCAACAAAAAATGTATATAATTTACTTGATTGATTGCGTTTCAGCGGATGGCTTGGTATTATATTTTGGTTAATTCTAATGTGCAAGATGTTAAGTAAGAGTCATATTTGGTTGGAACAAGCTACAAGGAATGTTATTTGGCGTAAATTTAAAGCAAGGATTTGAACACAAATAAGTTTATGAACTCACAGTCTACTGGAAACAGATTTACTGCATTTTCTGGTTTCAATCAGTTTTTCATTTTGCTAGGCACATAGTCGATTGTGGACTTTGTAAAATGTCACTTCTTTTTCTAGATAAAAGAGATGTAACTCAACATCTGTGCTGGTGTTGATTTCTTCTTTCAAAGCAATAATAATCAAGAGCAGTAATGCTGTTATTATTATTAAATGATTAGTAAGGAAATATTTATATACATACCCATTTTCTCTCTAATAAACCTAATAATAAATCAAGCTAAACAAAAAATAGAAAGTTATTTTCTCTACAGATACGCACTTATTGTTGAATAAAACAAAGCCTCACCATCAACTAATTGATATGAACGGAAAACAAAAACAAAAGAACAAAATGTATAAGGAAAACAAGTTTCGTATTTGTCTTAATTTTGTTTTCGTTTTAAATGTTCTAAAAAACTCGAATAAAATACAAACTCGACTAGTCTGTTTGATTAAAAATTCTTAAAGAAATTTTCCACTTTTCGTAATATTTGATCTATAACAGGTAACAAAGCGTTTGTTATGCATATTTACGGTGGTAATTCGCGATTTCTGAATAAATAAACAACGTCTTGAATTGAATTATTTTTTGTTAAGTATATTTATATTTTACATACCTTCCTCTTAAGACTCCTACTGGTTCACAATCAAGGCGTCTTTACGTGATAATGTAAACGTAAATATTCCGACGAAAATAGTGGTTAATAATCAGCTTTTATAGTCTGCATAAAAAGTAAAATTCCTATTAGTGTTTTCAGGATTGTTTTCATGAATGTATCTCTGCACATTTGAAACTCCGTTAAAATAGAACCGTGTATAAGCATATTGTCTACACATTTTAAATTAAATGTAGTTATCGTTAGGTAAAAGAATAATTAAAATAACAGATCAAATATTTTTTTATGTTTTTGTAAATTGGGTATTTTTATTTGTTTGAATCAAGAGAAAATTGAATTGAGATGGCTATGAAATGCAATAACATTTAATTCAGTAGTATAGATATCCAAATATATTCATAGAGCTACTATTGTATGGGCTTTGTAACAGGCATATTATAAATCAATTATGAAATAATAACATTCGATCCACCTGCATTCTGTTGTATCTATTTCATCTCCAATATCGAGTACGACGAATTGTGAATTATCATAAACCTGTCCGAGTCTATTGGTTCAATACGAATCGTACCATATGAATCGTTTACTTTAAAAGTCATTACGATTCGAATCGCCTGTCGCTAGTACAAAGCGTCATTAATCATGAATATCAATCCTATTACACAAATCTTTAATTTTAAGAAATATCATGATTCAAATTACTAGAAAGATTTCGAATTGCCCATCATTAAAGGAGTTAAAAACGGATACTTTTCTATACAATTTCTTAAGCACCATTTGCTACACTTGAAAGCTGTCGAGATTGGAGGCCAGTACTTATTTTTTTTCAATGTTCTGGAATTTCTTGGTTTCTAAGACATTGCTTAGTACTAAATTGGGAATAAGCTGGAGGATAATAGAAGAAATATATATTGCTCTGCGTTTTCCAGCACAATGCCCAATTCATTTTTGAATTTAATTTAACATAAAATATCTTTACAATTTTATAAATCAATTATTTTTCAGATTTTAACAAATATTTTGATGATATTTTAATTGTTTCATTCCATACTAGCTACCCTTCTATTATTTATTTAATTTCTCTATCTTATCAGTAATGTATTTAAGGAAGTAAGCAAACCATTCCTTAAACACATCTACCATTTGCTAGTAAAGGAATCTTATCTTAGAGGAGCATGCTTCATGTTATTTTTTATGCCTTCGAACTGCTTTAAGTGATCATTAAATTAACTAAATTAGTTTCAATATTAAAGATTAAAATGATCTCACCAAGGAACAACAGTTGAGTTTTATATTATCTCCAATTGCTTATAAGAACGTTTAACATCACGTGCCAAGTCAAGCGCCGTTTGAACAATCAACGTATTCATTTGCTTACCGTAAAGTATAAGATATATAGCTTTGCTCCAACAAATGATTCCAACTCAACTCAGTGACTGTCAGATAGATGGGCATACTTCTGACCACAGGCTACCCTCAGACGACGAACTCGCATTCAGATATGTATCGCTCTCTCTATTCTTTTCTATCTAATGGAAATATAGTATAAGGTTATCTTTTTTCAAAAAACTCAAAATTTGTGTAGAGGCGCTGTTTAAAAAACTGCGTATTATAGAAATCTGTACGGCAACATGTTAAAAACGAGATAGTAGTAGAGATGGCGTCTCGTATTGTAATATAAAAGGTTTCATTTTTACCAATAGATGCATTACAATAATTATTGCTGTGTTTTTCGAAATTGTTTCAAAAATAGTGACATTTGTGACATATTTTGCGAAAATGTTTTGCATAGTTTGTGGTCGTTCTAAAACCGAAGTGCAGAAGCTATTTTGCTTTCCACGACAGCTTGATAGGTAAGTTTACATCAATATATGTAAGTAATTTGTCCGTTTATAAAGGCCGGTTTACAGTTCGCAATTTTTTGTATTACGTGCAATAAAAATTGCATACAATAGAGAAAGCGCATGCGCATTCAATGGATTTCAATCGGCTGGGTGCAATACACGAAATAGAGTATGCGCTATTTTTATTGCACGCAATACAAAAAATTTCGAACTGTAAAGCGGCCTTTGCAGACGGACAAATTACTTACATATATTGCTGTAAACTTATCTATCAAGCTGTCGTGGAAAGCAAAATAGCTTCTTCTACTTGTTTTACGTATTAATATTTTGTAAATGAGAAAAATAAAATCAACGAGTTATAATATCTTTAGTTTGTTATACCTTTATGCAGTAGTACGAAGAAATAAAGTTTTAAAAAATTATTGTAATGTGTTTAATGATTGTATTGGACTATATTCTTGTTTATATGTATATAAATAACGATATAGTCAAATACAATCTTTAAACACTTTGTCCTCTAAAATAAATACAAATGATGAGTATATACTTTTTGAAATTAAGCGCCATCTACCTAAATTTTGTATTTTTGTGAGAGAGAAAAAAAATCAGAAACGGCATCTTGATTTACATTGAGTTTGTCATCTGGAAGTAGTCTGTGCTTCTGGACAATCAGCGGGTGTGTGTGTGAACAAGGCTATTGTGACTTTCTCATTGTTCTTTTTTGTCTATAACTTAAAATTCGGATAAAAATCAGCACTTAAGAAAGAACATAGCTTAGAAGTCAAATATGAAAGCTCTTTTAATATTTGTAGGATGGAAACCTTTCAGAACATCAAATGACTAGACTATCATCTAAAGTGTAATCTACAGATTGCAGATTCCCTAACGGCTGTCATCTTTGTCGGAAATCCCTTTACCTGTTAAAGCAATTTAAACTGACGAATCTCGTTGCAGTTATCTGAACGCAAAGCCTATAGACTCCTTTAACTGAAGATACACGCCTCGGGACATCCTTTTGATATTCAGTGTATATTCTCCCGAGTGGAAATCCAAGGGAATATCGAACGGAGCCGAGGACAGTGTCAAACTATCACGTTTCCGCATTTCTTTTGGGCGTCTTGTCAAACAAGTAGAACCCCGAATAGGAAGCAAAGTCGTCGACATCACGCGCAAATATACGAAACACGTTTGGGGTTGAAAGGGAATGGCGCCGATAAGGAAAGGGCGAAGTGAGGAAATCTCGACAGAAATAAAATTGTGTATTTCTATATTTTGCGCTTCTATTTTAAGGACGCGTACAATCCGGGGAAACATACTTTAATATCACGGGACGTTTCCTGTCGTGGAAATTGCTATGACGTCTGAAAAAATACAGTCTCAGGTATCTCAACAAAATAAAAAAAATAATTAACGGCAGATGTCCCCTTTTTGTCATAAATCACTCTTTTTTTTTGAATCGTTTATATCGTCCCTGTGATGTTGACACGCGCGACATCTATCTGCTTTGATAGAATATATCTCTTTCCCTCTTTAAATTAAACACGACCAGGTTGGGCCTCGACCAGATTTTGAAGGGTGCTAATTTAATAACGACAGGGGGAAATGGGATTTTCGAACAAAGCCGGTCCGGACACATTTTTTTTCTTATTTTGCGAACTTCAGGTCGCTTTCAAATAATAAAAAAAAAGAAAAAAACAAAAGCCGGCGCACAATAGCTTTCCAAATTGAAGCGGGCATGCTTGGCTGTCGGTTATTTGAGAGTCATATGAACTAGGTACAACGATTTTTGTTTAATCAATAGGGCATTATGCCAAGGTATTGAGGTTAAGTGGGATGGATGTGATTATAAATAGGTTCTATTATAAGAGAAATTCGTCCGTAGTTTCCGGATATTTCACGAGTAATAATACATCCGTGATAGGTGATATATTCAGTAGTACTGGGTCAACATTTGATCTGAATAAATCATTGCTTTTTCGTTGACAATTAAGAGTGACGTATGCACTTTGTATTGTTAGATTTGCTTCATTGATTGACAAGGTAATACGGCTTGTATGGATTTAGGAAGAGAAAGAGGGCATTACGTTTCAAATAATTAACCGCTTCCATAAGGATAAGTGAGTTTTTGTTATATAACAATTCTGAAATTAACAATAAGACTATTTAGCAGAATAAATTATCTACTTACTACATCCTCAAAGGTTTGATTAAAACTGCAATAACAACAATCACAGCGATTATTACCTAGAAATTCTTTTGATAGTAGCCGAATATTGCGATAGTAAAGCAAATACGAAGATGGGGGCGTAAAATTCATATACAGGTGTTCCACTAGTTTTCCACGTATTTACTCAAAAGCTAATAGAGGTAAAAAGTTACAGTAAGAGCCAGTGCATTTATGACGGCATTATATACAAGATTCTGTTATTGTAATTTCCTTCATACAAACAGCTTTTCATCCCGGCCCCACTTTTTTTTACTTTTTTTTTTAAGAGAAATTCGTCCGTATTTTCCGGATATTTCATGAGTAATAATACATCTGTGATAGATGATATATTGAGTAGTACTGGGTCAACAATTGATCTAAATAAATTATTGTTTTTTTTTTCGTTGACAATAAGTGACGTATGAACTTTGTATCTTAGATTTGCTTCATTAATTGACAAAGGTTAAACGGTGCTTGTATTGATTTAGGAAAGAAAGAGGGCCTTACGTTTCAACATAATTAACCGCTTCCATAAGATAAGTGAGTTTTCTTATATAACAATTCTGAAATTAACAATAAATTATTTAGCAGAATAAATTATCTACTTACTACATCCTCAAAGGTTTGATTAAAATTGCAATAACAACAATCACAGCGATTATTACCTAGAAATTCTTTTGATAGTAGCCGAATATTGCGATAGTAAAGCAAATACGAAGATGGGGCGTAAATCATATACAGGTATTCCACTGTTTTCCACGTATTTACTCAAAAGCTAATAGAGGTAAAAAGTACAGTAAGAGCCAGTGCATTTATGACGGCATTATATACAAGATCTGTTATTGTAATTTCCTTCATACAACACTTTTCATCCCGGCCACTTTTTTTTAACTTTTTTTTAAGAGAAATTCGTCCGTATTTTCCGGATATTTCACGAGTAATAATACATCTGTGATAGATAGATATATTGAGTAGTACTGGGTCAACAATTGATCTAATAAATTATTGTTTTTTTTTCTTGGACAATTAAGAGTGACGTATGAACTTTGTATCGTTAGATTTGCTTCATTAATTGACAAAGGTTAATACGGTGCTTGTATTGATTTAGGAAGAAAAGAGGCATACGTTTCAAATAATTAACCGCTTCCATAAGGATAAGCGATTTTTGTTATATAACAATTCTGAAATTACAATAAGATTTATTTAGCAGAATAAATCTATCTTACTACACTCCTCAAAGCTTTGATTAAAATTGCAATAACAATAATCACAGCGATTATTACCTAGGAATTCTTTTGATAGTAGCCGAATATTGCGATAGTAAAGCAAATACGAAGATGGGTCGTAAAATCATATACAGGTGTTCCACTAGTTTTCCACGAATTTACTCAAAAGCTAATAGAAGTAAAAAGTTACAGTAAGATCCAGTGCATTTATGATGGCATTATATACAAGATTCTGTTATTGTAATTTCCTTCATACAAACAGCTTTTCATCCCGGCCCCACTTTTTTTTACTTTTTTTTTTAAGAGAAATTCGTCCGTATTTTCCGGATATTTCATGAGTAATAATACATCTGTGATAGATGATATATTGAGTAGTACTGGGTCAACAATTGATCTAAATAAATTATTGTTTTTTTTTTCGTTGACAATTAAGTGACGTATGAACTTTGTATCGTTAGATTTGCTTCATTAATTGACAAAGGTTAATACGGTGCTTGTATTGATTTAGGAAGAGAAAGAGGGCCTTACGTTTCAAATAATTAACCGCTTCCATAAGGATAAGTGAGTTTTTCTTATATAACAATTCTGAAATTAACAATAAGATTATTTAGCAGAATAAATTATCTACTTACTACATCCTCAAAGGTTTGATTAAAATTGCAATAACAACAATCACAGCGATTATTACCTAGAAATTCTTTTGATAGTAGCCGAATATTGCGATAGTAAAGCAAATACGAAGATGGGGGCGTAAAATTCATATACAGGTATTCCACTAGTTTTCCACGTATTTACTCAAAAGCTAATAGAGGTAAAAAGTTACAGTAAGAGCCAGTGCATTTATGACGGCATTATATACAAGATTCTGTTATTGTAATTTCCTTCATACAAACAGCTTTTCATCCCGGCCCCACTTTTTTTTACTTTTTTTTTAAGAGAAATTCGTCCGTATTTTCCGGATATTTCACGAGTAATAATACATCTGTGATAGATGATATATTGAGTAGTACTGGGTCAACAATTGATCTAAATAAATTATTGTTTTTTTTTTCGTTGACAATTAAGAGTGACGTATGAACTTTGTATCGTTAGATTTGCTTCATTAATTGACAAAGGTTAATACGGTGCTTGTATTGATTTAGGAAGAGAAAGAGGGCATTACGTTTCAAATAATTAACCGCTTCCATAAGGATAAGCGAGTTTTTGTTATATAACAATTCTGAAATTTACAATAAGATTATTTAGCAGAATAAATTATCTACTTACTACATCCTCAAAGCTTTGATTAAAATTGCAATAACAATAATCACAGCGATTATTACCTAGGAATTCTTTTGATAGTAGCCGAATATTGCGATAGTAAAGCAAATACGAAGATGGGGTCGTAAAATTCATATACAGGTGTTCCACTAGTTTTCCACGAATTTACTCAAAAGCTAATAGAAGTAAAAAGTTACAGTAAGATCCAGTGCATTTATGATGGCATTATATACAAGATTCTGTTATTGTAATTTCCTTCATACAAACAGCTTTTCATCCCTGCCCCACTTTACTTTTTTTTTAATTTTGCTCACGTTTAAGTAGTGCTCACGTCTAAATCGGCCGATTTAGACGTGAGCACTATTCTATACATTACACTTTAAATAATATGAACGCTGAGAGGAAGGCGGCATGCGTTACATATGATCTCTCTCGAGCTTTTGACTTAGTAAATCATAATAGATTGATAGAGAAATTGTCAGCCTATGGAGTACGTGGCACTCACTGTACTTAGTATTTTTAAATCTTACTTGTGTCAGCGGAAACAATTCATTGAAATTAAACATAGAAATAACTATAGGTGCATAGGACGTTGCAGATCTGAAACGGTCTAGAATTCTATTGGAATCCCAGAAGGGCTAAACTTAGGTCCGCTACTATGTGTTCTTTTTATAAATGACTTCTCGCGATTCTTGTCCGGCAGTGTTGTGATTGATGTACGCCGATGATACTGCAATCTTAATATCTTCAGAAACCCAAGAGGGGTTATTAAATAACCTAGCCGCGTGTTGGGTGAAATGATGGCGTGGTATCGAGTAAATAAATTAATTCTTGCGTAGGCTTTCACGGCCGGTGTAACTATAACTAACAGCTTCTTGCGGGTTTCGCCGTGTGTCAAAACTTTCGCTCGAGCGAAAGTTTTGACACACGGCGAAACCGCAAGAAGCTGTTAGTTATAAATTAATTCTTAACATTGATAAAATAAAATCACATTTTGGGAAAAATAGCTCGCAGCTGGAGTTATATGTCCACAATAAAGTGTTCACTTCGGTTTTAGAGTGGAAGTTGTTTGGTTTAATCATAGACAAAGATTTAAAATGGCACATCCATATTAATTCAGTTATTTCTAAGTTAAATAAGTCTCTATGTGTTTTAAGAAAAATGAAAGCAAATAATTGCGATATTAGTACATTAAAAACAATATATTTTGCTTACTTGAGTTGTTGTTTGGGCTACTTCCAACGTTTGTAGAATTTTGATGATTCCAAATTTTGCTTATTTCAATCCACATTTGAGTTATGGTCTTTTATTTTGGCCAATAAATTTGAAGACAAAATCAATACTTATGTTGCAGAAAAAAAGCTCTTCGTATTATCTACAATCTGCAAAGGAGAGGTTCTTGCAGGGAGTATTTCATTAAGTTGGGTATACCGACGTTCGAAATAACATAAACAAATTTCCACTGAATTCGACAGCACATTCCTACAGCAGGCGGCGCGCAGATTTTGTTCGCTGTGATGTTTCTAGATCAAGTAAGTTTCATGCATCTTACATTCGACACGGTATTCAAATTTACAATGCTCTACCTGAGGCATTGAAACTCTGTACATCCGCACAGTTTGCGCCACAATTAAGATTGTACCTAAAAACTAAAAATTACTATTCATTAGATGAATACTTTACTCAGAAATGATGGATTTGGCTCGGGATGTTGAGATATGTAGGTATGCGGAGTATAAATGTGATTGTTTTATGTGTATGTTTATCATAATTGCGTCATAACTGTTATCGCTTCATTAATTATTTATTATTATTAGATCTTCTGTTCCTGTATTGTATGTAGACACAAGTTCTAATTTCAAGCCGCTTCATTGGGGAATAGGTATTGTTGTTTATATAGAATTTATTTGTAGAATGTGGATACTTGCGTGTATGAGATTATTTCTGTGGTTTTTGGTTTCTTTGAGATTAAAAGTTAGGATATTTGGAAATTTGGTGCTATGGAAAGCTTTGTCATGGTTTTCTGATATTAACAACGCACTTTTTATTTATCCCTCGGTTGTGTATACAAAAGAAATATTGCAAATGTATGCTGCAGAATATTAGCTATTTAATGCCATGCCCAATCATAAAAAAGTCCATTTCGAAGTGCAACTTTGCAATAACATGCACGAATATGTTCCAAACGTAAAGCAAAGACTGATGGAATGTATGATTGACTACATATCGCGAAAATGTTTAATTGGAAAATTACAGTTATAAATGCATTTACGACTTCAATTTCACTTACTTACTGCATGTGAATGAAATATTTTTACAGCCCAGAATCCACAAAAACATATTATTGTGTGGCTAGTCAATGTAATTTTGCATGTTAGGTATTTTTTTTATTATTATCAATGGGCGGATGTAGCCTGAAGAAGGCAACTCGGCCAGAAAGACCTATTGTGTCCCCATGTCCATTTTAACCCTCTCAGTCAGGTTGCACCCTATCAAAAAAGTTCGCAATCTCGCTGAGAGTTAACTTACCAACTCTGGATTCGTCCAACCGATTGACCCCAAAGTGCGTCTGCCTCTCCCCGTCCACTGCCGGGCAGTTGACAAGAAGGTGAGCAGGAGTTTCCTCCGCCCCCCCACACCTCCTGCACAGGGGAGAGTCCACAGCCCCATGCGTGCCTGTGTTATTTAGTGCGCGGTGGCCAGTTAAGATTCCTGTAAGTAATCTCAATCTGTTCCTGCTCATAAAGACTGCCTTACGGAGTCTTTCCTCATTCGGGTGAAGCCCTAGGGATTTACAATGTCTAGCACCGGCGAATCCATTCGCAAAGGAGCAAAGCCTAGCATCAAGTTGGGACTCAAACAAACATTTTGATCGCCCCATACGAGCTGCCACACGTCGGTTCTGGACCTAAGAACGGCAGCTCGTTGCCGGTCCTTGCTAACGTGTCAGATATTTCATTGCCTCTGATCCCAGAGTGACCTGGCACCCATCCCAATGTAACATTTAGATGTTCTGCCAGCTGTTTAAGTTTCCCATGGGACCCCAGTACCACTTCAGAGTCAAATCTGACAGCCCGGTAAACTTTGAGGGCAGCCTGGCTGTCGAAGATGATTTCTACCCTTCCATTCTTGCGCAGGCAGTTTGAGATGCCCTCAGCACAAATCTGGATGGCAATAATTTTGCCCTGGAAAATGGTGGGGGAGGCCTCTAGGCTAGAAGCCGTCCCGCTCTCCGTCCCTTCAGATTTCAATGCAGTGCCATTACGCGTTTTCGAGGCATCGACAAACCAACGAGATAGACCCGGATTTGGTTTGTAGATGTACGCTATTGCAGTTTCCCTGCTGGAGATATCTACGCTGTCTCCCCCAGAGAAGCTGAAAACGGGCGAGATCTTATCCGCCTTTACGGACGGTGGTACTGTCTGTTCGATGTAGTTGAAAATGCTGGTGTGGTCTCCGATTTTGCTGGAGAACCCTTTGCATCCGCTACCTTTTGCTCTGTAAGCCCCAAGGGTTGCTTCAAACCGCAGCGCCAACTGCAGCGGGGGAAGCCCATGTTATGTATAATAATATTGTATTAGTGCATCTAAATTAATTAACAAAAATATTTATATTAAATAGGTAAGATACTTATATTTTTGGAAGCCTAATATAGGTTTATCATTGTCAGCAATATCAATACTAAGTTAATTACAACTATAAACAGGGTTTACATAAATTACAACAATAAAATTATATGCGACAGTCAAGTTTATTACTTGCATATAGTATTGTTTAAATTAGCAAAGATTAAATATGTATAGCTACATTATTTTCAACGCTTATTGCGGGTATTTTGCCAAAGGATTCTACTAAACGTAGCTGTAAATATTGAAAGGGTACTCGGCATTTGTTTCGTCCAACAAAACGACACTTTCAACAAGTGAACATTGTAGATTATCCGGACTGAGAATACCGGCATTAATCCTAAAATGGGCACTTTTGGCGTCGCGGTCAATGGTCCTTTTATAAACGTTAAATAATTAAACGACCGTCAAAGGGAAAAGAATGAAAGGAGCGATGGGACGTCGGCATATCCAACATATCCGGTCGACGTTTGCAGGGCTGTCGAAACCCATTTAACCACCCATATATCTGACGCATAAACGAGCCTCTCTCTCCACAACCGCCCCTTTTTGCGCTTGTAAAATACATTCGCGAGGGACGAAACGTCCCTTATGAAACCCCATATGGTAGGTAACCGATTTTTTAAAGCCAGCGAAATAGTCTATGCGCGCAGGTGTTAGAAAGCCCGGTCGTTCCTTAACATTCTAACCTATGTGAATAAAACTGGAAAAAAAGGGTGTTAATAATGTTGTGCTGAAAGCATTTAAGGATTTATATTACGCGATGAACATATAAAACAATGCAAATTTGCTGAAACACCAGAAGTTCTTTCTCATATTATGAAAGAGATAAAAATTGCGTTAATGGGACATTTTTATTTTGTAAAATGGTATTTTTTTAGGGACGGTATATCCAAGCCAGTTAGTTATTCCAGCGAAGAGAAATGCACGTTTTTTAATGTATGCGTTGGCACACATACGCGGAAAGTCACGATAGCAACGATCCCAAATTACCCCGCATCAAAATTCAGCTCACGTAGCGCATCACAATATAAAAATGGCGTTACCGTTTATCGAAAGCATTTAAGATTTCGCGTCCATTCATTGTCCACTCGTTTCACGTACGCGGTTCCGATAAACTTGTAAATATTTAAACGCAAAGAAGACAATGTTGGAAGAAGAAAAACGCTTTTCTTTAAAGACGTTTACCGTATTACAAGACCAGAGTCTAAATATTGATTTTGCCATGCCCTCCTTCAGTCCGAAAAAAGACGATACCGTAAAAAGAAAAAAATAATAACGTGAAACTTCTCTTGCTTCCACGTACTACGGGTCTCTTTAAACAAGCAGCCATTAAAATGGAGATATCGATGATTTATTGATGTTGTTTTCACCGTTGTATGGAAATTACAGTTTAATCTAGAGTTCTACCTGCAAAATTACAATTTATATCTAGCACTAATTTTAGAACTTACGTAATGAAAATTTATAGAGCATAAACTGATATTTATAACACCTATGCAAGTTTACAGGTCTATAGACATATAAAAGGGTAAATTTCCATAATTAAACTTGGAAACCGGAAAATGGTTGCATATCAAATATTAATGGATTAATATGTTTTGGAGCTAATGATAAAGTAGTCCTTCTAATTACTATATCATTTCGTCTACATTTTTTAGGAATTACAAAAGATTCAAATTAAACGAAAAATAATTTAATGAGAATTTAAGATGGAAATCCTCATTATTAACGTGCAGATATTAGTTAAATTGTCGATCTGAAACTATAATATGTATCTATAAAGAAAAATGAAAATGAAAAAAAAATCATAAAAATAATTTCATCTGATGCATTCAGATCTTTTTTCTATTTTTTCTTTTTTCACTTTATGTGTTATAATCTGCAATGCATGCAGCATGTATACATATAACGGGCATTTAGGTCACTCTGAAGTAAATAGGATTCACAAACAAAAAAGTGTTTCCTCATTGTTAGTGAAATTGTGTCTCTTTAGGCCATGTTAGAATCTCGATCGGTATACGAATTTCACGAGAGAGCTTTGAATAATGAATGGCATATTCCTACTTAGAACTAATATATACAGAGTTGGCATTTGATTGAGTCTACAGAAACTATGGTCCATCACGCAAGAATTAAATGATATCCCACAATAATAACATCAAGAAAGAAAGCAGTAGTTTGGGATATAAACTGTTAAGAATGCGCTCTTTAAAGCAGTGGCCCAAAATAAACACGGCACTCAAAAAACAAACTGATGAAAATTAGCCCAAAAATGGGAGGCAACTTTTTTCCTTCCCATTAATTTTTCAATTTTACACCTGCAGTGGAATTTTACCCTTGTGGGGAAAATTTCCCTGCAAGTAAAAAAAAAAACTTACCAAGGTGCACATACACCTAGTATATTCCACAATTCCACCCCTGATGCAAATTTACATGGTAATATTACATCAACAGGTGAATATATCAAGGGGAAATTACCCCTGGAGTGTAATTTTTCCACGGAAAATTCCAATACCTAGGTGATGGAATTTACTGGGTAAGTTTCCATGTCAAGGAACTACCCTTTCCCCAAGAGCGCCACAGGCAAAATTTTTGAAAATTGTCAAAGTCACGCATTCTCCTGGCCTTCAAAATTTCAATGAAATATTCATTTAAACAGAAATATAGATTTTTTTACGAGGATCATTTTGGGAACAATGATCACGAATACTCACTCGGTGAGTGGATTTATAGGAAAATCGAGGTGCCTACTTAGGTACGCATTTTATTTTACTTTAAAAAAACAATTTTAAGACATAATAAATAAAAAGAAGGAACAAAGAAAAACAAACAAAAAGTCAATGCATTAATGCCTCCTTCATCAGTTTGGTTGTTTAGCTCAAACGATTGATGATTTCCTCGTTTTTTGATATTGTGCAGAATATCATTCTCAATATACATCAACATACATAAATGAGTCGAGTCTATTATCAGGCATGATATTCCTCAATCTATTTTTAATGAATTTTAATGTCGAAAATGATCGCTCACAAGCTACCTGTGAAATCGGCAAGGAAAAAATATATTGATACGCCAGCACCAGTGTGGAATACGCTCCTTTATATAGGTTATATTTCAAAATTGCACTAAAACAACATATTACATAGTTTTGACATTTTTTTTAACTCAGTGCACGCTTTGTATTTTTTTTTTGAGCTTCCTTCATCTTCCTTTGTGTTTAGATGTTCTTCAGAAGAGGTGTTTGTATCTATATATTCGTCATTAAATCCGGTAAAATTTGTTTTTGAAAGAATCTTGGATTGTTAATTTCATAGTCTTCCAGTTTCCTGCAAAACTTGTCAACTCTTCCTTTAATTTTGTAGAGGTTGCAGAAGAATCCAATTTGATCAATTTTTCTGGCAGTATTTTCAAAGAGTTCTCTGGTAGCTCACCTTTGGCGATTTCTTCAAAATTATTTGGGTCCGGAAGGCTCAAATCCTTGCATAATTCAACGTTGCTTACGAATCTTTTGCTGATAGATGCTATTGCAGTATCCATAATGACGTTGAAAAGGCCAATCCTAAATTTATCATTCGAACTCACTGGCAGTTCATTAGAGGCTTTCTCATCAAAAAATATCTTCTTCGTTTTTGATTGATTGTGAGTTTAGGCTTGTAGTTCTTCAATTACGAATTCAAATTGTCTGTTTTCAAAAAAGAGTTTAGCCCAATTTATGAATTTATCTGTAGCTTGGATTGCTGTCACATTCCTTTGAAGTTTTATTAAATTACATTTCAATAAATCTAATCCTACAGTCTGCACGTGCATACCTTGATAGAAGGCCAGTTATTGAGAACAATTTAAGGAATATCTGCGCAATCAGGATATTTTCGTATTTCAGTCATTGTCTCTTATAAATGGCAGCTGTTGCTCTTGCGTCGGTTTGATTTTTGTTGTATTTTCTATCGTATTAGGAACATAAGGTACAATGATTTATCGGGTTGATTAAAATTACCAAAAAGTTTATTTAACGCTGCTTTTTTTGACCACCATCGAGTTTCTCCTATCAATTGAAGCTTCTTCGCTCTAGAATTGTTGCCAATATCCAACCAGTAGCCCATTCGTTGATGTGATTCTTTGAAAAATACGGCTATACAGTTCAGTAACAAAAAAAAAAACGATGCTGTTTTGATGTGGAATTTACAAATATCTGATAGAACAAAATTTAAAATGCGTGCATAAGACGAATATGAACATGACTTGTATTTTCCTGTATCTTAAAAGCAGGCAGTCCTGAATAACTCTCTTGAATATTCGCCGCCCCGTCATGTCGGTAGAATCAGCAATACAATTAAATTAAATTACACAGTACACAGATATATTCAATTGGTAAATTTAGGGCCCATCCGCCCTTGGTACTAAGTACCTATACTCTATTTGACCTTAAATCGTTTATATATAGGTACGAACTAAGACTGTTCGAAAGTTTTCGGCGAACTGACTACCCGATTCGAGGTACCCGAAATCGATTTCGAGTAATATTCGATTTAGGGTAAAGCTCTATTTCGGGTAATAGTCGATTTCAGGTAAAGTTCGATACCCGGGTAAGCCGGAACCGGGTAATGCATTGGACGGGCACTCGACTCCTGAAAAAGAAAGGTTTCGACAGCCCTAATACGAACGTATATAGAATACAAAACCAAATGCCTAAATCGTACACTATGTTTAACGCACTTCTGATAATATTGGGTGGAAAGTAAACAACAGGTTTCATGTTTTTATCTTGGTTAATTGTATTTAATTGTATTTCTGGTATATATAAAATAAAGACGAAAACGAAAATAATGAACTACAAGCAAAAAATCGGAAGTCTAATAACAAAAAAAAAACCTTCTAATATTCATTTGTTTTGAATACGGCTTGCCCTGATTTGTCGGTTCAAAGCTAATCAATAAGATAACCAGCCAAAAAAAAAAGGATTATATCATTAACCATCATCCGCCATAATGTACCTCTTGTGTTTTTGGGGTGACATTTTCTTACTTATATGATATTTAAGATTGAATGATCTTAATGCACTTTTGATGATGACAATAAACAGTTAGTGGTTTATTAGAATCAGCTATTCAACTTACAGTTTGAGTACATTGCAAATGCACAAACAACTTTTTTGCTGTCATCAGCAATCATCTGCATGCCATGTAAACTAGCTCGATTTTGCATTAAAAAATAAAGCACTTAGTCGAGTTGCAAACCCTCAGTTCTACCTCCAAACAAGAGGAGCGCTACAATCGGAAAATTAGTATTTTTATTTTTTAAACGTTTACGTATTTTATTAAGTTGGCAGTCCGTACAACAGCTGTACTCCTTGTCCTTACCTATTAGGCCGACCAAAATGACTGCGAAACTACGTGCGAACTCGGTTACACCGCATTCATTTTCTGGAATTTACTGAAATAAGTCGGCAACGCTAAAAAGAACTTTGATTTTTCTTGTAATAGAATATAACATTCATGCTATTAAATTTACATCGACGGATCGACGTGAATATTCGAGTTAAAAGAGGATAATTTATTACTAAACAAGAACATGTCTGCTTGGAAGGAGACGATGATTTTTGTTTTTAATGTTGAAACATCTCCAAACTGTGTATACCTATATTGAACGTAGTAATTAATATTCGTAGGGATTTTATATACACATTTTCCGTATGTTTTAGCATTAAAAATAAAAATCTTTGTGATTGTCTTCTTTTAAGTTTAAGGCGTATTTTTTTATTCATCGATAGGTATATAGATTATAGTGTTTTTCTGTTTATATATTAATTAGATATCGATGAATAAAAGAATGAGCCTTATATAGCATGTTTTTGTTTGGCCATAAATTATTTCCTATCAATAATATATAATTTGAAGACCAATAATTACATTTTCAAATTAACGCAGTAAAATAACGCTGTCGGTGACTGGATACCTAACTATTTTCCAAGTGCACAGAATTTCCACGAAGTTCAACATCTATTCTTACTGATCTGTGATCATCTGTGCATAGTGCATAGGCAGGTAAACTAACTTACTAATACCAATATTCTTTGAAGGGTACGAAAATATAAAAAAAATCTTTGCATTTTAAAAGTACGAATACCGTTTGTGTACAGGTAGAGTATATGTATTCTCTATTTCGCAGGAGTTTAAAAGTAATATTGTGTCTTAAGAATTTGACGTTCTTGATTTGACTCAGCGCATGTTAGTACAGAGTACAGATGTGGACGAGGCTTAAGTGAAATACATCTACTTCACGTATTCAAGTCAATTAAGACAAAATCTAAACCGGCACAGCATAACTCGCTACAGAAAATCAAATCAGTAACACAGAATAAATTAGATTCAATATATCTTACACAGTTTTACTAGTAGATATAAGGCTCAGGTTATTGCATTTCTATTGGAGTATAATAAATTTTCTTTCCTGTTTGTTTTCGTAGTACACTGCGTCAAGATTATAGTTGCGGTCAGTGTTCTCAAAGATCATCACAGTAGATTATGGAAATAAGGCAATAATGTAGCTGCTTGCAGATAAATTTAATAGAAATAACTGTACAAAATTATAGATCAATCTCCTTTAGTAAATTATAATTAGCCCTATATTTTATGATAAAAGAAATTTTTCAATAAACTAATAGGCTACTTACACTAATAAACAGAATCTAAAACACCTTAACTCCCATTACATTATTTTTTACAATAGATAGCTTCTAAAATGAGTCTAAAATGATGATTATAAATAAGAGAGCATCGTCCTATTCAAAGCTAACTGTTAACACAGTAGATACACAGTGCAAGTGTTACCAATGTTTAATTATCACGTCTATTGATTGCCAACTGGTCCAATACTAATGAAAAACCATTTGTAGCAATTATCACTTCCACAAGTTATTTTACACAAGTATATATATAGCCACGATAATCTACAACAACGCACTAGATGCGGTTCTATTAAATTGCTAATGGCTTCGTGACAATTAAAGGAAACTTCTATATGTCCAAGTCATTGCTTGCCTATTACTGCTACGTGACTTCTGCAAAAATGGAATTGAAACGAGTGGCGGAAACCTTAACGTTATTATAATTGGAAAATTATTAATTAGATCGTCCAACTTGGCGAAATCATTGAATAGAAGATTGTGGAATTTGTATCAGTTTTCCCTGAGGAGATTTGATACAAAGTAATTGGAAAAGACTTTTGTTCCCTTTCGGCGAGAACACAACCTTAATAATTTCCGACAGTTATTGCTGTAAAATAATTATTATATATTAATGTGAGAAAACGTTGTGTTAGTGAAGAAAGGTTTTGAACTTACTGAAGGAATGCCGTAGCACTTTTATTTAGCTCCATGAAAGAAAATACAAATAATACAAATACTTAAAAAAAAAAAACATGCTAATCTTCATCTTGAGTTGGTATGCCTTTCTTCCAATAGGGGTAAGATATGTTTTATTATTTTTTCCCTCCATCCTTTCTGTTTTTTGTCAATTCTCTGGTTCCAAAGTAATATGTTTCTTGTTTTGTCACTGGTTCTTCCCTTATATCTTCATTCCGCGTTTTTCATGGTCTCTTCTTATATTTTCTTGCCTGGTATTTTAATTCGGTACACATTTTTCGTTAATCTTTCATATAGTATAGGACAAATATACCATATCATCTTAGCTGTTCCTCTTCTAGTCCTAGCCGGTTACGAACATTAAATTTGATAGCTGTCAATTTGAAACATTAATTAAGTTTTGTGAAATTCAACGTAGTAAAGCTACATTCACAATCTCGTAATTAGTACTTATAATTAAGGTGTGAAATTAAAATTAACGCTAATATAAATTATACCATTCACAATATCTTCAAAAAAATTGGCAAATTACTAGGTCTCCTATTGCCAATTCACCTCGTTGATCACGATTTTCATTTAATGGTCGTACCCACCCCACCACCTACGCTTTCTCTCTTTTCGCAATTATAACCATCTTTATTTATATCCCTTTCTAAATCTGATGCAAGACTTTTGGCTTATATAGTACATCAATAGTTGTTTCCTCGGGATTTTGAACAAAGGCGAAATTATCGTTTATGGTTTAATGCACATTTAAACGAGGAGCAATTAAACATAACTTTCTTCTCCCATGAAGCTTGGTTTCATCTTTCGGGTTATCTAAATGGCCAAAATTATCATATCTGGCTTACCGAAAACCCACACGTTTACTAAGAAATGACATTACATCCTATTAAAACTGGTGTGTGGATTGCAACGTCACGAAGACGCATTATGACACCGATATTTTTTGACGACATGCATGGTTAATGCTGCTCGTTATTGATACAATATTTTAGAACCGTTCATTAATCAACTCAATGATGATAACTCCAGAATGGATATTTCCAGAAAGATGGTGCTACCCCACATAAAATTTTTAATAAAAGTATTTACCAAGATATTTTTGTTTTAAACGTGATCTAAAAAGCAATTTAATCTTGAAAGTAAAAAATATATGACGAGTCGTTTGTGTTAAGGTTAAGTTATAGTTTCGAACAAAGAACATATTAATGACTTGTACAGAATTTCTAAACACAACTACCTTAAACTTATCCAAAACAAAAAAGAAAGTTTCTATTTAAACAAAATTACTTATTCTTCAAATAAACCCAAAACTCTTTGGAAAATTGTAGGCAACCAAGCGAAGAAAAATCAGAGAAACACAATTACATTGAGAATAGATGACTGTAAAGTGAATGATACCAAAGATGTCGCCTCCAAGTTCGGGCAGCTTTTTACCATTACTGTAGTTAAGAATATTGTGTCTAGGTTCTCGAAACGCTCGTATGTGAACAACGAGGAATTTTATGCAAAATCTCTGTTTTTCACTCCAGCTACATACGATGAAATTAAGGAGGTGATTCAAAAGATTGCAAATAAAAAAACAGCAGGTTTTGATGGTGTCCCCATATAAATTATCAAACTATGTTCACCGCAAATATCTACATTACTCCTTCCTATAGTAAACACTTCTATAAGAGAGGGCGTTTACCCCGACTCTTTAAAAACTGCGATAGTCGTACCCGTACACAAAACTAAAGATGTGGAATGTATTGAGAATTATAGACCAATTGCGTTAGTAAGTTGTTTCTCTAAAAATCATTGAAAAGTAGTATGTAATAGAACCCTAACATTCTGAATAAAAACAATATTCTTTATAGGCGACAGTTTGAATTTAGGGAAGGATTATCGACGGAGTACGCGGCAATTGACTTTATTCAGAATTTCAAGAAAAATTTAAATAGTGATATAAAGTTGCCGGAATTTTTATGATTTGACTAAAGCATTTGATAGCTTAAATCACTCTATTTTACTGAGCAAACTAGAAAGAATGGGTGTTAGGGGAAATGTAAATGACTGGTTTAAATCATATTTAAAAAACCGTAATGTTAGGGTTAGAATTAATAATGTTCTGTCAGCAAGTTATGATGTTTGTCTGGGCGTACCTCAAGGTAGTGTTTTGGGACCGTTCCTTTTTTTGCTATGTGTCAATGACCTACCGCACAATATTACAGCTGGTGAGATTTTTATGTATGCTGATGACACCACTATCCTCGTGAGCGCACCGAATATCGATTGTTTGTTAAATAAGTTGTTGCAAGCGGTACATGAGTTTGATTGTTGGTGCTCAAATAATCACTTGCTCGCTAATTACGAAAAGACGCAAATTGTTGAATTTACTTTTAACAAACGCAACGCGGGAACGATTAGTGGCATTCACCTTAGCGAAATAGACATTCAGAGTAAGGCAACAGCGGGATTTCTTGGATTGGTAGTTGATACCTACCTTTTATGGTCTGACCATTTGGCGATCGTAGCTTCAAAGTTAAATAAATGTTATTATGTTGTTCCGAGTTTAAAATCGACACTAGGCCCCAATTCTTTATTAAGTGTCTATTATGGTTTGGTATATCCAATCTTGTCATATATGATAGTGGTCTGGTCTAGGCATGCAATGCGCACGGCCTGCAGCGCATATTCATAATTCAAAAAAGAATAATTAGAACAATGTATCTGCATCCTCAAACTACATGCAGAGACATTTTTAGGAAAAAAACACATACTAACACTGACCTCAATCTATTTCTATAAATTATTAATTTTTACATATGATAATAAAAACAAATTGCAAACATCTGGTATGATTCATAACATGAATATTAGAAATCGAGGACATTTTAGGGTACATTTGGCAAAAACGGAAGTTTTCAAAACATCCCTTTTTACGCTGGTCCCTATTACGTTAATTTCTCCCTATGACGCAACAAAGCCACAGTAATCTTTATTCAAGCAGGCGGCTCAGAGCTCATCTCTGTGCTAAATGTCCTTACAGCGTAAATGAATATTTACTGGACTAGCTGTATTTTAATGCTATTTTTATATAGCCTGCATTTTTATTTTTTTTATATTTTATGACTGTGACATGTTATTATCTTAACTTTTGCTGTTTATGACTAATTACGTATGTATGTATATGTGTTCTATGTATGTTGACACTGCCAACATTTGTCAGGATCTAAAGGCAATAAAGATATATTATATATATTATATTAAAAATATTTGACAAATCTGTAATGTGGCATATCTTGTCATACCAACTTAACAATGTTGCAACCTTAAAATTTGAGGTCACGTGGTGGCCACATCCGGTTGCTCTTTCTGTACAATGTGTCGTAAGCATCCTTACAATTGTAGTAACATTTTTTTACGTTTTTCTCTCAATGAAGGAGAAAAATAAGAAAGAGGAATTTTTAAACCCTGATGTGTTCGAATTCGCTTAAAGAACAAGCTCAATTGTTATTGCAATGTTTCCATTAAACGAAGAACCAGCCTTCTATCACATACACTTTTTCATGTTGCATTAATAAAGAATCCTTTAATACTGGCGCCATTTAAGTTTGAATGCGCATACCCATACCAATTTTGTTCTCCCCTTTCCGCGATCATCACGGGCACTCAAGTGAATTGTCTTGTAAAATTGAATAGTTCCAGAACGAGTCTGCCACCGCCTCAGCTCGTCTAACATGAAGTTATCCATTCTTGTGATTCTTTACACTTTTATTTCGCCGAATAATCCTCATGCCGCCACCCCCAGTTCGTGTCTAAAGTTGATGTCGTTCAACTGCTCCACTAATTAGAGGGCGTATAAGTTCCACCCCTAACATGTTACACGTGCAAGCGTCAGTTTCACACTCCGTCAATCGCGACGCCTTGCTCCTGTTTCGCTTGGTGGGGAAACTGGTTTAGGTGTGTATCAAACTGTTTAGGGGATGCGGAGATGATTTTCCGTTTTGAGCAGAACGTAATTCGAAGCAATGAATTGGTCGTTAAATTCCCCAAAATCGCGCCGGAAGTGTATACGAATACTAAAATCCTTCATGGAAACGTTACAATAGGTTTCGCTTTAATATGAACTTCCGATTTCACAGCTTCGGTTGGCGTCAGCCTATTATTAATGCCCGGGTGTAGGTATTATAAATGTGCTCCAATATGCTCGCGGAGTTTCGGTACAATAACGACGGAGTGCAACTCTGTAAACTCGGCGATAGTAAATCAAAGCGCAAGCTGTTGTCAGGCAGACGTTGCTCGGAGAAAAACAAAGGGAGGGTTGACAGACGAAAACCCGCTTCCCTCTCTTCAGCTTCGTCGTTAGAAGCGATTCTCATTAATTATTGCGCCGTTCTTGCACTTAAGGTCCATCTACGAACGCCACCGTGAATATTCGTGGAAGGAGTGGAGTATCTGTTACTCTAATATTCAGAAAGAAATTTAACCTTTCTCAACGATGTCTTTTCCATAGCAGGGTAAGAGAAACTAAGACGGTCGTAATGAAATTCTACAATTAAAAAAACATCATCGAATAAATATGGATAAATTACTGTAGAAATGCTGTAGTTATTATAGATTAATAATAATTGACAGTATAAAGCAAGTATGGGCAACCTTTGACATGTTGTGGGCCAAACTTTAGTGTGCAAATACGTTCGCGGGCGGCGTTTAAAAGTAGTGTTCATAATTTTTAGCGATAGATATCAGACATGATATCAATTTATTAAAACAAGAAAATGAAATGAAAAAAATAGGTACAACAGTATAATTAAATCGTGAAATTTGGAATTATTACAAACTACGAAAGTAAATAGCGACAACGAAATCAATGAGACTCTTGAGCTTGAATTTAGGACTAATCCATCTAATCCATCGATGTTTGGATGAATTCCGCTGATACAAAGACGTAAAGAATTTTCCAAATTATCGTCAGTCAACCCTGTACGATGTTTTGATTTATTAACTTTCATCATTGAAAAGAACTGTTCGCATTTAAAAGTACTGCCAAACGCCAAAATCAATCTTCTTGCGAATTTTCTAAGCTCCGGAAAATGGTCTTCTTCGAAGTATTTTTGTAGAAATCGCACAACTCCACGTCTTCAAATTTAGATTTTAGGAGCCGATTTTCTTGAAGCTCGATCAACTCCATTTGCAAGTGTATTGGAGTATTTTGTACATTACTTTTTGTTGGAGTAGCTAATAAATTGAAACTGTCTTCCATGTTTTTAAAATCGCTAAATCTGTTCGAAAATTGGTTCGACAGTAACTTGAGTTCTTCAGCATATTCAGCATAAGCAGTATTTTCATACGCAGAGAGCGTGGTGAAATGGTAACTGTTATCAGACAGCAACTGTGCCTCCCAGAAGCGGATTTTGTTTTGAAACGCTTTCAAACGGCTGTATAAATCGTTTATTAACTCTCTTTGTTTGAACTTTCAAATTTAAATCATTCAAATGGCCTGTAAGGTCGACCAGAAATGCTAAGTCACATATCCATTTTGGGTCACTCAATTCAGATAGTGGTTTATCTTTTATTTGCGTAAAATTTGCTATCTCATTTCTAAGCTCGCAAAACCGTTTCAGCATTTTTCCTTTGCTTAACCATCTGACTTCACAATAATATGTTACGTCGTCATATTCGGCTGATATTTCATCCAAAAACGCCTTGAACTGACGATGGTTAAGCCTTCGGGATCGAATAAAATTGATGGTTTTTACTACCACATTCATAACATTCTGGAGTCGAATGGACTTAGAACACAAGTTCTGTTGGTGGATAATGCAATGAAGGATTATCAAATCATCTTTTTGCACATTCAATTCAGTTGCTTTTTCATACAAAATTCCGATGAAACCTTTACGTAAGTCGACCATAGAAGGTGCATCATCTGTGCATACACCAACTAATTTTGACCATGGCAAACCAAAACTTGTGAATACCTTTTCAACTTCATTAAAAATGTCCTCTCCCGTAGTGGTTCCTTTTAGCGGCTGTATAGCAAGCAATTCCTCAGTAACAGTGAACTCTTTATCAACACCTCGAATAAATATAGCCAGTTGAGCTGTGTCAGATAAATCGGTGCTCTCGTCTAATGCTATGAAAAATGATTCAAAACCAGCCATACGGTCAGTCAAAGTTGTTTTTATATCATTAGCCATCATTTCTATACGTTGGGCAACAGTTCGTCTTGACAAACTAATTTTTTCAAATTCATTTTTGTTTTCAGGACACAAAACACTGCAAACTTCTAACATACACTCCTTGATAAATTCTCCTTCGGCCAATGGTTTTAATGACTTTATGTTCTTTGTTTATGAAACATTTTGCTGAAATTATTTCTTCGATTGTAAGTTGTGAGACGGCAGTTTTGCAAAATCAAATAGAATCACTGAGAGTTGAAGTGCGAGTTCTACGGGAATCAAATATCGATCTCATCAGATTACTTTCTAAAGGTAATTCTAGTGACAAAATATTTATTGATCGATTAAGCCGATACCGTTCTCCAATAATGATAAAGTAAAGATACCAAAAAAGACATAAACAAATATGTCTGCTAAAGAAACAAATGGATACATCGATCAAGGTTACAAGGAATGACCATAATAAACTTATACCTCCATCTATTTTGCCATCTACTAGAAGACGCAATAAATTTGAAGCTATACAGGGTACATCTGTTGCGGCCGATTATACAATAAAAGGTGTTACAAGAAATGTACACTTTCATGTCTTTCGACTACATCCTGATACTAATTCTGAAAATTTGTCTCTACACCTAAAAAATAATAACATTGTTCCAACGGCGGTGGAAAAATTGTAATCCAAAAGACCTGAGGAGTATGCGTCATTTCAAAGTGTCTATTCCTGTGGACTTAGCTGAAAAGTTTACAAATTCAACCATCTGGCCCAAATATGTGTGCATAAATCTTTTTTTCGCTCGGCTTCAACGAAACCACAACAGAGAGTAGCCCTATTATATATTTTGCATCAAAATGTAAGATGTTTACGTAATAAAGTACCATTGTTGGAAGTTTTTCTCCAGCAGTATAATGTAAATATAATGATTTTTACGGAACACTGGCAAAATGAGTCCCAATTAGCCAGCATATGTATTACTGGATACAAATTGGTCACTAATATGTGCAAAGTAATTCACAAGCATGGTGGAGATACAATTTATGCAAAAATGTTTGAAAAAAACATAAATGACCGAATATTGAAAAGTGTTTTGAGTGCTGCGCAGTTGAACTTAGTGACAATAACCGTTATATTTTTATAGATATTTATCGTTCACCGTTGTCCAATATTGTATATATGTTTTTCTTGAAAAATTACTACTGCCTCTTGACAAATTGGGAGAAAAGTTAAAGTTATATTATAATCGGTTTGTCTATAATGCAGAAAATACAGCTATGTGGTATTTATAAAATAAAATCAAACACAATTAAGCAATCAGTGTAGTATACCTGATATAAGTGATGCTTCCGCTACCTGTGATGAATTTGTAAATTACTTCTCAAATATATTAAATGACAATAATTTAAGCATTTCAATTGATTTAAATTCTGTAAAAACTTCATGACACATAATGATAAGACTTTCTTTGTAACCCCTGTATCGAAAAGTGAGATAAAAAAATAACTACATTCTTCTCTTGTAATGAAGAAGAAATATCATCTTGTATATTGAAATTAATAACAGAATACATTGCATGCCTTCTGGCGTATTTAATTAATTTATCTTTCAGTGTTGGCTGTTTTCCCACTCAACTCAAATCATCTTTAATTAAATCCCTTCTTAAGCAAGGCGATGCAAATGATGTTGCTAATTAAATGGACCAGTCAATTTGATTTCAACTGTTTCTAAAATACTCGAAGCTGTCATGAACGATAAAATTTAAAATTATCTAAATTCGTCATATCCTTTTCTTTCCAATCACCATATATATATAAAGGTTTGGAGTCATATGAATTCACAGTAGGTATTTCTTTTTGTATTCGTTAAAAGCATTTGACTGTGTCAATCACGAAATTTTGCTGTTTAAACTTTATCAGTATGGATTAAGAGGTTTAATGCTAGAATGGTTTCAATCTTATTTAAAAATTCGTACTCATCGAGTTAAATTACACGATCAAATACCTAGATCTTCAAGTATAAACATTGGGGTGCCCCAAGGTTCAACTCTTGAACCAACTCTTTTTTTTAATTTACATAAATGACTTGCTATCTTTATCCTCTAAATTTAAATCAAAAATAATAACCTATGCAGATATCATAATCATAATCATTATTACTAAAGGGGATTCTTTTAATGAAGCTACATCAAATGCTAACCACATTATTACATCTGTAGATGACTGGCTAATAACCAATAAACTTGTATTAAATAGAAATAAGTCTACATTTCATTGTTTTGCACCATCTCGTTGGGATCGCTCAAATATAGAACTATTGAAGGCGACTATTGGCTTTAAATTGGGACATTCAACAAGTTTATTAGGGGTAATTTTTGAGGCATTGTTGGGGTGGATTGAACATATACATGCACTTTGTGTCAAGCTTGCCAGAGTTTGCTATGGATTTACACACAAACTTTAAAAAACTTTTATTATATTTTTATTCCCTAACGTATTATGGGATCATTCATTGCGGCTTATGTGTAAACTCGCAAAGAATATTTATACTACAAAAAAGGACTTTAAGATTAATATGGAATGTATCTTACAGACAATGTTGTAGACCTCTATTTAAACATTACCAAATATTAACTTTCTATGATACTTACATAGAAGTATTAATTTGCTTTGTATTAATGTTGCTTTGTATTTCGATATCGTAATAAGTTCAATAAAAATAATGTAATGCGCGGGTACTCAACCCAACAAGAAAATTACCTTCTTCCACCAAAGCATCAATCAATAATTTTCAACATAATTTAGAGTACATTGGTTTCAAATTGTTCAACAATCTACCTCCACATATAAAAAATATTAACAACTTAACCTTGTTTAAGAAAGAAGTACAAGAGTTCCTTTTAACTATAAATTGTTATGATTTGAATGATTTTTGGTCAGCTACTTCGATGTTTTAATATATTTTGCTAAGTTTTGTTTCTTATTTTAAAATTTCTTTTCTTTATCAAATGCCTTTCAATCTACATTTAATTTTTTTGGGGCTTGTTTCTAAGATGTTTTCTTTGTACATGTTGTTGAAATAAATTATATATCTATTTATCTATGTTCAATACTCTAGGATTTTATTAAACAAAGAATATTTACGAACAGCCAAAAAATTGTTTGGAGTTGCCATATTTTACAATAATATAGAAAAAATTGATAGTAGAGTATCAAATTTACCTCAATACACCTATTTAGTTACTATAGATTTGACGTTTCGATTAAAATTATAACTTAATTGAAGAGACTAAAAATTAAAACCAAAAAAATGCTACTCAAACTGCATACTAAAAGTCATTTAAAACCATTGTAACGTCAATTGTAAATTTTATCAAACACTGTATAAATAAATAACTAAATAAATAGTGCATAATAGCTTTATTAATCAACACCCATTCTAAACTGAAAGTTAACATTTTTTTACAATATGTTTTTAAACCATTTTAATTAGTGAAAATAAATGTAATTCAGTAAAGTTACTATTAAGTTTTGTGTACTATTATTTTTCTTCAAATTTATGCGTCATTTTCTATGGTATGGTATACTGTAAATTGTTGATACGATAGACGAGCGCAATAAGTTGTTATTATTAAATCATTAACAGAAATATTTATATATCTACTTATTTGTTCTAAACCAGCCCAAATAAAAAGTAAGAAAGTTATTTTCTCTAACGACATTAACTTGTCATTGAGTAAAATAATAGAACAAAACCTTTATCAACTAATTGAAATGGACTGAAAACCAAAACCAAACTAGAACAAAATGTAATTCGCTTGGTAGAAAGAAGAGCTTTGGGTTTACCTCAGTTTGCATTTGTTATCAAAGTTATAAAAAAACATAAACAAAACACAAACTCGACGGATCTGTTTGGTGGAAAATCGTCTTTACAGTTTCCAAGCGTTCGTTGTCAGGGTTAATATTATATTACACTATCTAGATCTCAGTTGAGAATTCGGGGTAAGTTTCGAACGTGACCGATCTAAACATACCGCGGTAGAAGAAACTAGGTTAACAGGCATGTGCATAGAAAATATTAAAAAATTTAGGGTTTCATTTTGACAATAGCAAAAATCGTTTTTGACCTGCAATAGCACTTTAAGTATTTAATACACTCCAAGGCATGTGTTGGCGAGAAATTATAAAATTAATAATAAAAAACTGGAATGAACAAATTAGTTGATTAAATTTTACTTCTATTGAAAGGTTTGCGATAAAAATACTCCACGTTAGGCTAAATATAGAATATTTCTTATTCGGTGTTTGTTGACTTTAGAATTTTATGTTATGTTCCAACTCATTTTCGTTCTAAAAGCTTTGATAGGCCTTGAAATAAAAATGTTATGCTCGATATAGGAGTGGAATAAATCGGAAAAATACTATTAGTAATGCGAGGAATACATTATAAATTCTTATGTATGATAAAAACAACATAAACTCAAATATTTTTCCTAAATGAATTCTCGCCTACATTCTCTTATGAAGATTCCACGCCCAAAGAGATATGTGTGACGACATTCCGTCTCTGACAATGATATTCAAAGTGCGTCTGCCTTCCTTATACAAACTTAATCTTCACTTGCATTTACAATTGAACTTCACCTACGTGAGTAAACAGTTTTGGATGCAAGGTAGTTGGCGTATCGCACCTATAGGCACCTTTTTATTTATTCTAGGAGCATTGCTTATTTGTGGCACGTATGATAATTACGAATAAATACACCATCAATACTTGTACATTTATTACATTGTGTACATGTCATTTAGACGCGTGGGTGAATCAAAGCGGAATTATTCTCATTAAGTTTCAATTAGTATTCCATCATTTAATTTATCTCACAATCTTCCTGGCAGGATAGAACAATTCGTATTGCTTCAATTACTGCAGTTGCGTGTTTGATTTTTTTCTAGGTCTACAGGTTGCGAGAGTCGCCAGCAGTAGGAAGTTATATGTTGCAAGATGTAACGGTTAACAAAGGAAGGCTATGAATCATGTGATCTAAATCAAAGCCGATGAACCTTTTAGAGATAATAGAATTCCACTGTAAATTACCTTGATCAATTTTACGATCTTTAAATCGAAACCTGGTACAATTGCCGATAAATCATGAATTTAATTAACTACACATAGAATGAATCACTTCTTTTCGAATGAGTTACTTGACACGTAAAAGGGCATCTGAACATATCTTACAACAGCATTGTTCTAAACTGCGTGTTGCAAGACGTCAAGTATTTTCGCTTATAAATCGAGGAGGTCCTTCGTTAAATCACGTACAGTTGCGAAGTTCCGCAGAAAATGCCATTCTACTCGTAAGGTCTACATCATTCAACAGGGTTGTATCACTCGTCACGATATTTCCATATAAATACGTAACACAATGGGAGTATGAATAATTGCGACTAAATATAGAAATGTTATCGTACAGTAATGTTTTCAGATCGTGTTGGAATACGTCATTGTGTAAACGAACGTGTGTTCGAATGTAATTTATACCAAAGTAGAGTTCGTGTAAGTGTAAATGTTCTTACTCTAATACATATGTATGGCTAACACTTCCGCATCTGTCAAACGCAAACGGCTCAACGTAAAATGGAAATTTGTTGTACGCGATTTCTGTCGGTGAATCTGCAATGGATAAAGTAACTATATATTAACTTTAATTCAAAATATATTTTTCGATAGTTGTATAGGGGATAATGTGATTGTACTCTCTGCTCACATACCGGGTGAAAAGTTGCAAGCTGTGGATTGCATTCTGGGCGACTGTAAATGAAAAGGACTTTACTGTAGGCGTATCTGCGCACGAGACCGCAGCACAGATTTATTAACGTTCGGCAAAATACAATGAGTCTGATATTCTTTTTCTCCGTTATTAATGGTCTGAATATCAGATTAATAACTAATTGTTTAAGGGCCAGTTTCATAATAAATGTCACTTTAGCACTTTAACAAAAGTTTGTGTATTACTTATGAGAACTTTAATTTAAAGTAATTTTAAAGCCTTAAAGTGACATTATGAAACCCACCCTAAGTGAGTTATTGTAAACATGATTTAAGAAGCTCGTATCAGTAATACTAAATCCAACATTACATTTGTGTTAGCGATTATTACCCTTAATAATAAGACAATACTGATTTGATAACTAAAATCTATTCACGCTTCTCTACATATTCATGCTCATTTTTATATCGAAGGATTTATAGCAATGTAAACTATAAATTACACTTTATTTATGAAAACTAAATTATTACAAATCATCCCAACTCCGTGCTCCACCTAAAAGGTACTACACGAGGCTATCTATTCTAAGTACCACATGGATTCCATAACAATTGAAATGTTCCTACTCTAACTAAATAATTTCCCAATGATTTTTCATAAAAAAATATAATACAGTAGTCTTGCGATAATACTACTTTTTGTGAAATGCTGATATATGTGAAATGTGATTAGTTCACATAATCGCGAGTCTACTGTAAATCGGTCAGCTATCAGTTATTATTAAACTTTTTATTTTTTCCTTTTTTTGGGTATTCCGGTTTTTTCTTACTAATTATATACTGTTTTTACGTTTCGGAAATAAGATGTAAACTAGTACACATTATAACAAATTTTAAAAGTAAACATGGAAACAGCCAATTACATAAAATGAAAAAACACCCTCTGTATTCAGCAATTCTAGAAACAAAAAAATTCATCAAAGAACACCCTGAAATATATATCCTTAAAGCTGATAAAGTCAAACAAAACATCTTAATGTTTAAACAGATTACCAGAGAAAGATGTTAAATATGTTAGAAGATAATATACACATACAAAACTAAAAACGATCCCACTCAAAAATTCAAAATCAGTAAATAATTTAGTAAATAAATGGGAAAAGAGGGTATATAAGCAAAAACAAGCGGGAATATTGAAACAAATAATGCACAAGCACCACGAATTTATGGGTTGCCAAAAATACACAAACAAAATGTACCATTACGACAATAGTATCAAATATACAAAGCGCAACATACAGTTTTAGCAAAATTTCTATCAATTCTATAAGTCAAATTTTAGGTAAAACAAAATATCACGTAAAAGATTCATGGGACTTTATCAATTTTATTAAAACCCAAACAATCCCCTCAGGATATAAAATAATTAGCTTAGATGTGGTCTCATTGTACACAAATATACCAATCGATTTAGCACTGCAAGCCATAACGGAAAATGGAATATTTTAAAAATGCACACACCACTAAACTTAGAAAATTTCATGGAGGCAGTAACTTTATGCTTAAATAATACATACTTTAATTATGAAAAGAACTACTTTAAACAATATTATGGTGTAGCAATGGGATCACCAATATCAGCAGTAATAGCAAATTTAGTTATGGAGAAAGTGGAACAAGATATACTAAACAAAATGGATACACATATTACATTTTTTAAACGATATGTAGATGACTGCATTTTGGCAATACCTCAAAACAAAGAACAGTACATATTAGAAAAATTCAATAACTATCATGAACGTATTCAATTCACATTAGAAAATGAAAATAATTCATCAATAAATTTTCTTGATATAACAGTCTCACATAAAAATGAAAAAATTCACACAAATTGGTATTTTAAACCAACGCATTGTGGAAGGTATTTAAACTTTTTATCACAAACACCCACAAGATACAAAATAAGTACGATTAACAACTTAGTGGATAGGTGCATAGCTTTCTCAGAAAAACCAATATCAAACAAAATATTAATAAAATAAAAGAAATGTTAATTAATAATAATTATCCAATTCATTTTATAGATAAATATTTAAAAAAAAGATTAGCACAAAATGAAATAAAAACTAAAACCAACCCACAAAATAAGGACCAAAATAAGAGGGAACAAAAAATATATTCCATACCATACACAGAACAATTATCAGAGAATTTACAAAAATTACTGAAACAATATAAAATCAACATTGCTCATAAACCAAATTACACAAATAAAAAGTGGTTCACAAAAACTAAAGAACCAATAGATTTTAATAAGCAAACACATACAATTTACAAAATTAACTGTGAAAACTGTGAAGGGGTGTATATTGGACAATCACAACAATACATAGAGAAGAGAATTTACTCGCACAATATAGCATAAATAACAAAAATGTAAACTCTACTGCTCTGGCAAAACATGCACTAAATAATAACCATAAATTTAATTTTAATAAAACGGAAATTTAGAGATTGAAAATAATTACTATAAAAGACTTTTCAAAGAAATGTGGCATATTAAAAAACAATTACATGCAATTAACGATAAAAATGATATAAATAACTTAAGTCACATTTATAATAATTTGATTATAGCAAATTCTAAAGGAAAAACGAATTGAGTCGTCATGCACCTTATCGTGAAAATGTAGAGGCGATTTTTAAATATAAAAAACGGCCTGTTTTCTGGTTTGAAAACAAAACTGAACGGCCTGCGCCTTAGTATATGTTTGTTTGTCGTTACTTGTTATTGTTTTAAAGTGTCTTTTTACATTTTAAAATGTAACTTAAAGAAATTTTGACAACGCCGTAAAGTTAATAACTATGAAAACACCTAAAGTAAGTTTGAAAGCAATTTAAGTTGTAATTACTAGTTTTTTTTTTTTTAATTATTATAAGTTTAAAAATAGTAACTTTGTAAATTTTTTAGTTGTAATGCTTAATAAATTTGTGAAATTGTAGGATTAAAATAAAATATTGAAAAAGGAATAAAACAAAATTCCGAAACGTAAAAACAGTATATAATTAGTAAGAAAAAACCGGAATACCCAAAAAAAGGAAAAAATAAAAAGAATAATCAAAACCGGTTAAATAATATTGAAGAAGTTATTATTAAAGGCGTCCATGGAATGACTTTCGTTATCTCCCAGCATTCGCCAAAGATCATATCAATGGCCAAGGAGTAAGGGAAAACCATGGCGAAAACCTTACTCTGGGAGGATTTGGGAAGAAATCCCAGACTATAAATTACAGTGACAGAACACCAAAACAATGTCAAAACAAAAAAAAAAACAATGAAAAAGAGTTTTAAAAGTCAAATAAAATAACGAACGTAGATTCTAAAAAAACTAACAATAGTAAATAAAGTACCTATTCGTCAGTAAATAGTATATTACTGAAAAAATATTTTTGTTCGGGATATTTATTAATCATTAATTCATAAAATTCCATCCGACAGTAATAATCGCCGGGTAAAAGTTCCTTGGGATGTGCTAATTTTATTGGACCGATATTCATTCTTATGTAAAAACAGTTGTACTAATTGTATGTTGAAATCTATGAATGTGATATATAATAAATAATAAAAGAAGGAAAACCGTCCGTACATTCACCGGAACTTTTAAATATATTTAAGACTACATGTTTCGGCGCACAAATGCCATCTTCAGGTCTTAAAACGTTAAGAAATCTAAAAATTAAAAAACCGTAAAAGAACATTTAAAAACATACACAGCTAAACAAAAAGCAAGTAAAAACAAAACAATAGATTAAAATTAACTGCGAGGCAGTTATCACAATTATGAGATCAGGACTGATTCCAGCCTCGCAGTTAATTTTAATCTGTTGTTTTGTTTTGTTTTTGTTTGTCTTTTGTTCTGCCGCGTGTGTCCATTTTTGACTTTTTAACTTTTATAATTTTAATCTTTCTGTGGGTTCCGGAAGACAGAGGAGTGGAAGAAAATGAAATAACGGATAATCTAGCAAAAAAAGGGGATGGAACACCATTCTTAGGGTCTGAACCCTTTTGCGGAATAAGAGGCGGTGCAATACTGAAGAAACTATGAGCAGAGGAAATCCAATTATCGCGGGAATCTCCAGGGAATGAAACAAGCTAAAACTCTTCTGGGAACTTAAAACCAAGAGAGATTTAAAGAATGCTCAAACTGAATAAGAATAATATTCGTATATCTATAGAGATTCTTAACTGAAAACGCATCTGGGTAACCTTGGATTAGCAAAGGAATCTGAATGTAGATTTTGTAGGGAACAGAATAAAGGACCCATCCATATCTTCTCAAATTGCGTAGCACTGTGCAACTCAAGGGCGTTGCACTTGGTAGCATGCGAAATCGAAGAGGGAGATTGGTCCCACCTGAAACCTTCTCATACCTGCACTTCTTAAAAGGAACAGGATTGGACGGCCAACTATAAAACAGCAAGACTGATTGTCTAATTTGTGATTCTAAAACAAAAAGTGTCAGTGAAAGGTTTTGCATTGTAAATATAATTTTATTGAACCTCACAACCTCTTGAAGTATATTGGTTAATAGAATTTGATATATTTTTCTATTTGATGCTTTCCTAACTTCAAGAAGATCAGCAAATCATGTGGTAAATTGATCAAATCTATGAAAAATCCAGATTACCACCACTCAACTTCCCACATGAATTCACTTAATATTGTAATTTGCTAACTAATTCAATTTTATATGCATACTTTCGATATTCCTTTATCTTGTCTTTGATGGAAAGGTTTAAAGGCTCTAAGCTTTTGAACATTTACTCTCCAACTTGTTATAATTCAATTTACATATTGAGATACATATAAAATATTTATATTTGTAATCACATGTAAAACTTCACACTCGAAATTGCAATTACAAATCACTGCTTATTCTCTGTCGCATGGCGTCTACATTTAAAGTAAATAAGATAAATGTTTCTTAGCTTCGTATTTCGGACGAATTAATTCTAATATCTAATATCTAAAGTTGTATGGAAATGTCAAAATAATTGAAGGAGATAGTAACTAATGGTTCTTTTATTATGTAGCAGTAATATCCTAGTTACGGTTAATATAGCATACAACTTTTCTGTCAACGTAATAGTGCCTTTATTAAAATATATTACATTTCCCTGTAGTGCAGAAATTTCATTATTTAAAATCGTATTTATACCTGCATTTAGTTTTAGTGAGTGCATAAAGTTCGTTTAAAATGTCTCTGCGGTATATTTTCCTATCAAATCATACTAACGCGACTTTGTTGAACCATATTTCCGCTATTCGTAAAAACACGCAATATAAGTTACTATGTTCTGGCATTTCTGTTTACGACAGTGCATAAATCCTTAGTTTGATATTCGTACCTTATGAGCTTTTTGTTGGGGCATTAAATACATAATTTCGACAATAAATTATGTAGGTTATGTATGGTTTGCTATTTTCAGGAATGATAAATTATGCATCTATAGTTATTGCCCGAATTAAAATATGAATTTTTATGTTTTATTGTTTTCACTTGCTTCTTTTTGAAATAAATATGAAAATATAAATCTTTGTCTGTCCGGCTGATGAACCCTTTAATTTAAATATACATCAAGAAAATGTAGTACCGCAATTCATGTTTCGAAGAGGGGTGATAATAGCCTTAAATTAGCTTGCGTCAAATTACGACTTTATACAAAATAACAGAGGATTACAACGCCTTAAATAGACGAAACAGTTTTAGCGGCGACGAAATAATTGGTTAAGATTGGCGTAAAATTTATCCTCATCAAAAATAATTGTTCAGGTTGGGTTTTCTTCTTTCCGAAGACAAAAAAAATCATACTTAGGTCAGCATGCATCGATGTTTTAATGCGAATTGATCCATAATGTATGCTTAAAATAACAAAACTATTTCCAATCTAGTGGTTGTGGCTGTTGTTTATAATTTTTATGCTTAATAATCCTTGCTTTGTCCATATCATTTACTTGAAGAGTTTTTTATAATTTAATAACCTTACTCGTACACAATATCGGGAATGTCCCCACGTTTGTAATGAGAGTAAGAGAGGAAGTGCTAGATAAGATAATCAGCACATTGAACCTAAAGGATCTTCTGAGAGACTGGAAAGTATCAAATAAACCTTCTCTCTCTGGTCACAGGATGGTTGTGTTCAGACTGGAGACAGATACTAGAGAGCAGCAACTCCGGAAAAATTCCAGGAAAACAGATTGGCACAATTACAGAACCAATATAAGTAGCAATCTAAAGATCATTCAATCCAGAAGGGCTAGGCATCATATATATCTGGAAAATGACCTCAAAGAAGTGAACAAGGCCATATTCAATGCATTCGAATCGAGTTGTCCTATTTAGCAGAGTAAAAATTGTAAGGACGCACCTTGGTGGAATAGTCATCTGTCAAGGGCAAGCGTAACCGAAACTGTCAGAGCTACACCGAAAAGCTTACCTCCTACAACAAAGCTATTTTTTCGATGCGACTTCACAAAGTAATGGCGAAGAACAGAATCAATTGCACTAAGAAAGCTAGTCGAAAACTTCACTGAAAGTGAAGAAGAAAGAGTTCTCCTTCTTCTAGAAACTCACTTCCCTGAAAGCAAAGTGGGTACGGCGGAAAATCTTTCCGAACAATATAGAAAACCAACTAAAGAAGCTATTACAATGATTAGACACATATGTAGCAGCGGGAGTAGACAGGATTCCTCCAGTCTTACTTCAGAAAGGGTAGGATGAAATCCTTCCACACATAATCCGGATAAGCTGGAGTAGTTTGGAGCTGGGCTATATGCCAGAAGTTCGGAGAAGGGTCAAAGTCACCTTCATACTACAACCAGGGAAAAAGGATACTACGCACCCTAAACCCCTCAGACCTATCAATCTTACATAATTCTTTTTGAAAATGACGGAAAAGGCTATAGATTATTATATCAGAACAGATATTTTGGAGCGGGTACCGTTGCACCCTATCAGATTGGCAAATCCACTGAGACTGTATTAGAGGAGCTGATTGAATCCAAGATGCGCTGACGGATAAGCAAACGGTAGCGTGCGTCTTTCTAGATATAGAGGGCGCTTTTGACAACACTCCACATGAGTCTGCCAAAAAAAGTACTAATTAAGAGAAGGTAGATGGTGTAACCTCCAAATGAATGTCGCAGCTATTGTCTACCAAGTTGGTGGACGCGAAGGTCCCACGTGAGAGCATCTCGGTTGGTACGACCAGAGGATGCCCACAAGGGGAATTACATCCCCACTTATATGGAGCTTAATAGTAGATGAACTCTTATGCGTATACATAACTGGGGCTATGAGAACCTGCCCAAGAGCAGCTATTGAGGTAGTATTGGATCTTACCCCTTTCCATATTGTGACGGTGGGCGTGGCAAAAAGAATCACACTCAGAATGATCTAGGAAGGAACGGTTAGGCATAGACTTCAATCTCCTGACGGTGATCAAATTTGAGACATGTCAAAACAACACACCATCTTGCAATTCAATAGAAATGCCAGGAAATGTTACACTGATGGTTCCAAAATGGCAGAGAGAACTGGAATAGGAATATATGGGCCTAGAACCAGGTACATCTAATGCTTGGGGAAATACCCGAGTATCTTCCAGGCGGAAATACACGCCATTGAAATATGCGTCCAATTCAATGATGATATGAATTGCTGAAACCAGTATATTATCATTATGTCTGATAGTCAAGCAGCCATCAAAGGGCTGAGCTTCCATTAAATTAATTCCAAGATGGCCTGGGAATATCTGGGAAAATTAAACGAAGGAATAAAGTAACCCTTCTGGGGGTTCCGGGTCACACAGGAATGGAAGGAAGCGTAATAACAGAGAATCTTGCAAGAAAGGAGTTGAATCCTTTTTGCGAGATAAGTAGCAGTAAAACACTGAAGAAATTGAAAAGCGAAATGGAGCAGAGAAAAAAGTTATTGGGAGAATCTCCAGGGAATGAGGCAAGGTAAAGCTCTTCTGGGAACCTATCACCAGGACAGATTTACAGAATGCATCAACCTGAGTAAGAACAATGTTCGCATATTAATGGGAATACCTTCAGGCCACTGTAAACTGAAAGGACATCTGAGTAAGCTTGGATTAGCAAAGGAATCTGAATCTAGATTTAGTCGGGCATAGGATGACACACCCATTCATCTCCTCTCAAATTGCGTAGCACTGTGAAGCTCGAGGATGTTGCACCTGGGAGCATGTGAAATCGAATAGGGAAACTTACCTAACTTCGTGCCTTCTCATATCCTACACTTTCTGAAAGGAATAGGATTGGAAGACCAGCTGCAAAACAGCAAGAATAGGAGACACAACAGATCTCTTAGGTCGCAGTGTAATATCAACCTCCATTCATACATCATACAAGCTTGGCTTGGTGTATTTTCTGACGTTTGTGTTTGTATCCATATCAGCTGCCTTAGTAATCCTCTTCTTTCACTAAGACAAAATAAATAAGACAAACAACTGAACCAACCATAAACATGTCAGTGCTTACTTTAGTTTAGATTAGGAAGAGTGTTGATAAAAGAAGAGTATCTGCAATCTGTAATAAGTACATACATATGCACTTGCAAACATAGAATTGGTCATCAGTCCATTAGCGCCGACAGTTTTAATATGATAAATGCATAGAGTAGCAACAGCTTTTACAAGAAAATCGGTTTGTCCTATTTGATGTAGTGGAATTAATGAACGGAAGTCGCAAATGGACTCAACTAAAATGAATGCTGCTGGAGCAGTAATATACGTTCACGTATTGAGTTATTATCTTATCGTAAATCAGATGATGACAAAGCGTGCTTGGTGAAATTAGGTGCATTCATTCCGCCGACGATGGATCGCAATGAATATGCGGAGGACGAAGCAACATGCATTATACACGAACAATACTATAATTTAGAGCGAGTTAAATATGAGCGGCGATGCTGTTGTTAATTTTATTTGAAAGACAGAAGTTTGACCGCGAAGGGATAAATTCGTTTTATTAAAATTGAGTTGGGTCATTAATGGGTTCCATCGTCGGGGCAAACGTTAACGCGTCCACGATGAAGGCCGTAATGAAAGTGATAAATTCGGGGAAGGATTTAACGAGATGATATCCTTTGTAATTAGCGACGTTAATAAACATTTATTTAACGGTTCTTTGTCTATATATACCCGGATACACGTGAAGCAGTTAAGAAAGGCAGTAGCCCTTTTTAGTATTATACAGAGTATTCACTTGTAGAAAATAATTTTTCTATTTCCCATACATAATAGGTATTTTCCATTTTGTGCAATCAAAGTTTTGGACAAAATAGTTTTCATTTCATATTAAAAATTAAAATAAGCGCTGAAAAAGGAATCTTAAATGTCATTTTAAATCTTACTTCTTTATTGAAAGTAAAATGTAAAAATTAATAGTTCTAGTGTGATGCTATGCATTATCCACTGAAAAAACAAAAATTTACCCCTTGATAAAGTGTAACACTGTTCCTACTATCCACAATAATATTTTACTTTTAGCTACAACGCAACAATCATTTTAAAGGTTATGTTATCTGTATTACATTAAAGGAAACATTTGTTCGTAGTCTCTATGTGTATGACTAAATTATAATATTTTAAGTAGGTAGCGTGGACTGAAAATGTACATTTATAATCTGATAACGTAGACAAACAACGATACTACAGAACCAGATATGAAGCTTATAATTAAATTCATATATGTATTAGGGTAGACCGCCCAGTAAATGGACAATTAAGGAACTTACACTTTGAGTAACTAATTTTACTACGACTTTAAAATCTATTGCAATAGAACAAATGTTGTTACATTCTCAATTACATTGCAAATACTCTAAGCACACCCTAAAAGTAATTATTTTGTTCAAAACTCTTATATAAAATCTAGTTATTCAAAAAGTCGTCTAAATCTAGTGAATGAACACTAAAATCTAATAAATGAATAATTTATTTCTTATAAAATCTTATTTTACGAACAAAAAGATTAAATTGGGATCTTATAAATGCATCGAGAATTTAAAGGTTGAGATTCAGGATTCTTTTTGTCACTATTTAGTACTTTTTGCACCGATTTGGTTTGGCAACTTTGGCCATTTCCATTCCATCAACAGCTACATCACATGATGCGCCATGGATACACAAGACAATAATTGATTCTTTCTCCTTACCAGATGAAACTTCATACAATTTTTTCAAATTTCTGACACCTAGCTCCAACACCAACCCTGATTTCACACATGTTCTGTCTTCAATTTCGTTGGGAGGGGATCTCCCATCACACCCAAAAGATCGTGCCCTATCAAATATGTTTTCATTTCCCAAAATCATTGTTGTGATTTGGGAATAATTTCCGTACTACGCTTGCCAACATCTTGATGTCTTTGTAGAAATAATTTAAGCAATTTTCCGCTACGCCTGTTTTCTTTACATGATTTTTGACGACTGGCTTCTGTTAATTTTGTTGAGCAGCATTCTTAATTTCGGATGGATGCATCGGAAGTCGCAACATCGCTTCAGCTGTTATCCACTGTTCTTTCCGATTTCCTTATAATTCATATAAAACTGACATAGGGACCCATTTTCCTAAAGTTATGCGTCTTCTGGGCAAGTTTATTGTGGAAGGTTGATCTTGGAATATTGCTATCAATGCATCATGCCTATGCTTTTAGCCAAAACAAACATGGCAGAGACAGTTTTCGATCAGACAATCATTCCAAGAAAAAAGAAACATTTGAATTTAATAGCAGTAATTAAATATCACAAAGTTATTAAATAAACTTCCAATAAATAAACACAACCTGTCTAGTGATTGAGCATGCTGAAACAGATTATTATATGAAAAATAATATCATTGAAATATAGTCAGCGTAACAGCATATGGCTGACTTTGGCTTACTTTGACGTTATTCTTAAATAACCTAGTAAATGAACACCTGTTCAGAAACTGGATGCCATTCATTTTTCAGTGCCAGTTATCGAACACAACATAATATTGTTAAATTCGACAAAAATAGTACCTTTGTTTTACAAATTTGTATTTTCTTGGCTATTGAAATTTCTAATACTTTTCAAATTTAGTGCTCAAGTATAAATCTGATGAGAGGAACGCATGTGACTTATCTAAACCCAAATAGCTTCAACATTTCGACACTGAACAATACTTTTGATGATCTTTAATAAAGCATCATTACTCATTCGTTATTCGATCGATGACTAGAAAAATAATGCACCGATGTAACATGTATTTAAAACAAAAGCTATATATGTAGACGTAATCGCATTCTTATTTTGAGCGAAAAATCGTTGTTCATTTACTGGTTGGCGTTCATTCTTTGGGCGTTCTACTCTATTGCGCCCATCAACTTGAAAGTTTCAAAATTAGAACGCGAATTTTAACTGTAACAGTGTTCCCTTATGTAACACTGTACCCACTTTCCTGTACTCCATTATTATGGATACTTCACACTTTGATAAACCTCGCAATATGACAGAAGAAATTTAATATCTGATGTTACAGTTTAGATTTTAGACTATGCAGAACTTTTCATAGGCACTTTTCTCTTAAAAAAAAATTCATGTAATACCAGCTTGAGCAAACACACCCTATTTTAATTACCACCATACATGTAAAAAAATTCAACCACTTGAAAATCTATACGTAAAAAACCAGCCACAAACATTTTAAACGCTTATTACAAGCTAGTTACAATAAAACAAGAAAAAAAGGCAATGCACTCCAGAATTGCGTGAATAATAAAAATTAGCAGCTATGCTTTCATTCGTTTAATTGAAGTTTTTCCGGGCGACGGTCGCTTTTAGAAGCCAGGCCGACGAACAAACTGCAAAAATAGTTTGATAACAGTCAGCGTCGACTAGCGCTTAAATTTTTAATTTAACTGCAATGGTTGTCTGGTTTTAATAACATTAATGCAACGATGAACATAGCGTACGTACGTCGAAACAAATTTAAATATCAAACGTGTCGGACGAAACTACTAAAACTTGTTGTGTTTTGGATGGAAAATTGCATGCTTTATATGGATATTATGAAAAGCTCATTGAGTATAGATAGCTAAAATGTCAAAAATGAATGCAGATAGATTGAATTGGGTGCACACTAAAAATATTTACAATTACTGTTGAAAATTCCATTAACGTGCACAGTAAAGTTATCAAAAATTGGGAAATTTAGTATAAAACAGTAGGTATTTTCGAATTTTCGGTAATTTTATGTATACAAGGCATGATTTCTTAGTTATAATATTTTAGAATGATAAAATCTCTGTAATCAATCCTATAAGGGTGATAATGTAAGCCCCATCACTCTTTCCTTGACACATTATCATTTGCAAAGTTCTGACGGCTTTACACAGTAATTCCACATCAATCTTTTGAAATCTGTGAGCGATGACTATCATCTTAAGTGCGCAAAATGTTTTAAAATCCCCTATATACAATTCTCTTGCGTCTAAAGTCAAATTTAAAAACTTTGCT